>JAMLFY010000011.1:21442758-21793758 GCA_030441495.1 Dalbergia oliveri
AATTGGTTTTGTTTATGTTGTAGTCTGGTAAAATAAATTAAAATTCTTTATTTCTTTTATGGGCTAGTCGAGCACTGCAAGTTGATCTGATTTTGTGCATGTTCAGTTGGATCCACGTATTAAGTGAGTTATGGATTTTGTCTTAGATTTTTTTTTTTTTGACAAATTAAAACATTTCCAAAATTATTTTCTTTCAATCCCTACAATAAGTCTTTGTGAAATATTGAGTTGACTAATAAAGAGTACATTATCCAATTCTATATGTTTGTCAATAGTCATATGTGGCACAATATAATTTTATGTGTTAAAATTCTTACCTAATAGCTTATAAAAGCCAACTCATAAATGCTTCTCACAGATAATATGCTATGAATGACTCGTGACTATCACATAGGATTGAATAAGATGATTTTCTATTAAGAGTTCAAATATTTAACAAGGACATATTAACTATAAGGGCCATAATCAAGGTTTTCAAAATTTTTGGACAAATAAAAGAATCCATACACAAAAAAACAAAGCTCACTTGTTTGGAGACCAAAAATATATTTAAGTCAAATAGAAAAACAATAAAAATTTGAATATAATTTTATATTAAATATATTAAATATTAGGTTTTTATTTTATCTATGAGGTACCATTACTTGTTGTATAAGGCGATTATGATTTGATAGATTTTAAAAAACTTGAGTGAATGGGACATGTGACACATTCTTAGCTATAAATAACTAAAATGTACCAATATCTTTAAGTTTTATATGAATATAAGTTTCGCGTCACTGATTTAATCCTAATATCCTTTTTCAATGAATGTTTAAAAGATTTCTTCATAATTTAATTCATATACACTGTAAATATAAAATTATATAACATGTTTGGCCAACCTCCTATTATCTTAAAAATCCTACCAAAAGATGCATGTGATTGAATCACGGTGTGACATGCTTTTTTCATTTCTTTAGATATTTGACTTTAAAATGATACCTATTCTATTGCTAAAAAGAATCGCTCATACAAGGAAACATATGCTATATTGAGAGAAATTGGGAAAAACAAAAACATTTTTCAAGAAAATGCGATGCATGAATGACACGTGGCAAACAATAGTAAATGAATCGTGGGGATTTTCATATAGGGATTAAAATTTGTCACTTACCAGCAGTATGCTAATTATTTATTATTTATCAATATTAATTCTTTCGTTGACTTATTTTCCTTTTAAATGAACATATTTTATGACAAATTATTTTTCAGCATTTCAACTTTGCATTATTCTAATATATGCGCAATTATTGGTGAATAAGATATGAAATTTAAACTAATTTTCTAACCAATTTAATCTTTTATATTAATTATTAGTATACAAACTAACCATCATTTAATTATACATTATTAAATCATAAAAATTATTGTAATTAACATTTTAAAAGTCAACATACAATTACCATTAAAGTCACACATAAGAATAAAATATGATACTATAAAAAAATATTAAATAAAATATGATTACATAATGAGTTTAACTTCTATATACTGATAACATAAAACTTTTGTGCAATTATTCAATCATATATTGTCATATCACAAAAGTGATTAAATCTCACACCCATTACTTAAAAATTATGCAAATGAGATTATTAGTATAAAAAGATTTTATCATTTGACACTAGGAAAAGGCCTTATCTTTAATACCAACACTTTGAATTAGTCAAAATGTTGTACTCCAATGCATATTATTGTTAATTAATATTTTTTATCATTAAGTTTTCAAGTTTTCATTATTGACTAAAACCCCCCATTTTAGTCCTTAAATTTAAGGAGATAAATTAGTTCCTTTGATTTAAAAAATCACATTGCAATGCC
The DNA here is from genome assembly GCA_030441495.1 of Dalbergia oliveri. Taxonomy (NCBI): domain Eukaryota; kingdom Viridiplantae; phylum Streptophyta; class Magnoliopsida; order Fabales; family Fabaceae; genus Dalbergia; species Dalbergia oliveri. The sequence goes on from JAMLFY010000011.1 coordinate 21,444,622, forward strand.
TCAAATTTTATAAATGTAGACAAGTTAGTCCCTTTGTCAAATTGACATATGAATTGTTAGAGAAATGTTCATGTTTCTGTTAACTTACTTACGTGTACTATTAATTTTTACGGTAAGTCCTAACTTATCTCACTTTTTTGTTTTGCGCAAAACAAATGACAACCTAAAGTCAAAATCTTTCTTCTAAGTAGAGAGAAGATCAAGAAAAAGGTCTAAATGACCTTGTTTAAAGGAATGAGACAAGTTAGAACTCACCATAAATATTAACAGGACACATAAACAAGTTAACTGGACACAACTCATACAATAATTTGACAGAAGAACTAAGTTGTGCCCATTTGTGAAATTTGAGGGACCATTATGAAATTTTTCAAATCTAAAATATTAATTTATCCCCTACTATAAATCTAAAGGACTAAATTGGAGTTTTAGTTTTCATTATTTGTAACTAAAATAATTTTTAAATATTTATAGCTACATGAAGAAATATAAGGAAATATAGAGAAATGATACACGTCCATCAATATATCTACACCCACTACTTATACCATGCTACATGATAAAATAAGTGTATGGGTACGGAGGGACAAAGTGGGAAGAAAAAGAAAGAAAAAGCAACGTCCCCTACCTGTTTCACTTTCTCTTTCTTGTCTATCTTTCTCTTATCCATCAAAGTTTTCATTTTCTCTCTCTTTATCACGTTTCTCTCTCTAGTTCTTCATTGTTCACAAGAGGAACAAGAAGAAGGAAAATCAAGATCTATTAGTAGAATACAAAACTTATCCTCATGCATGAAGGCTTAGTTCATTTAATTTGATTTTTTATGTGTTTGTAGTTTATGTTCTAAGATATGGATGATTTTTTTTCAATTTTTCAATAACAAAATGAATTGAGAATGACTTTACTAGAAGCTTGAACTTTGTTGTTGTTATTGTTGAAACTAGTTGAAAAATTATAAATGCGTATTATAAAAAGTTGTAAACTAGTAGTAAAATATTGTAAATCAATTGAAGACACATATTAAATAGGTTAATTAAATATAAAATTATATTATGAAAATGTGTAAATCAAAGCAAAAGCTTTCATTTTTTCAGACGTCCTTATTTGTTCACTTTTCTTTCTTGTTTATCTTTTTTCTCACCGACCAAAGCTTTCATTTTCTCTCTTTTTATCACGTTTCTCTCTTTCTTCATCGTTCATAAGAGGAAGAAGAAGAAGGAAAATGAAGATCTATTAGCAGACAAAACTTATCCTCACGCATGAAGGCTTAACTCATTCCATTTGATTTTTCATGTATTTGTGGTTTATGTCGTAAGACATGGATAATAATTTTGTTTTTTTTAGTTTTTTCAATAACAAAACGATTGAAATGACTCTGTAGAAGCGAGGTTTACCTTATTATTGAAAACTGGAGTTGAAAAATTATAAATGTGTGTTATGAAAAGTTGTAAACTAGTAGCAAAAAGTTGTAAACCATTGCACAAAAAGTTTAAATCAGTAGCAAAATGTTGTAAACCAATTAAGAACACATACTAACCAAGTTGTTGAAAATGGAGTTGAAAAATTGTAAATGCATGTTATGAAATATTGTAAACCAGGATGCAAAAGGTTGTAAACTATTGCACAAAAAGTTATAAACCAGGAGCAAAATGTTATAAACTAATTGAAGACTCTATGTTTTCATAATTTTATAAATATAAAATAGACCTAAATATAATAATAAAATTAAATTTTAGTCATTAGCAATATATTTATTAGTCTTATTTGGTGCTTTTGATTTGTTGTGAAAAAAAAGTAAGATCATTTATATATATTCACACGTACATATAACGTCATTTTTAAAGAAATAATCTAAGTTTAAAGATTTTAAAATTAGATCAAATAGGAAATTTAAAAATTTTAAAACTGTACTAATAATATTGTATCAATAAAATTCATAATTGTATGAATATAAAATAGAACTAAATAATATACTAATAAAATTTAATTTTTATTTATTTAAAATTTAATTTTAATCAAGAGTATTATGTTAATTAGTCTAATAATGACAATTATGCATATTTATTTAGTAATGAGATTGTTGTGTTTACTAAATTTAGTTTGGTTAACATAATCAAATATTTTTTTGAAGTTTTATATTTTAACATAAATACTATTTAAGAGTTTGAATAGGTGAAAGCATAGGGTCCTCAATTGGTTTACAACATTTTGCATACTGATTTATAATATTTTGCTACTAATTTATAACTTTTTGCATCCTGGTTTACAACATTTTTAACACGCATTTATAATTTTTCAACTCCAACTTTCAACAACCTGTTTAGTATGTGTCCTTAATTGGTTTACAACTTTTTGCTCCTGATTTATAACTTTTCATATCACGCATTTACAATTTTTCAACTCCAGTTTCAATAATAACAACAAATCTAAGCTTCTACAGAGTCATTCTCAATTCGTTTTGTTGTTGCAAAAATTGAAAAAAATAATCATCCATGTCTTAGGACATAAACCATAAACACATGAAAAATCAAATAAAATAAGCTAAGCCTTCATGCGTAAGGATAAGTTTTGTGCTCTCTAATCTGATTCTCATTCTTCTTCTTCCTCCTTACCGATGAAGAACTAGAGAGAGAAACATGATAAAAAGAGAGAAAATGAAACCTTTGGTGGGTGAGAAAGAGTGAAACAAAAAAAAAAGAGTGAACAAATAAGAATGTTGCTGAAAAAATAAAAGCTTTTGCTTTGGTTTATACATTTTCGTAATATAATTTTAAATTTAATTTGAACCTGTTAGTATGTGTTCAATTGGTTTACAACATTTTGCTATTGGTTTATAATTTTTTGTGCAATGGTTTACAACTTTTTGCTACTGGTTTACAACTTTTCATAATACACATTTATAATTTTCAACTCCAGTTTTAACAATAACAGCAAATCTCAACTTCTAGTAAAGTCATTCTTAATTTATTTTGTTGCTAAAAAACTGAAGAAAATCATCTATGTCTAAGGACATAAACCACAAACACATAGAAAATCAAATGGAATGAGCTAAGCCTTCATGCGTGAGGATAAGTTTTGTTCTCTATGAACAGATCTTAATTCTCCTTCTTCTTCTTCCTCCTATAAATGATGAAGAACTAGAGAGAAAATGAAAGCTTTGGTGGATGAAAGAAAGAGAAATAAGAAAGAGAGAACGTTACTTTTTCTTTCATTTTTTTTTCCTTTGCTTTGGGTTTCCTTTCCTTTGCTTGCCAAAATTACCCCTTCGTATCCATACTATCTCCATACGCCAAATTTTTCCAATAGCAGTGTAAGTATTTGGTGTAGGTACAAAGATGGTCGCCTATTATTTCTCCCAATTATATTCTCACACAACCTACGATTGCCTTTCTCTCTACCCTTTTTCTCTAACACTACAACACCATTTCAAACACTTTCTTCTCTTCCCCCAACAACAATGACAAACTCTACTTTACACCATTCCAAGTGACGATGGCCACTCACCCACCACCAACAACCTAGAACCCAACACTATTGCATGCAGCCACCAAGAGCCTCAATATATATACTCCAACAAAATGCATCCACAATATGTTATCGTTCATTCAAAAATGCAGAAAAAGTTACAATTTTTGGGTCCAAAATGGTAAAGTGATGAGATTGTGAGAACAAAAGGGAAAGTGGATCCACAATTGCTTGCAAAGTTTGCATATAGAATGGATCTATTAAAGACAGACCAAGTTTATTTATTTTTTTTTTTTGGGTAACCAAAATACAAAATTGGATCTACCAAAGCTTTTCTCTTGGAGGATGACCCATACAAATGAGGCATGCACTTGAGACTTTGATGATGCTACTTGGGAAGATCAGCAAACTACTTCTTTTATTATTTGATTGATTTGTGATTATGTAGGTCAATCAATAATCTCTCTTTATCTTTTTTAATTAGTTTTATACAAAGTTAGGCCACAGAGCTTAAGGTTGATAGGGTGATGGTGTGGTGGAGAGGGAGGAGAATGATGGAGTTATGTGAACAATGATAAAAGGAGGAGAAAAAAAGGCATGTGTCATAATAGAAAATATTACAAAAAATAGGTTAAGTTAGTAATTTGGGGTTGGACTATCCTTAGTGCTCAACATAGGGCAGACTAAGGAATCTTGAGCCTTTTGACTAGGCAAAGAAGGATCTTAGGTGAGTTCTTGGGTGTAATGAGTTTGGGATCATATGGTATCAAAATTTTATCCATTTAAAATTAAATCTAATGATTAAAATCAAATGTAATTAAAATATATATTTATATTATAATATTATGAAAAACACTTTTATAGATAATTTTTCTACTTTATCTTCTATTCTTTCTCTTGCCTCACTTTATCACCCTCCACCACCACCCATTTTCCCCTTTCCTCCCTAAATAGTGAATATGTCTCGGCATTAATATTGACCTAGTTTCTTCATCTTCCCCAACATAAATATTACTTGATTAATAAAATGCAAATAAATAAATAAATAAATATTTCTAGTAGCTTCATATCAACGTATAAATCTTATACTCTTATCAAGACTTTCCTTCTATCAATGTTGGTAAATAATTCTAATAACTTTATGAATTATAAATTGTTAGGGTCTTTGGGGATTACACGATTTTAAGATAGTTAAATACTCTTAAGCTTGTTGGTAAACATAAAAGTAGTATTCAAAAACAAAGAAAGGAATTATAGAATTATTAACTTTGAAATAAAATAATAATAAAATTTAACAACTATTTCCCTCCCTATCCCTAACAAACCCTCCTTCTACTTATAAAGACTTGTCATTGAAGGACTTGCCTCTTTCATGGACAAAATAGTACTATCTTTGTTGTTGGTGAAGTCCAAGATGATATGTCCATCACCTATTCCTCCTTCGATTTTGGGGAATAGCAACAATATGTATAAAGAAGGTGCAATCCATTCAATGGATAAGGATAATCATTCTTCGTCTCTTCGTCCATCCCTAACGGAGATGACCTCTACCACACCCTCCGCCGCATCAGCTTTATTAGTAGAGGCATCAACCTCCACAAGTTCTTTTAAGGTATGTTTGTGAGTTTGGATTTTGGAAGGGAAATGAGGGAGGGGAGGACTTGTAGTGTAAAATTATATTACAAGTCCTCCCCCTCCCTCCCTTTCCTCCAAAACCCAAAACAAACATACCATTAGGATATGTAATTGGTTTAGGAGGAGCGCAAGGTGGAGCGGTTACCTTGGAGCGGCCACGAGTAGTCAGAAAGAGCAAGAATCTGCACCCCACCATCACCATGAAGGACCTCCGGTCATACATGTAAGACGATGTCTCTACGGTAAAGCAAGACCCATCCATCACGGTGAATCAAAACTTGTCAGGTGTTCCTTTAGGTTTATCGACATCATTGAGGATAACAATGTCATTCTAATATCGGTCACCATGGTGGTGACAAACTCCAACTCCCCACATGAGCACATGTCAAGGATCTTATAGATACTTGGCTCGAAGCTTTATGTTGGCGCTATTATAATGCTGTTCAATGTTAATCTCAAGAATGCTCACATTGGTTTTCCTCGATATCTTGATTTAGTGTGTTGGGCTATTTTGGGTTATGCCTCTTCTGTGGTTTCTCTTGTTGCTTGTTATTTGTACTCTTTTGCTTTTCTTGTGACTAAGCATCGAGCTTGTTTGATATGTATAAAAAAAAAAAACTAAAAACATATCTCGCAATATATATATGGATTTAATTGATATTCATTGACAATGTAAAATTTTTTAACATAGTTATCTAATCGTATATTGCCACATATGTCATGATAATTGACTTTTACACCTCCTCTTGAAAAGTCACTCAAATGAAATATTTTGATTGGATAACGTGTAAAAGTTTTACATTATCAATGTATCAAATTAAACTATATATGTAGATATAATACTTGATTTTGATAAATTATAATATAAAGTACTTCCAATAATATAACCACATATAAGTAATTATATATGGTTATATTATTAAAATTACTTACTTTATAATAATTATTTTAAAATTAATTTAAAGTATAATATATAATGAACTAATACCATAAAAATATTTACATTCACTATTAGAAACTCTGTATAAATTAAAAATCTACGATAACGAATTCGTCGGTAAAAATCGACGAAAATTCCGACAAATTGGCACATCTTTGGAAATAATTGTTATTGTTTCACTCAACCGTCGATAATACCGTCGATAAATGCTGGCACCAACTTGCGCCTAATGCGTGCGCATTATTCGACGGGGGTATCAATGGGTATTTAATAGTGTTTTATAAATTATTTTTATCAAATATTCCTGATGTTTTACCGACGAGTGTTAAATTATAAGTTATTTTTAGTAATATTCTGACGGGTATTTTTTCAAGTTTTTGATTAATATATAAGGACTGTACCGATAAGTATTTAATAAAAATTTAAAGTATTTTTTTATATTATACTGATTGTGTTACCGACGGGTATTTATTTCATAGATTATTTTTATTAAATATTCCTGACGGTGTACCGACGGGTATTTGAAATTACAGTGGTTGCCGTGCAACCTTTGGTATTTTGGTATGTTTATAAACCCATCAGTAATTACTAGCACATGAAACGTACCGTTTCATTAAACACACACCTGTCGTAATCCACGTATTTATGACACTGTGAGCCTCCTTTTCTCTATTCTATCAACCCCTCTCTTTCTTCACTCTCTCTTTCTCTACACGCCATCGCGCCACCTATTTTGCCCCCTATCCGGCACCAGAGCTGGGTTAGACCTGAGACCACCATTGCAATCTAGGGGCCTTGGTGAGCATTTTAATCGGTTTAGTTTTTTTTATTTAGTTTACTTTTTTTGTTCATTTATGGGTGCCCATAGTGTTGTGTTTTGTTGCATTGGAGAGTAATTATGGTTATTATCTTGTTAATGTAGGAGTTTTGTTTGAGGGTGGTAGCGATTGTTAATTTTGTGATCGGTTTGGTATTTTGTTTCCTTATCTTATTTTATGTTTGAGGGTGATAGCGATTGTTAATTTAAATTTTTCATATTTGATTTTTAGGATTGGATTTGGTTGGACGTAAAAAGCTTTCGCACATTTTATATTTTTTGACCTATAGAGCTTAGTAACTAAATCTTTGTTATTTATATCATTTAATGGTTTAATATGTATGTAGGATATATAGAGACTTATGTCTTCTAAGATAGAGTTGTAGGAAATGGGGATTGCATGACTAGAGGGAAAGGTGTAGAGGTCCTTTTTCGACTTGTTTGCATTGTTTGCTATGAGATTCTTTGTGTTTGTGGAGATTGCAGAATGCATGTTGTGGAGTTATAAGGGGATGCGCAATAGAATGGTTTTTAGGATTATGTGAATTGTGTGTAATTATTAAAATGTTATTGTTTCACTATATCTATTCTGTTGTTGATCTTTATAATAATATCTATAATTGTTGTATTGACTGAAATATGTAACAATGAAAGCTCCTAATTTAAGGGAGAACTTCGAAATTTTGTTAAAATTTTTTGTAAGAATAATATATTAAATAAAAGGAACTATATTTGAAAAAACTTAAAAGCCAGTTGAATGTGTTTAAAAATAATAATTTAAATAAAACTTAAGACCAATTGATTGTGTTTTAAAAACCAAGCAAAATAAATATTAGATGACGGAGCTCTAATTTAAGTGGAGATGCTATCAAAATTTTGTTAACCTTTTTTTTAGGAATAATAGATTAAATAAAAGTAACTTTTTAAAAAAAAAACTTAAAATCCAAATGAATTTGTTTAAAAATAATAATTTAAATAAAACTTAAAGACCAATTGAATGTGTTTTAAAGATCAATTAAAAGAAATATCTAGACGGAAACTCTTAATTTAAGGGGCTATGTTATTGAAATTTTTTCAGAATATTTGTTGAGAGAATAAGATTAAAATTAGTTGTACTTAAAATTTAAATAGCAATTGAATTTGTAACGCCCAATTTTTCCTGTGTAAAATGACCAAAATATCCCTAGGTCATTTTTATACCATTTGAGGCCGAAATAGTCCAGGTCATCCTCAATAAGATATTTTGATATTAGAATAAGATTATATGAGGATCAAATAACAATCTTCAAAAATCACAATTTTCGATTTTTCAATGTATAAATGACTAAAATGCCCTGAGGTCATTTTTGCCCCGAAATCAAGGACGGTTGGTCTAGACTACCCTCAAGGGGTTAGTTTTATGTTTGAAAGGGATTATTTGTGTTATAAATTATGTTAGAGGTGAAAATCTCAAACCCTGATTTTTCCGTGCATGAAATTACCAAAATACCCTAGGGTAATTTAACGCGAGATTAACAAAACTGAATCCCATCACCCGAAGTTAGGAAAATGTTAATTATAAGGGATATATGATATTTGAAAATGTTCGGGTGATTCAGAAGAGTTTTATGTGAAATTACCATTTTGCCCCTAGTTAGTGCTAAATGAGCTTATTTATGTAATTAAGTAAATATAGGCAATATTAGACTCTAATTAAAGATAAATTAATTTTATTTATCAACCTTGAGTCAAAATAATTATTTGAGGTAATTTTAAAGTCTAAGATTATTTTAGGAAAGTTTAATTTCTTTTCTTAATTAAAAGAATTCATAAGACATAATATTAAGTATAAATTAGTGCATTATCTCTTTTTTCTTAAAAATTATATTTTGGATTTATTTTTTATTATTATTTTAGATTAATGGAGCACTAAAAACTCCACTAAAAGTGTAGTTCATTCCTTAATCATGTCTTGGAGCATCTTAAATGCTTCTTTATTAACCACTTGCACTACATAATCCACTACAAATTAAATATACATCAAATACATGTCCTACCACTCACAAAAATTGAAATTTTGCTCCCCATTATAGCCAAAATGCAGCTGCCTTACCCCTCCCAAAATTCCTATATATATGTGTTTTCCAAGCCTAATACATACACAAACACTCATTCTTATCATTTGCATTTTTTGTGGTAGTCTTACTCACAAAAATTGATCAAAAATCCTCTCTTCTCTCTCTAAACTCAAAGCTCTCTTCTTCTTCCTCCTCCACCTCCAAGAGACTCTATTCTTAACCTTCATCCAAGCTCTCAATCTCAAACCAACACATATCCACCATAGATCATCTCCTAAACATATAACCTTTCCATTCCAAGACACAAGATCCCAAGAAAAATCCTTCCTCAATTTCTTTCTTCTTTGACCGAAACCATCATCATCATCTAGAGAAGATTTTTCTTCTCTTTAATTCATAAAAGATCAAGCTTTCACTTTTGTAACAAGAAACAACTTGGTAGGGATTTTATTTCATGTTCTTTCTCTTATTCTTCTCTTATATTTTTCGATTATTTTGATTGTTAATGACCGTGGCTTGATGATGAGGAATCATGATGGTGGTTGTAGATCTATCATATAATTAACCTCTAAAGCTCAAGGTTCGATTTTTGTTGTTAAAAGATTAATGGAAAAATTGTTGATTTACTTTGGATTGTTTCTTTTTGAGCTTAATAATGAGTTCAAGAAATAAGGTTCTTGGAACTATGGTAATAAAGGACTCTAAAGCTCTCTTCCTTTTTGTTAAGATTATTTGGGGTTAAAGAGCTTCATTCTCTAAAAGTCTTGAGCTTTAAGCTTAATAAAATAAAAAATGAACTTGTATCCATGTTTATATTTCAAGCTCTTGCATAGCATGTTTGAATTTCAAGTCTTGCATATCATATTTAAATTTCAAGTTATCACCTTAAATCTTGAAGATAATAATATGGATTTGCATCTTCATGTTTAAATTCCAAGTCTTGCATATCATGTTTATATTTCAAGTTATCACCTAAATTTTGAAGACTTAAAAATGAACTTGTATCTTCATATTTATATTTCAAGTCTTGCACATCAAATTTATATTTCCAAGTTATCACCTTATAATGATAAAGATTAAAAAAGAGATTGCATGACATGTTTATGATTGTAGTTATCACTTAATTCTCTAAAGCTCAAGACTTATCTCTTTTGTCTTAAATGGGAATTTTGATTCATAGACACATCTCAAATATATGATTTTCAGCCTTATGAGGATTTTGGATTTGAATTTAGTTTTATTTTATTTAGAGGCTTGAATCTTGTCTTTGAGATGCACTAGGAATTTTTTTAAAGAATTAGAAATTCAAAAGGATTAAAAATATGATTTTCTCAAGTTTATAGAAGTTAAAATTATGGTTATTGATTTAATTTAATTAAACCTATAAGATTATTGTTTGGTAATGTTTAAATGTGTAAAAGTTACTAATAATTGTTATAAAAATTATTTTTAGCATTTTTGGAAAGAACTAGTAACTAAAAAGAATCAAAATTGTAATTTTATGAAGCTTTAGAAAATTATTTTTCTGATACTATTTATTATTGTTTTGGTATTGTTCATACTGTTCACACACATAAGAATTAATAATATTTATTGTAAAAATTATTTTAGTATCTTAGATGTATAAAAGAGTAATTACAAGTGTTAGTTTGGACCGTTTTGTAAAATGCTGAAAGTTATGTTTTGAATCATCAATTATGTAATTTCAGTCAAATGGTTTTAATTATAGTGAGTAATGATTATTGAATGTGTCCATGTATTCAAAATAACAATTATGGTATTTAGAAAAAGTTTTAGAAGCTTTGGCATTTGTTAAGTGTTAAAAATGACTAACTTTGCACTTTGACCCCTAAAGTGTAACAAAATTTGGTCTATGGCCCAAAAAGGTTTTCATGATGAGTTTAAATGATTTCTAAGTGTTATGGGTCTCCTAAAAATATAGATTAATTTTAAGGATCATTAGTTTGAGAAAATGTGTTAAAAAGGGAAATTACACTTTGACCTGTAATCTTTGAGAAATTATAGTTTTGACCCATTTGGGGCTTAAGTGTAAATATTAATAACTTGATGAGGTCAACATGAATGATGTCTTATGAAAACCATGTTCATGTGTTTTAGTTGAAAATTATATAACTTGTAATGCATACTTATGTGATCAATTACACGATGAAATTGTGGCATGTTATATTTATGATCGATTAATTAAGGTGCATTATTTAAGTGTTCTATGAGCATGAGATATTAAAGGACAAGTTATGATTATATGTTCATGCTTGCATAAGATTAAAGGTGACATAAGATAGATGGAAATGATCCTTCAACTTAGGTATTAATGGTTATGGGAAGATCCAATAAGGGATCCTTTAAACTCCAGGAATTAATGGTTATGAAAGGTGATGCCATGCTCCCTATCCTGATTCTGGGACTTGGAATTTAGCTTATCAAGAGATAAGTATAGAATAGTGACGACTAGTTAGGTATGAGCTCATAACCTAGAAATCTCAAAAGGGAGAGTAATATGGTGGCCCCAAGGAAAAGAGAATAAGAAGTTTAAGTCACCTAAAAGAATGAATTATGTTGGAATAAATTGCATTCGTTATGTTATGTTCATTCAATGTGTATCCTATTCTATCTTGCATATGGTATGGACATGCATTTATGATATAGTATATTCCATTCATGACATTAAGATTCATGCTAAAAGATACGGGCCTTGGATAATGGTATTTGGAACTTAATAAATGAATCATATTTATGTCCACTATTTTCATAATGAAACCCAAGGTTCCTGAGGACGAAGATGGTGATATTTGTTTAGAGGCAAAAGCCCTATAAGATTCTTCTACAAGTTTCTCATTCCCCTCTCTTTCTTTTCCATCTCGTCTTCAGAAGGCAATGGCTACGTTCGTGATCCACATTGATGCTCTCGGGTAGATGCACTTCGATCCTACAACCAGCTCATATGCTCCTATACCTATCCCTCGGGAGTGTCGTTAGTAGGTGTCATTAATATGTGTTTTTCTATCCATATACTATTTATGTTTTTTTTTCCGAATGTCTATACCTAGCCCAACCTCTTGGTGGGTATGATTTCCTTTCAGTAGTGTATTTTGGTGCTTGATGTGAAACGGTTAATACTTATGCTATAATTATATACAATGAGGTAGTTATGTTCATGTGATTATTGTGCACGTATGTGACTAGTTTTTATTTCTCCTCTATATATGCGAGACAAATGATAGGTTTTACTTAGTACGCACGCTCACGTTTTGTTTTTAAAAAAAATTACTGTAATTTCATTAAAGTATTTCCAAGAGTTTAAATTAAGAACTAGAACAAAAGAGTAATAACTAATAATTAAATTAAATACGTCCTAGGCGTGTTGAGTTAAATATTAGGGTGTTACAGAATTTGTATTTGAATGTGATAACTTTCAATCTTTACAAAATTGTAATGTCTAGGGTTAATCACAAGTGCAATGTTACCTTCAAATCAATCATAGATGTAAGATAGATTGTCCTAATAGAGGGATTAAACCGGAATTTTATAGTGGTGTTGAAGAATTTATGAATGTAATATGTAAAACACAACAATTTGTTAATGAAACAAAAGTTAGGTATCCATGTAATAAGTGGAAATGTAGGAAGTATTTGGATGATAATACAATAAGGGTTCATTTGTACAAGTGAGGATTCATGCCTAACTATTGGGTTCAGATGGATTTACTCAGAATAACCAATTTAGACCCTATTTGTTGGCCGTAGTTGTTACGCCCTATAATCTCCCTCCTGACATGTGCATGAAAGATCTTACCTTCTTAACATGTATAATCCCTGGCCTTGATAATCCAAAAGCTAAGATTGATGTGTATCTTCAACCCTTAATTGATGAATTGAATGAGCTGTGGTGCAGGGTGTTCTTACTTACGACATTTCAACTAAGCAAAACTTCATGAGAGCTGCATTAATGTGGACCATCAATGATTTCCTAGTTTATTAAATGCTATCTAGATGGATGACCCAAGGCAAATTAGCATGCCCAATTTGCATGGGCGATACTAAAGCATTCACCCTGAAACATGGAGGAAAGAACTTTTGGTTTGATTGTGATAGAATGTTCTTATATTCTAATCATCCATATAGGTAAAGTAGATACAGCTTTAAAAGAAATTGTGTTGAACATGATGAGCCTCCAGGAAGACTAAGCGTCCAAAAAATGTGGCATCGAGTTAAGGATATCCCAAAAATAATGAAAATTGGAAAGGTAGTGCAGACCAGGCTATGGGTTTACCATAATTGGACCAAACAAAGTATTTTTTGAGAGTTGCTTATTGGAAGGATAATTTGGCGCATCATTGTTTAGATGTCATGCACATTGAGAAAAATGTGTTTGACAACATTATGAATATTATATTGGATCCAGATCGAACCAAAGACAACGACAAGGCAAGGCATGATCTAGATGAGTATTACACGACTTGATTTGCATTTACAAGAACTGAAGATGATCATTTCTATAAACTAAAAGCCAAATATGCCTTGAGTTCCAATCAGCAACAAGTTGTTTGTCAGCTTAAGGAGTTAAGAATGCCCGATGGTTATGCTTCTAACTTAAGTAGGTGCATCAATGTTGCACAGGGTAAGCTTGTTGGCATGAAAAGCCACGATTGTCACGTGTTCATGGAGTGTTTGCTTCCAATTGCATTCAGAGAACTACCTGATATTGTCTAGAAGCCCTAACCGAGTTGAGTTATCATTTCAGGGATTTATGCTCTTCTATTCTTCTGTTATGATCTGCTGTCATGGAAAAAAATATTTCCAAAATTCTCTGCAAATTAGAGTATTTTTCCTCTTAGGTTCTTTGACTCAATGGAACACTTGCTCATACATTTGGCATATGAAGCAAGAGTGTATGGACCAGTTCAATAGAGATGGATGTATCCATTTGAAAGGGAAATAGGCAAGTTCAAAAGAACTGAATAATAGGTCTCAAGTGGAAGGATCAATATGTCAAGCTTATCTAGCAAAAAGACTTCAAATTTTTGCTCATTTTACTTTCAACCACATATTCAATCTAGGAGAACTGGTTGGTTGTAATGACGATGGAGGGAGTGTTCTATTCCACCTACTTTGTCTATATTCAATCAACCTGGTCAAGCTACTAGAAAGAGCATGCCTCGATGGCTGACTTCCAAAGAGTAAATTTTGTACACTTACATATTTTGATAAATTGTGACAAGGTGCAACCATTTATATTGTAAGTCAATAATCCCTTTTTTTGTAGGTGAAAGTGTGATGTTATGCATCTTTAAAATAACGTAAAATATATTTTCAACAACAGATACTTTGAGCAACTACATGGTCAAGATTCTCTTCAATAATTTCTGGATTGGTTTAGATTACATGTAAGTCCACTTGTTCAAGATTATGTAACCCAAAATATTCTTATTTGTTAATTTTTTTTTATACAAGTTTGACATTTCAAACTTTATGTACATAGGTTCATAACAAAAAAAATGGTGTAACATATCCTCATTTGTTTAATTTAGCTTGGGACCTAAAAAATAAAGTTGTAAGTTGGCCCATGTATTATGTTAATGGGTACAAGTTTCACACAATTGATTGGGTGCGAGGAAAAAATCGATAATCCTGGTGCTTGTGTTAAAGGCAATACCTGGAATGGAGAATATGATTGGTATGGTGTCGTTAAGGAAATCCTTGAGTTTGAGTATGTGGGTGAGCTCACAAATAAATGTGTCATATTCAAATGTGAATGGTATGACCTACCAGACCTGGACACGACAATACAACAATTACAAAATCATTAAAATTAATCATACCAGAAGATATAGAAGTTATGATCCATTTATTATAGCCCAAAATGCAGAACAAGTATATTATATGTCTTATCCTGGGAAAAGTAAGTCACATGGAGGATTGTGAACAAGATAAAACCAAGAGGTAGGATTGAAATAGAGGAAAATACTTGAAGATGCTTATCAAGTGAATGATCCACCTACTTCAAAGGCAGTCTCAATGCAAACAATCCTGAAAACCCTCTTTTGTTGACTGGGGAAGTTAACATAATTGAATGCACAAGTAACCACCCAATCAGAAATCATGAAGATGAAATAAGTGATAGTAGTGCTGATGATTCACCTAGTGATCAACAACAGAGTGATGATGAAAATAGCTCTACACTTTTAGATTAACTAAGGTGTTCAATATTATATGCAATATTATTATAAAATTATTTGAAATTTCCTAATTTAATTAATGTTTTGTTGTGGATTATTTTTTAATTATTTTAGTATGGCTGGTAGAGCAGAGCCGACCTCGAAAGGTCGCTTACCCACTACCACCTCAGCCACTAGCCCTCGCACCAGCACCCAGGCTTTCAGGATGATGCCCACTCCTTGGTATGTTGGGCCCCCACCTCCCCGTATTCACACTCACAGCCCACTCGCATTAGCGACCTTTCCCTAGCCCTACTACAACCCCGAATCCTAGTCCCATATCTGATCAAACTCCTCCTTCCTCGATGGGTCAGAGGCACGGACGCCGATGAGAGGCCTCTTGGCCTAAATGGCAAGCCACTTGGGCCATGCAGCTGCTTCGGATTAGGCCAGATGGTGTACGCCCAATTTTCTCGAGTGCGGAAATGGCCAAAATGCCTCGAGGTCATTTTTGCCCAAAAATCAAGGACAACCAGTCTAGGTTATCCTCAAGGGGTTAGTCTAATGTTTGAAGGGATTAAGTGTGTAATGGACGTGTTAGAGATGAAAATTTCAATTTCCTGGTTTTTCCTACGTGAAGTTATCGAAGTACCCCTAAGGTAATTTAATGCGGATTAGTGACAGATGAACCCGTATCACCCAGTAGTTCGAAAATGTTAACGTCAAGTGTTACATGATATCTAGAAAGTCCGAGTAGTCCCGGAGTCCATGTGTGAATTTATATTTTTACCCCTAATTGGTGCTAAACGAGCTTAATTAACAGCTATGGAAATATGAGCAATACTAGGCTCTAATTAAAGATAAATTAATTTTATCTATTAATTTTGAGTCTAAATAATTGTTTGAGGTTAATTAAGGCCTAAGATTGCTTAAGGAAAATCAAATTCTCTTCTTAAATCAAAGACATTATTTCATATCAAGTCAAATAGTATTTCTCTCTCAAATTCCCTAAATCAAGGAAACATGTTGGAGTTTGAATTTCAAACTAATAAAGTTTAATTCAAACTAAGCATGCAAGACCACTCTTAATCTTGTCTTGACAAGCCTTAAACACATGATTACAAATCCAAACACCCAATTACCAATTCCTTAACTCACTCCATGATCAAATCTATCTCTAAACCTATGTCCTAACACAAATAGAAAATGAAAATTTCCTCTCCCCAAAGTCCCAAGGAGGCCGCGGCTTCCTCCCTCCATTTCACCCTCATATTTTAATTCTTTTAACACAACCAACACTCAAAAACACTCTCATTTTTACCATTTGCCTTTTTGACGAAAGACTTGGTGTAAAAAAAAGAACTCATGAATTCTCTGAACTAAGCCTTTCTCTCCTTCCCCTTCCACCTCCTCTCAACCTCAAACCACCACACATCCACCTTAGAACAACCCTCAAACACATAACCTTTCCATTTCTAAGATCAAGCTTCCTCATTTTTGTAACACCTAATAGACCCGGACTCTATTAGCTATTACCTATACTCTTTTGATTATGTTATTTTTAAATTAATGATAAGAAAATAGGGTAAATTTTTTTATATGAATCTATCATTTTAAAGACTAAGCATGTAGCGTGAATGATATGTAAGTCGTAGTTATGGTCTCTAATATAAATTCTACAATTAAAATTAATTGAGTGGTAATAACATTGCGAAAATTTAGAATACTTAACATAACATAAGTATACATAGTTCTCAACATGAGTTTACATAGGAACACCTACATGGGTAGGTATAGTCCTGGCTTTTGATACGGCTATACAAACAGTACATAGAAAAATACAACATATGGATAGCAGCAGTGGAAAAGCAAAAATTTGTGGCATAGATCGTTACGGAGGCTTGTGATTGTCCTCAACCTATTAGACATCTAATCCGAGGCTCGGCTAGTGGCATCGCTATGTAGCTCATAGTCAAGACTGTGATCTCCATGGTTCCTCCGCAAGGTCTTCTGAAGGAACTCCTTCTCGTCCTCCATGAAATAATCAAAGCCAAAAGGTACGAACAACTCAGCATCATCATCCTCCATGGGCTCCATGTCTTCCTCTGGATCTTCCTCAAGGTCCTCCTAGAAATCTTCTTCAGGGTCCTGCTCGGGATCTTCCTCAAGGTCCTCTTCTTCTTCTACCACATAACCAACGCCTACTTGCCATGGAAATATGACGTCTAATGGTTTTACGTTGAGTGGCTCTATGATCTCTCCCTCTAAGTTGGAGGATAGCTCGATAACGGTACTTGTCCTTTAGGTGGTCGTCCTCTGAATTAATGATACATCAATAACTAGAGGCCGTTGTACTCTCTGGTCTTTCCCCTATGGGACCATAATTGGTGGTGTCTCAGCTTGAGTGGTCCTTCTCCCTGGCTCCCAAACTCTATGTGCCCTGATTTAGGGAAGCGAGGCTTCCTTCTTAAATATCTGGTCCATTAGGATCTGTGGTGACAACGGAAATATATGCAAGAGTGAGAAATGCTGAATTTCTCAATAAGAGTTTCAACTTGGTACAAATCGTGTCATCATTGTCACTCCAGCCACCTCAGGTTTATTACAAAGTGGTGGATAGGTAAAGGTTCATTTATTAAGATTTTCACAAATGTGATTATCCAAGGTAGAGTTACTTTTAGACAATTCTTATTAGAGAGTCATACATATCTATCATAACTCATCAATTGCAAGTCAACACATCACTTAATAATCTCATGCATCCCTTTGTAATCACACAAGCATTTCCATTCATAATGTTCATGCATGACACTTTATTTTCTTTCATTGACATGTCTCTTAATTACTCATAAGATGAATACATCAATGCCTTAGACCACCCTAAAAGGGTAATGAGCTATACGTGGCCATCACCACAACCTTTTGGTTTACTTTCCATTCCTGTGATCTCAACGGTTCAGGGTTAAGCCGTGAGCTTAGCTCAAGTCCACTTTTCTATACTATCATTGCTACTTTTACAGGCTTTACTTTTATTCTAATGAGTGAAATCACCAATACCTTAATCCCCTTTTGAGGATTAAGCGTGAGTTTGATCATTTATTATTTCATTTGAAACATGAACGTATGCACATCATCATGTAATCATTAATAAATCACAAGTCAATCATTTCATCCTCATCGTTTCATATCTCATCACTCTATATTCATATTACTATATATCACTTTATGCCCAAATAGTAGACATGTCATGTAAATCTCATAGTAATCAGCAAATAATCTCATATAAGATCTCATATAGATTTCTCATAAACGATTTGTATAAAGCAACCCAAGCTATCAAGTCGAGTCCTAGTGTTCCTAAGGGATCATGGATGTCATGATTGATATGTATATATTATGAATGTCTTTCTAAAAATATTATTAGAGGTTCTTTATATATTTTTAGTCTTCTCTATGTTTGAAGATTATTGCAACTTAGATCCTTAAAATCTCTTTACAAGACTTGAATCTTCTATTTATAGTTCTAATATCTTTTATAAGAAAATTTGTAACTTTCTATATACTTATTATCTCAGCCTTTTAAACATAGTTCCAGATTCTTAACTTATCAAGCTTTCTATTGAGGGTAATTTCATTAAAAACACATTTATGGTTATGCCATAGTACCCTTGTAAGGTTACCTCTTAGACTTTCAGCACATTGTCTTGAAAGTTTATTTCTTAGTCTGTATTTACGTGGTGTAAAGCTTTATGCATAGCATACATGGGTGTGTTCCTATATGTGTTAGCTTTCCAACAGAGTTGAAATCAGTCCATTTGCATTTTTCTAGAGTGAGTTACACCTATTTTACTCCTGCAAGGTTAGATTTAGAGTTCTAGTTTTATGCTCTATTTAAAAATTTATATCTTAGGCTAGAAAACTCCTTTTTAGGTGATTCTTTGGAGAGTGTTCTTTATTAAGTCTAGTTTGTAGAAAAAATAACTTTATTCCCAAAAGCTTCATATTCTATGAGTTTCATATTTCAAAGTAGCTCCTGCCAGAAACAACCAAAAATCTAGCATCTATCATTTTCATGTTTATTGTTACTCCCTCAACACAAGGACCATATACCATGTTTTTAAGCCATATATAAGCATCAAAACATCATAAAAACATTTCTAATAGAGAAGTGTATGTAGTGATTCATAAAAATATATTTCACAAACAACCATTCAAAACTCTTGTCAATAACACAAGCTTGAGGCATTCTAACCATGGACTAGGTTAGACACCAACAATGCTTGAATAAATAAAAAAGAAACTCCTACCTCTTATGTAGGGTCTGAAAAAGTCATTCTCTTCTTTCTTGAGCTTGAGCAAGAGTCCTTGGAGTGGATGGCCCTCTTTGAATCTTGGCTCTAGAACTTGAGTGCTTAAGAAAATATTTCTTACTTGAGTTAAAGATTGTAACTCTTGTGAGAGCTAGTGAAGGTTTGGGCTTAAGATTTAAGTGTTTGGATGAAGTTTAGAAGGTGAAGAGAAGTCTTTGAAAAGGGGAATATATGAAGAAATGGTAGAGATTTTGAAGAGTATTTATAGTGGAAGGATCAAGAAAGGAAACACTTAGAAAAATAATACTTGGAGCATGATTTATGCAAGCATGTGAGCCAAATTTTAGGATGAAAATGCTCCATGTTTTATGCAAACATGTTGGCCAAATTTTGGGCATGTATGGTTAGTGGAAATTTTCTAATTTTTAATATATGTATGCATTATAGATTTACATCATGTAATATTATGCTTTAATAGGTGTTTTTAATTTTTAGTATGGAATTGTCTATGTGAATGTATGTGGTTAAGAATATGCATGATATATGTGATTGAATTATTGTATTGTCATCTTAATCCAATGGCTTAGATTCATTCTTGTTTAAAAACAAATCTAGGGATTTGTGCAAATGACATTGTTGTAATTGGCATTATAGTAATTTCTATAACTAAGACAATGATATTTTTGTAATTAGACATTGGTAGTGGTATTCTTGTAATTCCAATTATAGAGTAAGGGTATCTTTGTCATTTAATAAGGCAAGGGTAGTTTGGTAATTTCTTTTACATAGCAAGGGTATTTTGTAATTTCTACTAAGTGATGACACTTTTGTAATTCTTTGCATCTTTCTCTAGACACACTTGAATATTCTAATAATATTTGTTATGTTTCATAACACTTGTCAGATTCTATTGGTTTTGCTCTATTTCATCTAATTAACTAATTAGGGTTAATCGATATTTGTCCAAGTTGTGAATTTGGGGATGTTACAATTTTCACCCAAAGAAACAACTTAGTAGAGATTTTTGTTGAGTTCTCTCTTTTTCTTTTTTGCTTTTCGGTTTCTATGTTGGAATGAATGGAAAGTTTTCCTCTTTTGTCTTCCTCTCATTATTTTTGGATTTGATGTTGGTTTGATGGACAAGTTCATTTTCTTTTTCTTTTCTCCTATTTTTGGTTTCATTTATTGGTTGTTGGTCAAAAACCATGGCTTGATGATGAGAGATCTTGATGTTGGTTGCAAAACCACCATGTGCTTGACCTCTAGAGACCAAGTTTGGTTTATTTTGTTTGGTTCAAAGAATGGTAAAGATGAAATGTTGTTGGTTTTCTTGAAATATTTCCTTTCTTTGATGTTTAAGGCCATAGCTTGATGATGAGGGTTTCTTGATGTTAGTTGTGAAACCATCATGTGTTGACCTCTAAAGCTCAAGGCTTGGTTTTTGGTTTTACAAGAGTATGAAAAATGGTTTATTGTTGGTTGTCTTTGTTGGTTTTCTTTGAGTTTGATGGTAAGTCTAAAAAAATAAGGTTCTTGGAACCATGGTGTCAAAAGACTCTAAAGCTCATTTCCATTTTGTTAAGATTAATTGGGGTTGAGGGTTTGATTCTTTAAAGTCTTCAAATGAGCTCTAGCAAGATATAAAAATGGATTTGCATCATGGTTATATTTCAAGCTCTTGCATCTCATGTTTATATTTAATGTCTTGCATATCATGTTTATTTTCAAGTCATCACCTTAAATCTTAAAGACTAAAGAAATGGACTTGCATTTCCATATTTAAATTTCTAGTCTTGCATTTCATGTTTATATTTCAAGTTATCACCTAAGCCTTAAAAACCTAAAAATAATTTTCCCATATTTACATTTCAAGTCTTGCACATCATATTTATATTTCCAAGCCATCACTTTATAATGATAAAGAGATAAAATGAGGTTTGCATAGAATGTTTATTATTCTTGACATCACCTAAATTCCTAAAGCCCAAAGACTTGCCTTTGTATCATAAAATGGAAATCTTGATCATGGCTATTGAATGTGTTTTAGCCATGATACAATGTTGGTTTTCGATTTGTAAAAATGTGAACTTGATTTCAAAAGAAATGTTAGAATGATGTTCTAAAATGATCTTGAAGTAAAAGAGCAACTTGAAATGTGTTAAAGCTTTGATTTCTTGAATTATGGGGATTTGGTAATCGATTATCATGCTCATGTAATCGATTATCAAGATGATCCTTTGAAAGATTTTGGTTCTAGTAATCGATTACCAGCCTATGTAATCGATTACTAGATGTTCTTCATACCAAACAAGATTTTCATCTTAGTCATCGATTACCAATTCATGTAATTGATTATGATGATGTTCTTTGTGCCCAGAACAAGTTTTTTTAGTTATGGTAATCGATTACCATGCTCATGTAATCGATTACCAGGATGTTAGCCCAGAACAAGTTTTTAATTCTGTAATCGTTACCAGAACCCAAATGTGCAACTAAGTGAGTTCTAAACAAGATAAAGTGATTTGGTGGCTTATATGCTTATGTGTTAAATTGTGTGAATGATGGTTACCTAGTATATTGTTTATATATATATATATATATATATATGCTGAGCATTGCATACACATTAGTGATCCTCCTTAACTTCCGGCATCCTGGGTAGGAGCATGTTTACCTAACATCCTCCTGTTTTATGGATTTACATTGTCCACAAACTAACACGGGTCTTGTCGCGTGTTTGTCCTCACTCACACTCCCTGGGAAAACTTCCAGGAGGTCACCCATCCCAAAATTACTCCAAGTCAAACACGCTTAACCATGGAGTTCTTTAGTGATAGGCTACCGAAAGAAGATGCATATTCTTTCGGTAGCCTGTCACTAAAGAACTCCACAGTTAAGGCGTGCTTGACTTGGAGTAATTTGCGATGGGTGACCTCCTGAAAGTTTTCCAGGGAGTGTGAGTGAGGACAAAGCACGTTGAAAAGACCTGTTAGTTTGTGAGGACAAGTCATCAATCCATAAAGTAATAAGGGATGTTACGTTTACTGCTATAAGCTTATGATTAATAATATGCTTATGTGAATTAATGATATGATGATATTGTGGCATGATGAGGTTATGATTAACTGGTTAAGATGCATGATCCATGAGAATTATGAACATGGTATGTCTTATGATAAATTATGATTACATGCTCACATTGCATCCCTAATTAACATGTCAATATTAAGGTGACAAAAGACATATGAAAATGATCCTCCAGACTCCATGAATTAATGGTTATGAGAGGTGATTTAAAAGGACCTTTTAGACTCAGGAATTAATGGTTATGAAAGGTGATTCTATGCCCCCTATCCCGCATTTGGGAGTCAGAATTAGCTTATCAAGAGGATAAGTGTAGACTAATGACAACTAGTTTAGGTATGAATCATAACCTAGAACTCTCAAAAGGGGAGAATAGTAGGTGGCCCCAAGGAAAAGAGAATTAGAAGTTTAAGTCACCTAAAAGAATAATGAAAAATGATCATGTTAGAAGAATTTGCATTCCCAAGTTATCCCCACATGATATGATTCTATGATATTTTGCTTATGGCATTGACATGCATCCATGATTTAGTATGTTGCATTCATGCATTAAGATTCATGCTAAAATGTCCGAGCCTTGGATAACTATTTTGGAACTTAATAAATGAACCCTAAGTATAACTGCCAATAATTTCATAATGACACCCAGGTTCCTAAAGACATAGATGATGTCACATATTAGGAGGCGAAAACCCTCCTGAGATTCTTGTATAGGTTTCTCATATCTTCTTCTTTCTTTCCATCTCATCTTCAGAGGTCGATGGTAACCTTCGTGATCTACATTGATGCTCCCACCTGGGAGATAGACTTCGATACTACTCATCAGACGTATCACTTCGTTGGTTAATGTGTTGTCCACCTTTTTGTCTTCATGGAGCGTTCCTTTGCACACTCGTTACCAGCTATTGATTCTCCACCACTACTCCATTTAACATTCTCATCTTTGAGCGTGCTCATCCTCAAAGGAGCAGATCCACGCACTCCCCTGCTACAGCCGTCTCAGGGCATCCTCCTACATGCCACAATCACCTCCTCGCCACCCTAGCCACGTAACCCATCAGAACTCACCCACCCAGGTCTCTTCTGATGTTCTCCCCCACCGTTCCTATGATGATGAAGGTTGGTAGTGACGGGGAGGCTACGGTCACACAACCGATGAGAGGAATCGCACAGGTTCATGCAAGAGCTACCCAACCCTGCCAAGGCGCCTTGCTCGCCCTCCCTGTCTTGTGACACCTAGCGAGTTGGCCCGCTGGATTGGTTATCTTCCTCCCTTCGAAGAGCGAGGCGGGAAGAGCCGTCCTGGACTTCTTAGAGCGCATGTGCACATATAGTAGAGAGGATAGCCTTCTTTTGCTTTTTGTTTATTAGAGGTTATCTAGTCTAGGCGCACTTGGTAGGAGGAGCGGAGGAGAGGTCTTTTATTTAGCTTGTTATAGCTGCATTCTATTCATGGATATTATGGGATAATTTATATTTTGAGCCCAATCTTTGTTGGTAGACATGATATAACTCTCTTCTTGTATATTTTGGGTATGCAAAGTGGAACGTTTAACTATATATATATATATATATATATATATATATATATATATATATATATATATATAGTATGATCTTAATTGTTCATGGTTTGTGATGTTGTGTTTTATGTATGCCTATGTCTTGCTGATTTCTCCCTTGTTACGCTAGAGACGTGATGTAGTTCATATGTAGGCGTGGCTCGCATTTTGATTTAAGTTCCAAAAAAAAATTACTCGTATGTTCACTAAAGTATTTTCAAGAGTTTAAAGTAAGAACTAGAACAAAAGAGTAACGACTAATAATTAATTTAAGCGCGTCCTAGGCGTGTTAGGTTGAATATTAGAATGTTACAGCAGTAAAGACAAGTTGAAACATTTTTTTATTACATTTTAATTTAACATTATTTATGATATTTGAGCAATTTTGATTGTTTTTTTATATATTTCATTTATGTAATATTTTTCATCCATTTGCGGCTCACCATAGGATCATGGAGGTTATACAGAGTCGGTATAACCATCTATAGCCCACATGGACTGACATCCCTCTTGATGTCAAGGAGTCATGGTGGAAGCTAATTCTATAATTGCTTCGCTTTTGTTAAAATATATGTTTATATTATTTAATTATGTGCTTATATACAATCACTTATGTGCTGTGAATTTGTTTATCAGAAAACATTCTACATTCAACCCGAGCATGAGCCGCAGTGAAGATGGCTTGGAGGATTAGGTCCTCAAGTGAATGTTGGATATGTTTCATGATATTCTGTAAAGGACACATGAATAGCTCGTGGCTGAATGATGCCACCTTGGTTGAGCTCCAGCACCACTAGGCTAGTGACCCGACCTTCAAGGATAGGTTGGGTAAGGGAAAGCAACTGACCTCGCAGAAAGGCAGGTGCTGCACACGAGTGGGTCAAGCACCCAGAGAGGACCCATAAGGGTTTGGTAATTCTTTAACCTTTCTACATTTTATAATAACATTTGCTATATTTGAATTGTGGCAAATACTATATTTTTATGACTTTATTGTGCTTATTTATGGGCGAGGGAGTTGAGCCGCCCTCGACACAGGGCGAGCTATTTCGGAAACTCACACGGAAAGGTGAGAGAGGGCAATTTGAGAGGTCCTGGGTAGACCTCGCTCGAGGCGACCTATGTAAGTTTAAACTTAGACATATTTTTACTTAATTTTTATTATTATTATTTTCATTTATGCCATAATTATTACTTACAAAGTGTTTTATCTTTTTTCTTTCGCATCGCAAGTTTATAGACCTCTAAGAGGCCCAGACCTAGTACCAACCCAGATGGTGAGGCTGGGCCTCGATACTAACATTCCTCCTTCTCCAAACGAAGGATATGTGGCCCAGGTATTGGTTGCCCTTACAAGGTCGCATATATGGAATGGGGTACTATCCTGAGAGTATATCCTCATCATCCGCACGGGTCAACTGGGGATGATGCCTGAGGGAACGTGTCTATGCCCTCAACAGGAGTTACAACGGCGCTCCCAATTGATCCGGTGGAGCGGGATGGTACAAGCTCCTAATAGCTCCAAGACCAATAGGCGCTGAGTATGGAAGGAGCAAGAGAGATCCCAGAGCTTAAGCTCTCAGGAGGCAGGAGGAGCAAAAAGCAAAGAAGGAGAAGGCTCATTTCAGGAAGATGTAGAAGATCACTCAGATGTGATGACCTTCTTCGGGACATGTAGGCTTCGGATCCTCTAGCTCTGGCAAGACGCTCCCCAGATCCCGCTCCTCATCTCTGAGGGCCACTCAAGTTGGATGGCGCGATGACGACGATGGTGGGACGATGGGACGGCGGACGATGCAGACGCCTAGGAGTTCAGCTAGTTTTTATCTAGCTTCTTTTTTCCCATTCTGGATTTTTTTACATTATTCTTTTTTTCTATTTTGGATATTTTTTACATTTATTGTAATTTGTATATATTTTATTATCATAATTGGCTATTTTATTTAATTAGTTTAATTTATTCATTTTATTATTTTCTTATTTAATATCAATTAAATTGATAATTACATAATTATATAAATAGATAAATAATAAATTATTGATCACTTCATCATTAAGAGAGGCAAAAAAAAAGTTATTGACGGGTAAAACCATCGGTAATATGAAATATTTTTAAAATTAATTGTTTTCCATAAATTAATATACATTCGGTAATATACTAAGAAAATTATTTTATTTATATAAATACATGTCGATAAAATTAAATAAATCGTTGGTATAAATATGATTCTGATACCTATGGTGACACCTTTTATATAATTGTATCGACGGCTAAATATTTTATTAGCCAAATACCGTAAAAATAAGGACGGGTTTATTTATACGTTGGTAATATTCATCGATGGCCTAGAAATCAATGCTCACGTATCATAAATCGTCAATATAAATCTAACCCATTAAAATACCCATCGATAAAGGAGTCGTATCTTGCATTTCTTATAGTGATTAATGTTAAAATTAAAGATTAGATATATCAACTCATCATGAGGCCAACCACAGTGAGTTATAATGTATAATAATTATGTTTAAATTATTTTTACCTTGATCCTAATAAGATTTTCTATCACTATAGGAGATTTTATGAAAAAGAAAAACACAAAACTTGAGTATTTTAAGTTTATAAGATACAAAACAAAGTTATTAGAGAGACAAGTTTTTACTTTTCACTTAAATATGTTTCTTATCTTTGAAAAATAAATAAATTTTGATTTTGGTGCCTAAAAATTTTTTTATTTAATTTTTGGTTCAAACATTTTTAAAATTGTATGGTTTTAACCTCTTCCACATATATATCATTGTTGTGACTATTATATAGGATTGAATCAGACCTTTCATTAGCCAGTTATACTTATAATTGACCCAACTCAAGTTATATTAGTTAAAGGGTTATGATCAAATTATATCAGTATAAGTTTATGCGTAGTTACACTATTTAATAATTTTCTATCAAATAATTCTTTTGTTGATCCAATTGTTACATTACAATTAACATCATAAAGATATTGTCCCAAATTTTATAAAAATTAAATATCAATAACAATATAATGTAATTGTGCAGCTCTTATTATTGTTTATTTTAAGTACATATATTATATTAAGTTTGATGTACTTGAAAGCCACATCAAATTGACTAATTTAAAATTTTTTATTTATATAACATGAACTTCTATTCAAACAGTGGTTTTGTTAAAAATCAATTTAGTAAAAAATTATTAGATGGTATAACAATTGTCTATTAAACTTTCAAATATTGGCAATTTATGAATAAAGAAGAATTTTTTTTATATGATGGTTTAAAAGGTTCAATTACTAGAGTACCAATACCCTTTTAAATTCAAATGTTGAGATTTAATTATTAATTTTTTAAATATTAATAAATTTAATTAATGAAATATATGCATGATAAAATTTTAATCATAAATTAACTAAACTATACCATATCTACGAACTTTATAGGGTATAAAATAATTCCCATGCTACACCAATTTTCTCTTGCTTTTGGGTTACTGGGAGGGCTAAAGAGCTGAACTTTAGTGAAAACAACGAGGACTAACCACACCAATATCTATTCAACAATAGGAGAAATTGTAAAATTCTGTCCTAAAATTATGGAATCATTCTGGATCCTTTTCTGGTAAATCCAACAAGTGGCATCCATGCACCAAAATAAGAAAGAACAAGTGGCTTCCATGGTCCAAAGTCACATACAGTGTGGGGCTGGGTATACGTTGTACTTTCTTATGGGACACAGTGGTGGGTTCCATGATTTTCCATTTTTTATATGCTTTTTGTGATATTTAGCCACCAAAAAAGCTGCATCTTTTCTTATGGGACACACTGGTGGTTTCCATGATTTTCCATCTTTCATATGCTTTTTGTGATATTTAGCCATCAAAAAAGCTGCATCTCTTGTCACGATATGTCATGTGCGCAATGAAAAAGACCAATTTTTTTTTTTTCACTTATGTTCGCCCTTGTGGTTTCTTGGCACAAGAACGGATCACGGAACGCAGGGCATCAGAATCAAACTGGCTCATGGCGTCGTTTCTAATTTGTTAGAAGGTGGGTTTATGGTAGACATGGTAATGTAACTTTCAAAAAGTATTAAGTTTCCATTGTCTATTGTTAATAACGAAATTTGGTCTTTCATACTCACTAAAAGAATTTTCGATTTTGTCTACAATTTTTGTAAAACAGAAAATATACAAATCAAATTTCACAGCTCAAACCTGATCAATAGACATTGAGTTAGGCCGGGTTATCAGGCTGGGCTGCAACTTTAATATCTCTAAATATTATTAATAACTTTTACATGAAAATTATATAATAATTTTAAAAATTAATTATTTTATTAATAAATTTAGTCAAATAATCAATAATAAATATAAAATCTTTTCATTAGATTTAAAAATAAGATAAGTAAATTTTCAAATAAATTTGAACATCTTTTCATCCTTAAAAAATACATAAATTTTGATTTTGGTCTTTGAAATATGTTTTGTGATTTTAGTCCAAACATTTTAAACATCAATTCATTTTAGTCCTTATTATGTACGATTATTAGTTATCATGTAGACTGAATGATTTGACCCTTAGTTAGCCAATTCATCATTGACGTAGAGAATCTAATGATAATGATTAAAATTAACCAGTTTTGGAGAATGTTTGGATTGAAACTAAATAAAATAATTTAAGGACCCAAATCAAGTTCTTTTTCTTTTGGGATACACAAACTATATTTAGACTTTTCAAATATTAACTCTTATTTTTAATTATTTCATAAAAATGTATAAGATAATAATTAAAATTTCACTTATCTTACGTATAAATCTATTGAAAAGAATTTATATATCATTATCAATTATATATTTAACTAGATTCATTAATAAGATAATTTTTGTTTCAATTATTATCACAATATTGTTCGCATAAAAAATTTGCCAATAATTAATTAACATTCGTATTTATTAGTGTATGATTGTTCAGATATCATTTCAATTAGCAGAACTAATAAACAATTATTATTATTATTATTATTGAATTTTCTTTTTGGGTGCAAATTGTAGTTGTTGTTGAAGCTGTTTTGATCTCTCTGAAGCGATCTGTATCTGCTGCTAGGTGGGTCACTATGGTGATTCAATGTGGACTTGTCTGGATTAAGCTTTTATCTGCATGCAGATCTCTGGAGTGTCTGTGATGTCATGAAAAGGATTGCTAACTAATCCCCTGGTTTTCAGGTGCTACGTTTATTCAGTAATAATCGAATCACTTTGGATTAAAGATTTAGATATTCTAAATGAGGATATTATTTTATTGGATCTCATTTTATAGAGTAAAATAAATAGTTATTATTATAAAAAAATCCTATTTTTAACTTTATTAATTCAAAAGTAAATTTCTTTCACTTTACGTTTTAAAGTAAGATCCTCACTTTAAAATATTAATTTGACGATGGCAATAGTGCAAACCTATCGACCAAATAATTTCTATTACAGATTTAAAATTCAGAATAAATATACATTTTAGTTCTGAAAATTATGTGAGCTTATTTATGTTAAATAAATTTTAAAAAGTTAATTAAAATGTGATGTTACAATAATTCTTACTAGTTTTTGTTGGGAAGCAAAATAAATACGATAAACAAACTCTCTACAATTAGAGGTAATAATGTAAAAAGAAAAATAATATAAAAGAGATAAAACAAACAATATTTAACTTGGTTTGGTCCTTCTAACCTACGTCTATAATCCATATAAGAAATTTTAAAATCTTTCACTATCTATAACTTTGAATAACTTAAGTTGCAAAGATCATTATAAAAAAATTATTTAACATGGATAGTGTCTAGAAATTACCCATATAGATCATTTGCACTTTTAGTAGATACCCAAATCCAACAATCAAAGGCCATATTTATAAACCAACAATTTTGCAAAGCTTCTACTTTTTCTCAATATGAGACTCTAGATTAAATTCCAACAAATCCTCCCTATAATCCAAATTCCTGCTAAAAGTTGACGCACCTCTACAAACATTCTTCTGGCACAATCTTTGTATTTCCTGAGTATTCAATGGCGTAAACAAGAGTAGACCTTCATTCACTTGTATTCACTCACATGAAACACGTCGCTTGACTTTCACATTGCCAAAAGCTTCAACACAAGTTGTCTTCACTTGTACCGTTGCTACTTGCGGAACAATATAACCTTCATATTGGAAGACTTCGACTTAAAGAACCTCACACATGGATCCAAAAAACTATTATTCTCTCTAATACCCATCAAGCCCAACTGATCAAAACTATTGGTAGTAAACTAACATGGCAAAAAAAATAAAACAAAAACACAGCAATTTTATATCATGCGAAAATTCCAATTAGAGGGACAAAAAGCCATAGGACCTAGTCTAGTAAAATCTTTCATTATTGATAAATGAGAATACAATATACCTTCTTAGTAGCACTATGGAATCTCAACAATTTTTAATATTAAATAAAATCATAAAAAGTAAAATATGGCATTAAAAAACTTTTAAGAACTAATATAATATCACATTTTTTATTTAAATTTTCATAAACTTATTTGATATCAAAATATGTACTTTAGATATCAAAAGTGCATATTTACTTTAAAATTTATATGTTGATAATTTAATGTGCAATTTATATAAATTCTCTTGAATTAGATTATTTTTTTAGTGGTTACCAAGTATATTTAATAGTACAAAATACATTAGCTTTTATAAATAATATATATGGACCTGGTAGATCGTATTTGAAAACTACGCTGTATCATAGGGATTAAGTTTAATACATTAATTATAAATTAAATATTTTCTTCTATATTCATTGAACAATATTGTTAATTAAGCAACTTGATAGTGGACAGGATTATCACTCCAACAATAATAAAATCCGTTGTATTTATCTTTCTTTTAGTTCACCCACCTAATCTGCAACAGTTGTTTGTGAGAAAAACTTGCACAAACTTCTCCACCTACAAAGAACCATTGACTCCCCTATTATTATTTTCCTTGTCCCTTTCCACGAGCTTAAGAGCAATTAGACACTTCAACATTGGTGGATAAAATGGAGATTTCAAAATGCTTGTGGCACCTGTTGTGAGGGTGGGAAGGAAGGCTGAAAGAAGACTTTGGAAATTTGGCCAAATCAGTTATGAAAGAGATGCATCAAGAATAGGCCAAGGAAAGAAGACAAGGCATCTCTCATCACTGTTATAGAATCACTTATTGTGAAAATTTTCCAAGAGTATCTTCTAGAAGTTGATTTCAAATGAGAGACATCACCGTGAAGGCACGCTGCTATAATGTACAACTGTTTTTGTTGAAAGTGAGTCTAAGAATGCACGTTAATAAGGACAACAAATGGTACATGGACAGTGACTACTCTAGATACATGTCTGGATCCAAAAGTGGTTTAGAAACCTGATGAAGGTAAAGCCATTGTCACATGTATAGAAAATGTTAGTAAGAATGACTTCCACCAAATTTATGATGTTTTACTTGTTGATGGTCTGGCTCACAATCTGTTGAGTTATGTGACTAAGGTTTTAATGTTTTATTTAATGCTCATACTTGTAAAATTGTGAATCCCACTAAAGGATAAGTCATTTTATTGGTAAGAGACATGATAACACTTATGTGTTGTTCTCGGATGACCTTCTAGATCAAGATATAAAATGTCTTGCATCCTTCATGGATGATAAGTGGCTATGACATAAGAAGCTTTGGCATGCTCATATGAAGCTTATTTCTGAGCTATTTTATAAAGAGCTTGTTAATGGCTTGCCAAAAATCAGATTTGACAAGGATTCAACTTGTGATTTCTGTGAGAAGGGCAAGCAAACCAAAGCTTCTTTCCACAATAAAAATGTGGTTTCAACCACTAAGCCACTTGAGCTTTTACACATAGATCTTTTTGAACCAACTAAGACCGCAAGTCTTGCTAGAAAAACATATTGTCTTATCATAGTGGATGATTTCTCTATATTTACATGGGTTATCTTCCTAGCTTCTAAGGATGAGATGATTAAAAGGTTCAAGGTTTTTGCAAAATGAGTTTGTATTGAAAAAGATTCTCAAATTACCTCTATTAGATCAGATTATGGAGAAGAATTTGAAAATCATGCTTTTGAAGATTTTCCTGAAAAACATGGCATCTCTCAAAAGTTTTCTACACATAAAACTCTCCAATAAAATGGGTTGCTGAAAGAAAGAATAGAAGCTTGCAAAAGATGGCCAAAACCATGCTTTTAGAAAGCAATTTATCAAAAGATTTTTAGGTAGAGGCTAAACACCTCATATTATATTAGAAACAGAATCTTTCTAGGGTCAATTCTCAAGAAAACTCCTTATGAGTTATGGAAAGGTAGAAAACCCAACATATCATACTTCAATATATTTAGCTCCTCTTGTTTTATTCTTAACACCAAGGACAAACTTGTAAAATTTGATCCTAAGTCTGATAATGAAATTTTCTAGGATACACTTCAATCTCGAAAGCTTACAAGGTGTACAATAAAAGAACACAATGTGTTGAAGAGACTATCCATATCAAATTCAAAGAGCTTAAGAAGGACTTTGCTAATGATCTGGAAGAGCTAGAAGAGAACCTTGAGAAGCTTAACCTCAAGGAACCCTCATAGAGTAAGCAAATGAAAGCACAATCTTCAGAAAGTAAGCTCTAGAACAAGGACATTTTAGAAAGCTTACTCAGAACACCAAAATGTTAGCTAGAACCCTTCAAAAAGCCTTAATACAAAATATTTTGAGTGATAACACAACTAATTTGGAGAAAATATTTTGAAGAAGGAATAATGTTTACCTTAAGGTTGTCTTAGAGTAATCTAGAGGTACCTCTAGATCTTTAATGAGTTTTATGGTTGCAATAGCAAATATTGGTGTCATCCCTCCTCCCTGGAGCTCTCCTAGAGTTGGTCCTTCACATTTCACCCTTCTAGGTGAATGGGTTCGATCTCATGGCCTTAGTTTGGCCATTATATTAATATTTTCTAGCATTATGGAGTATTTAGAGATTTGAAAAATGGATTCTTACACAATATGACTTTATATAAAAATGTGCTTTAGTTAGTAATACTCTATTGAACTTACACATGAGAGTTTACAACTTTTAGAATATGCCTGGGACCATAATTGCTATTAAAGTTTTATATGATTTAATTCATGATTTTGATCAATTATGAAAACAATGGAATTATTTATGATTGGTGAAACAAACCCCCAGGCTCTATGTTTATTGTGGAAAATGAGATGTGTTGAACTTAGAATTGATATAACCCCATTTTATGGCTCAAGTTTGATTTTAGATTAGGGAATTATTAAGTGGAACAGAGCTTCTAGTTAATGACAGCTATTCTATTAACTTTGGTATATCAAGGCCCGAAGGGCATTTATCCACATGTTAGATTAATCCACGAGGGACGCGTTCGCGATGGATTGAGTCTCAGTTCGAGGCTCTTATTCACGAGGGACTAAGCACCTACCTTTTTAGTTTATGGATAGTCTGTTCTTTTAGTAATTCTTGAGAAAATAAACAAGATTTCCATGGTTATTGCAAATTTATGAACAACTATTATACAATTTATATAGAAATGATATATGAGATTGCATTATTATTTATGTATTTTCCCTTCTTGTCCCATGTATGGTTATGAGTGAGGATTCACTCACTGAGTTTTGTAACAAAATGCACCCTTCTTTCTTCCTTTTCCTCAGATATAGGTGTAGCTTTAAATCCTCCTCCCTTCGCAGTAGTTTATTTCAAGTTTGGGTGAGTTTCACGTTGTTATGAAGTGTTATATCTTTTGATTGAAAGTGCTCTAATAATGTTGCGAGGTCCCGAACCACATGCATATGTATATGTTTTGTTTTGTGATCAATCACGATATTGAATTGTTTTTAAAAGTATTTAGTTTCATGATTCTTTCTGTAAATGAACAAGTCAGTATGATTTATATTACAACTAAGTTTTATATTTTATTTATGGAAAAAAAGGTTATTCAATTTAGCATGAGTTAAATGTAGAACTTGATTTATGATTTAACTGGATTTGGTGATTAAGTATGCATATAGTATGATGCAACGATCACGAGGCTTAATGGGATAAAATTCACATGCCAGTCACGATCTAAGTCGGTCGTGAGCATAGACCTCTTTCCAAACTCCCTTTTTTTATAGTATCAGCAATGAAGAGCAATAAAGGAGGAGAGAGAAGCTAATGTCACGTATTACTCTATTTATTCATGGACTACTCAATTTATTCACTTACCATCATTTTCCTCTAGTGTAGCAGGTCTGATGGAGTAAAGCAAGAAGAAGGCGTGTTGGAGAGGCGTGAGGCAGGTTGAAGGCACGCTCGGGATTCATGGTGCAGGTCAACGCGTCAGGTGAGGTGTTAGGAAGTAGAATCACGACCACTGATTATGCACCCTTGTGGCTCCGATCGATGGCATAGCAGGTGGGTAAGGAGGGCATGTTCGTGTTAGACTTGATCTGCCCCAAATTGTGTACCCTTCAATTTTTTTTTTTTTTTTTTTGTGATTTTGGGACATAATCCGCTTATAGTGAATTATGTTCCCCGTCTCACCTCCTAAATTACTCCAAAAGTAACATTCTAATATTAAGCCTCTTCTAGATCCATATCAAAATTAAGCCCTTCCCACCCCCAGCTCTGATGTTATTATTATTATTTTCTTCTAATTTACATACTTGCTCTGTTTTTATGTTGAGAATATACTACTTGGCCTATTATTTTGATGTGGTGATTCTTACCTTGTAAATTAAACGCTCCCGACCCCAACCACACACACACTCCCCCACCTCCCCTTCCCCTCCGCCCAATGTCATGGGATGTTGAAATAATTCATAGTAGTTGCGCAGTGTTTGAGTAAAATACAACCCATGATAACTATATTACACTTCTCCCTTATAAACTTAAAATAAATTACATTTTGATTCATTTTAAATTTTCATTAAATCTATATATTCTCAAGCTTATTATTTGATTTTTAATTAAATTATCCTTTATTAATAGTTGTATATATTAAATTTTTAATAAATAAAATATCTGTGACTTTTAATTGCTATGTATATATAATATGTAATTTACATTTTAAACTTTTTTATATTAAGAAATAAATTATTAATAATAACAATAATTTTTTAATAATTATTTTTTATAAATAAATACTCTGTTCTCGATAATTAATTTTATGAAGTTAATATACATTTTTCATAATAAAATCATGTTTTATCCTTTTCGTAATCCCTCGATGTACTCAATGTTCAAAAATAATATTATTTTTATATATAAATATTTAAAATTACTAGCTAAAAAAATATAATTTTATCTTTTGAAAAATAAAACTTTTATTACTATTAATTATTTATTCTATTAGCAGAGTACAAATTTAAAAAATTAATGCATATTAATATTTTATATTATTATAACCCTAAATATTTTATTTTACTAAGAAACTAATATGCCTGTCTACTAAAAAATATAGTTTGGTCAACAGAAAAATAGTAAGCTTGAAAAAATAAAAATTTACTGAAACAATTGATAATGAATTAAAAGTAAATCTTATTTTGAATTCGGAGAGAAGAGGGGTTTATGTTTTAAAAATAGAAGAGATGAGAATATAATATTATCTCTCAAGAGGAGAGGATCGTATTTTTACTTCAATTTATAGCACCCTGCAATACCACCCATCTAACATGTACCAGTTGATTGTAAGAAAAATATATACAAACTTTCTTACGTGAAGGAACCATGAACTGCCCTATCTATCAGCACCCACGACCCCTCCGGCCAAAAAAGGGCAATAGAATGATAATTAGAGTTTGTGCCACCATCCCGCTAAATTAACTTTGCCGTTTCAATTTGTAAGAACTTAGGTATTTTGACGCTGAGATAAATCCAGCACAGAATCATGATCAGCGCACCCAAATATCAGATAAGTGTCAGAACAAACCGTTTTCATACATGTATCTATAGCATGTAACAAGTAATGTTATAAACCCCATAATTCCACATCACATGCTAGAATACCACAATGTCCACAACACGCTATAAATAACTTAAATGGTCCACAATCAGAACACACAAACTCTAAACATATATGCCCAATTCAAAGTAAGGCAGGTAAGACTTTAACACTTAGGCATCCAGCAGCTCAGAAACCATGAATCTTGATATGCTCCTTCTTCACGATACCAGCCTTTTCATGTTCACAATGAAAACAACCAATAAGATAATTAGATAAAGAATTTTAGTGTCCATTAATTCTTGATAGAAAAATTCCACCTTATTTTGTTACATTATCAAGGGAGTTAAGATTATGAATCAAGGTACAAGTATGACCAACATTGGATACTACCAACTCTTAGATTACAGAAACTTATGAAGAAGACCTAACTATGATTTAGAAAAATAAAGCTTAATCAGTTGCAACCATGAATTGCACAAAGCCAAATAATTCTCTACACCATCACAGAGTAGCAAGGTATACACATTCACTATAAAAATTCCAAAAAGTTGGATATGGGCAAACCACAACCCAATAAAAGCCTGTCCTAGTACAACATACAGAATAATACGAAGATAAGGCTGAAGTTACCTGGACTAAAAAGGTAGAAGCATTCTTGCGCTGATCACCTTGAAGTTGAATAACCTAGACCCACAAACATGTCATTTGAAGCAACAAGGGATAGATAGATCATTGTTTAATAATTGACAAGAGGGTGTCAATACAGACCTGTCCTAGTTCTGGGTCCTGAACAACTGTACCATTGCAACAGAACTCTTTCTTAAGGTCTTTAAGTATCTTGTTATAGCTGAATTCTTTCTTCAACCCCTGGACAGTTGTCAGGCTTTTCCTACCATTCCGTTGCTGTATGCGAATATGCACATACTCCTTTGACCGGCACCGGAGTCATCAGCATTTGCCTCAGCAAAAGGATCTACAAATTGTTGGCACACAACAAATACATAATACATAATTTAATTACAATTCTTAAGCCTAATTGACACAATCACAAATACTAAGTACATCAACGAGCATCATCCCATTAAGTAGGGCTGGCTTGGCTAATCAAAAGTAACTAAATGCTAAAACCAAAAATTTATCAATGAATAAAAACTATAATGAAAAACCCCCATAAGCTTTCTTTCTTTTTTGTTTTTTTTTGGGGATAAAAGAAGAAAAAAACCACCATAAACTAACACCTACAAGAAAATTCATCTTGCTAGCAATTCTTTTTCTTGCTTTTTTTCTACAACAGATACCCTACTCTGCAGGTTGAGATGGTAAAATTCCAAATGAGGAGAAACACAAAAGATGACAGCATACATTAATCTTCATTATCCGAATGACAACATTCGCAATGAACCAAACTATACATATATAAATAACTAATGATATGAAAGTTAAACAAGAAGTCACAACATACCGAAGGCAGTAGGAATCTGGGCATCTAATTCAGACATAAAACTTAACTCTCAGAAACAGAAGATCCTACCAACCGGACTGCTCAGACCTGGATTTACAGTAGTCAACATGTTAGCTGAATTACCATTTACCATGACAAACGAGCTCCACAACAACAATACAAAATCAAAATCATAGTTATTAATTTTGTGATCTCTCGGTCATATCACAATAAATAAATAATCTTAAATTCTTAATCAAACCCTATGGTAGATTTCAGCACCGAGCATCCCATGTATCACATAAAATTATGCCTGCTTCTATTTCAAGTAGAAACACCAAAAGTATAATTAAATTAAATGATTCAAACCAGGGCAGGGATTAAACAAATTTAACATCTACTTAAAATCAGACTTGCCCATGATTTCAAACACCGCTTTAGTTTAAAAGCATGAAACAAAAACCCTTTTTCAAGATTATACAGTATGCCATAAGCCAAGTTACAGAGAGTCACAAGCTAATCACTCTACTCTAAAATTAAAATGAAAAATCCTAAAATAAAAACAAAAGACTCGATTTCTGAAAAGAAAAATCACTCAGGGGACTCGAATGATAGAAATTTCAACCGAAGTTAAGGACAATATCAAAAGATCACCGCAGCCATGCCAAACCCTAAAATTGATGGGAAAGAGATAAACCAATTTTGAAAGGGAAGACATGAAAAGAAAATAGGTTACCTGATCCTAGATTTAGGGTTTCGATGTGTCGTAGATAGGCTGATTGGGTGAAGTACCGAAACCCTAAATTGGATAAGGCAGAACTGTCTCTCGCTCCGACTCGGTGAGGCGTGGACGGTGGATCTGTTGGGAGAGGGTGGAGAGTTCAAGAAGAAGAGAAGATAAAGCGGTGCACGTGCAATATCACGTGCAAGGATAAATGTACGATCTGGATTTTGTGACGCACGCGACCTTGAGTGGATGACACGTGTGCGTGAGCTCTCTCGCTTCGCAAAACTCGGGGAAAGTGTTATTTCAACCTTAAAAAGTAAGTGTTCATAAATATTCAATCAAATCTAAAGGTAGAAATCAAAATTTATATTTTTAAGTAAATCGCATAAAATTTAAGAATGATAAATTAAGTATCAACATTCTTAAAATGTGAGTGGTTAAAATAATATTTCCAAACTTAGGCAAGCCAGAGTCATTGAGAAAATGATGGATTCTTAGGTGTACACAAACATGATTTATAATAATATTTAGAGAAAATTACATCAACTTCCATTGAGGTTTAGTGATATTACACTTACATTCTTTATTTTATAAAATTATCATTGACTCTTAATGTTCACTAAAATTACATTGACCTCCTCTATATATCGTTAATTTAGTGACAAAGAAAATAATAATATGTTATATACATAATTATTAATGATGAAATTATAATATTTTAGCAATATTTGGCATATATATTAATTAGAATACCTTTTTTATCATAAATTATAATTATAAGTTTTTTACATGTGATAAAAAAATATTTTATTCAACTTATGTGTT
Source organism: Dalbergia oliveri (assembly GCA_030441495.1). Lineage (NCBI taxonomy): Eukaryota > Viridiplantae > Streptophyta > Magnoliopsida > Fabales > Fabaceae > Dalbergia > Dalbergia oliveri. Next base: position 21,483,686 of record JAMLFY010000011.1, read on the forward strand.
AAATATTATCAAAATATTATAATTTTTATTAATAATTATATATATATATATATATATATATATTCTTTCTCACTTAAATTAATGAACTACTATGCAAAGGAGGTTGGTGTAACTTTAGTGAATCTTACAAAGGTAGATGATAGTTTTGTAAAATAGAGGGGTTGAGTATAATTACACTAAACCCAAGGGAGATGAGTGTAAATTACTCTAATATTTAAACCACTCCTTTTTTTAAGAATATTTATTTATTTTTCGATAATATCATATTTCAAAATATATATCAATTTCATATTTTAATAAAGTATTAATTTTATTCTTTCAATAATAATTTCATTCACTATATTTTCAATACTAATTTTATTATTCCTAATTAATTTTACATTTTCAAACAATTCCATCTAATATTAGTCTTGATCATTGTGTTGTATTAATTAACACGTAGAGATATATTAATTTATTTACTATATTTTACTCCATCATCGATATCATTTATTATCATTTTTAATATTTGTATTTGGTCAAAATTGATAGATATTTTGAAAGGGGTGGAGTAGTATAATAGCATGTGTTTTGCATAGGTCAATTAAACACTTAAAATTAATAATTTATATAAAATCATAGTTATTAATTTATATAAAACATGGAAGAAGAATCTCATTATGAGGGGAGGAACTGAAAAGTTAAAGCTCTATATGAATGAGCTCTCAACTGCTTTAAGCCCATTGTTAAGGAGCCAGAAGAGGGAGAAGAACCTAAAAATCTATCCTCTGCTTTGGTTCTGAAAGCCATGCCATAACCTTCACCATCCATAACAATATCATCCATGGAGGAGGGTGATGAGGCTTCAAAAACTAGTTCTCATCAGAATAATGTCCATGCCACTGGTATTGCTACCACTACTGCGCTAATGCTGAAATTGAGCCAAAAGAAGCTCAGAAATCTCAAGGATTTGGAGATACAGTTCCTCTTGAGATACTTAAAGACCAAGTTGCACCAAAAGCGCTCCAACCATCCATCTTCCTACACAACCTTAACCTCAACCAAAGTCTTCACCACATCTCACTAAGACTCAATTACTAATGCACAATTAGGGAGTTATGATCAAGGCTTGATAGAGTGGAAGCCCCAAATAGTGAGCTTGGAGCCCAACTAAAGGGACGTGAAGAACTGTTGCTGCAAATTTTGCATGAGTTGAGAAGAGGTGGCTAGTGATGGTTGACCAAGTGTGTACTTCTTTTGCTGATGACAAAAGGGGAGAAAGAATGAAGAGATCAAGAATGAAGACATAAATCTTTTTGCACTGTGTCAAGGGTCCTGTGTTGAAGGGGAGGTTCATAAAGCTCTTGAGCATACATGCATATCATTTTTTTTTTAGAAACTTGGCATATTTTATTTCTCTCTAGTACTTTGAGACAATTTTTTCACTTTGATACTTATATCTATGTCCATATTTCATAAATTTTGTTTATGATGATTGATCTCTTATGCTCAAGTACTTAATTATAATTTCATATCCGTTTCTTTTGTGTATATTTGTTATATATATTGGGAAATGAAAACTAATATTGATACTTTAACTTAAGTGTGTGTTCTGAAAAATTGAAGATAATTGTGTTGAATTCTAAGTTTTGGTACAAGATCTTTATCACTATATAAATCAACTCTAATATTCTTTATCTTCTTTAAGCTCTAATATTGTGTGTGATTAGTTTCTAATTATTGAATTGGAAGAAAACTTGATAAAATTTTAATTCACAATGACAAACCTTGAGAAAGTTTACTTTCTAAAAAGGCTAAGTTGTAAGATAAAGCTTTATTAAGTTTCTAACGAATATTTAAGGCTCTAATCTTAAAGAAAAATTCTTTCAAAGATTTCTCCAAAAGATTTTCTCAATTTGATTTGTCATCATAAAAAAGGAGGAGATTATTAGTTCCAGAACTCTTCAAAAAGCTAATTGTAGCTTATGTTTTGAGTGATAACAAAGCAAATTTTGTTAAAATATTTTGAAGAAAAGACTAATGTTTTGGTTGAGTTTCTGAGTGATTAACAGAACTATTCTCATAACATATAAGTTCAATTCATGACATATTTTTCACAATGCAATGTTTTAACATGATTAAAATCTCATTCAAAGAGATTCAAAGCTTTAATGATGTGAAAAATGGTTCAGAAAATGAATTGAGACATGTGAGAACATGAGAAAGCAACATCTAGGATAAGAAACTAAGTATGTGTCTTCATAAAGTGATTCATACATTTAGAAAGTGATATATCCAGTTTAGAAAGGAATTTCTCATGAGTATATCATAATCATCATCTTCAATCACTTTGGCTATCATCTTTGAAGACTATCTATATGTTGAGGAAATCATTATCAAGCTTAGAGTTAAGCTCAGAAGATCAACACGAGACTTAAAAGTGTGGAATCACATCAGATAACACGATTACTTTAGAAACGGCACTGAGTCAATAGAAAGTGAAGAAAATTTAACATTCAGAAAAGTATTGATAGTGACATATCATCTTTGTACTTGGACAATTACTTGTATTTTAGAAGAAAAGTTCAGAACCACATTCAAAGTAAAAGTTGTTTTTGAAAGTTTATTCAAAACTAAATGTCAACGTTTCTGCACCAAAAGGACAGACACAGCTCACCTACCATTCTAAACAACAGTTCCTAGGACACAAAAGAAGATTAACACGTGTCAAGAGGAGGTGAAATCAAGGGACAATGGTCCAATTCAAAATCCAAATATAAAAGGATGAAACCTTCAAACGTAAAGGAACTTTTGCACAATAAGTGTCGTAATCTTTTAATACTTTCTGAAGTTCATCATTTTCTATGTAATCAATTTATGTAAAGAAAATCTTCTTTCTTGTGATTATTAGCTAACATTTTCTTCTTATGAAGAATTTAGAAAAAAAAAAAGTCTCTCGAGTCTTTTCACCTAAACACGTTTTATTTTTAGAAAGACTTGAGTGTTCTTTGTTGGAGTATACCAACCTAAATCATATCTTTGAACCCAAATCTAGTAATAATCAAGTGAGTTTAGCTTAGAGAGACTGGGACAAAGACTATTTGTAAGTAAGAGTAAATTGGAACTTGCTCACTGAAATAGCTTGAGAAGGCTATTCAAAGAATATCTTACTTTATCAAGTTGAGAAAATGGTTGTTTAGTGGAACTCAACAAGTTTTTTAGAACTGGATGTAGACAATGTTTGGTTGAACAAGTATAAAATTCTTAAGTAACATCTCTCTCTCCTTATCTCTTTGTCTTTTAGCAATTATTATTTTTTATTTCTATTGTGTGGTTTTTCAAAGACGTTTTTTTTTCTGAAGTCTTTTTTATTTTAAGTACTTCATAAAGTCACTTTCTAAAGTCATTAACATTTGTTTCTAATGTTCACGTGAAAATCACTTGACAAACCTTGTTTAAGCTTTCATAAATTAAAAGAAAGAAGTTTAGAAACACGATTCAACCCTTTCTTATGCTACCTTCAACTTATAGGGTGGAATGTGTAACACCAAAAATTATTTAAAAATTAATTTGAACTTTATTAATGAGAATTTCAAAAATCTGACAGTTTTAGCAATGATAAGAATGACCTAATGGACAAGTTGGAAAAAAATGTTAATAGTGACCTTGCGGGCCTTGCCAGTTTGCCAGGACGCCGAAATCCTAAATCTGGGACCAGGAGATGCTTAAATCTAGAAAAGATAGGGTTAAGGTTAGAAATGATTAGAAATGAAGATTTTATACCTAGAATTTAATTTCAAGCAATATTTGATTTTCCAGGTATGATATTTTACCCGTTCGGTAAAATTTTAATATGCAATTTTTACAGAAAGAAGGCTTAGTCTTTAAGGTTTGGATAATGTCTATCCATTTAAAACCATGTGGATGACTAAGATCTAATCTTGACTAACAAGATTCAACCCTAACCATCCATCATATTATTTTTTTTTTGTACCTTTGACTACATAATTAATATATTAAACCAAGATGGCACCAAGGTACCAAACATTATCACTCCAAGACCAAATATTTCGGCCAAACCACCCTTGTTTACAGCCTTCATCTTCTTTCTTTCAAGCCACCATTGACAAGCTTTAAAACGTCCAAAACCTAGCCTAAACTTGCTAAACTTTCAAGATTCATTTACTAAACTTCAACTACTTTTCACCATCTACAAAACTAATCGATTGGAATTTCAATTCCTCACCATTTCTCACTTGATATTTCATCCTCCATTGTTTAAGGAAGGGATTAGATGCTGTTTGGAAGGCTTGAAGTGAAGAAAAATCATTTTGAAAGAACCTTTTACGGATAATGATCCAGGCCTAATAAGAGGCCAATATCGGAAAGCCCATTAAAGAAGCCCAAAGGGATGAACCTAAGGCCAAAGCATTTGTACAGTCTTAAATTAAGGGCTGAGATGAGTGGCCACGGATTCCGGAACACCTCTTTCATTCTCCCTCTTCCATGAACGTGGGACATGAGAACGAGAACACCCTGGTTCTCAACCGCCCATTAGTTCTCCTATAAATATCACCAGGCTCCAAGTATTGGGACGTTCTTTCCTTCATACCTACATTCTACTAAAATATCAACTCTTTCTCTAGGTAGAGTCCTTATAGGTACCACCACCTTCCCGACCACATACAAGAAACTCAGGAGGGACTTGGTTAGAAGGCTTTTGAAGTACTAAGTAACAGGTAATTGCCCTACCCGCTCTCTCATTACATTGGCATCGTCTAGGTCATTTTTCTTACCCTATTTCCTAATTTCTTGACAATAACGAGCAATGTCAACAACGTGGAAATTCCCTTTGAGGTATAGAGAGGCAACCGCATACCAGCAAACAACCTCCATGAGGTAGTGCACACCACTTTGAGTCGCGTCTTAGGCAAACACACGACAACTTAAGGACAATGTCTTGGGTGCGAAGGACAGCCTTCGCCAACCCTCACAAAATCCAAAATGCCGTGTGGTAAGACTGGCTCTCGTGGTTGCCAATATGTTGAAAGTTATAAGAGAACAAGCTCAAACTATCCAAGATTTGCAACGAGACGTTAGTGTTATGAAGGCCATAGAAGAGACCGTCGAAAACATGAGGAAGAGCATCAGCTCAAGGATCGAAGAGAAAAGGAAGCCGCATTGGCCAGAGCTCCATCAGAAGGAGGTCGAGGAGGCCTCGACAATACGCCTAGGAGATGCTTGCTCGAAGAATGTGGATACATGATGGACACTCCACAAAGGCAGTCTTTAAGTCCAACGTGTAGGAGTTCCAGGCGGCATAGGAGCGGGACTTATCGTTATGATAATAAGCTCAGTCACGAATTCGTGTCCTCGATGAACATTTGGACGTAGAAGAATATTAGAAGTCACAACTCCCACCTAACACAAGAACACGAGTTGAACTCTCGGAATTTCACGACGAATCAACTAGTTCCACTACGTGAAGGGTAATTCCAGGAAGAACGAAAGGGAAGAATGTAAAGCATGATGAAGAAGATAATTTTCCGTTCTATGAATATATTATGAGTTTGAAGCTGCCATGTGACTTCAAACTCCCAATGGAAATCGAGGGATATGATGGTACTATGAACCCCAGGAACACCTAAACATATTCAAGTCAAGGATGTACCTGGTTGGAGTTTCGAACGCCATAAAATGTCATGTTTTCCCTATTACCCTATGACAAGCAGCTCTCAAATGGTTCAACAATTTAGCCCCGAGGTCAATTAATATTTTCCAAGCTGGCTTCAAAATTCTTGGCCTATTTCACTACTAGGCACTTTAAGCCTAAATAAGCATCAAGCTTACTCTTTCTTTCAGCATCAAAATGAGCCCTTCAAGATTATTTGGAGTGATTCAACAAGGAAACCTTACTCTGAAGAACTCACACCCAAACAGCCCTGGTCACATTGATTAACAGACTTGAAATGGCCTCGTAGAATCATTAGCTAAAAAACCACCAAAGACCCTGAAAGAGATCCAAACCCTGCGAAAAGTACATACATCTAGAGGAAACTATGTAGTTGTAGACGTATAAAAACGTCTGGGCATGCAAAGTCAGAATGGTAATAAGAAGCCTGATGACAAAGACAAGTGAGAAGGAAAAATTGACCCGATGTCGAGGTACACTAAATACACACCATTAGTCGTTTCCTCACCTATATACAGAAATTTGCAGGATGAGATGCTGCCTAAGCATAGGCCCTTGAAGCCAAAGAAAATGTAGATAACTTCAAATTATGCACCTATCATAAGGCCCTGGACGTTGGACGACGGAATGCTTTAACCTCAAAGACGCCGTGGAAACCCTAATTCGAGAAGGGAAATTAGGAAAGTATGTGGTGTTGAAAAAATATGAAATGGGGCGATCTCCCCCACTCTGGATGAAAATGAAATAAGGAATCCTCGTAGCTAGAGATCGGAAAACAACCCCCCACTCAATGATGACCAAGAAAATGAATCCGAGCACATTATTAATGTAATCACCAGAGGATTTGCCAGAGAGGAGCCATGAAATTCGCTAGGAAAAGGCACTTAAGGGAGATATTAAGTGTAACACCTGAAGTTCCACTTAAAGAGACACAAGCAATAATTTTCTCAGAGAACATATGAAAGGTGTGTCCCCGACCATGATGATCCAATGGTGGTCTCTATATTGATGTTCAACGTAGGTAAGAAGAGTTTTATAGACCAGGGAGTGTAGCAAATTTACTCTTCCAAGACGCTTTTGATAAACTCGATATTCCGAAGTCCAGCTCAAAGCTTATCCCAAAAGTTGGTTGGGTTCGCCATTGAAAGAGTTTACCCCATGGGGCACTTATTGCTATATATAACCTTAAGAGCCAAGCAATTGAGCAGAAAATTAAGGCAGATTTCCTGATGGTGGATAAAAGTTCGCGTACAATGCCATTGTTAGAAGAACAATCCTAAACAAGGCAAGGCCAGTTGTTTCCACAGCGTGTTTGACTATGAAATTCATCTCTGCCATAGGAAAGTAGACACCATAAGAGCCGATCGCTCAGGATGCTACTATGTAAGTTTGGAGGGCCCAAAGAGTTTCCTCAGAAGAAGGGACCCGAACTTCGAAGTTTCTCAAAGTCCACGTAGTAGATCTAGAGGTAAGGTTGAAGCCACGAGGCTTCAATTGAGCCAGAAGGGAATTAGAGGAAGTCCAGATCGGTAAAACCCCAAAAAAGGTAACCAAAATAAGCAAAAGCTTAGAAGCAAGCTTGAGGCAAGATTTGATCTCGTTGGTACGGAAGACTCCCACTTGTTTACGATCGATATGACGAGCCAAAGTCATGTGTCACAAGTTGGCCGTCTACCCAACACAGCTTAGCGAAGAAGAATGAGCTTGGAAAGGGCAAGCAAGCAAAATAGGTCTCGATAAAGTAGGATTCATTGGGAGATTACCTATCCTAAGTGGTTGGCAAATATGGTCATGGTTCCCAAAGCAAACGGAAGCTAAGGATGTGTGTTGACTACACATACTTGAACAAGACATGCCCCAAGGATCCTTATCCATTACCAAGCATCAACGAGCTCGTCGATGTGGCATCCAACTATAGACTCTTATCTTTCATGGATGTGTATTCCAGGTATAACCAAATCCTAATGAATCTAGAAGATGAAGAAAAGCAGCTTTCATAGCTCCCACGGAAATTATTGTTAAAAAGTTATGCCGTTCGACTAAAGAATGCCAGCGCCACCTAAGAGACTCATGAACAAGTCTTTCATGACACATGAGCCTAATGGAATGTATATCGATGATATGCTCATAAAGATGGAAGACACTGGGAGGATTAGTAAGCAATCAAGGCCCAAATGCTAGCTGAATAGCCGAGTCAAGACATGCCCTTAAGATGTTCAAGACAGGTAAAGGCAAGGAGTTGAATAAACTTGGACGCAGAAGCTATCTGTCAAATTTGAATTCCCAATGTCCAATAATCAAGTAGAATATAAGACTATGGTGGTAATTAACCAAATACACCTAGGTTGAATTGATTAATGACTAGACTTTACTCTTTGCTTTGGTTCTTTCATCATATTTTGAAAATACTTAGTGAAATTACGAGCATAATTGAAACCCGCGCATAACATAAACGATTAAGAGTAAAATAAGACATTTAAGAATCTAAATATATCATATTGGCTCCATCACATAACATTCATAATGCACATCACAACATATATACAATAACCTCACTCAAAAGGTGAGTTAAGTTCATACATCATATCTTACATATTCACACCATAGGAAACTATTTATAAGGAAATCATGCCCCCTAGATAACCTTAAACTAGATAACCTTAAAAGCGCTACTTTGGATGCATAACACAGACTATTAAAACTCTCGGGCCATTTCCAACTTCCTCGGTGATGAGGCTTGGGTCGCATGGCTTGCTAAGAACAACCGTTTCCTCACTATCTCTTACACGTGGGAGAGTAGGAAGAGCTCATAAGCATGAGTAGGATGAAGGATAAAGCGTTCAACCATGGACAGGAGGCGGGATAAGGTAACATTCTTTCATCAAGTGGACGTGCATGTTCCATTTCATCGCCATAGGGAGAAGTAGGAGAAAAACGATAAAGGGACAGGATGTACAAATGGACGACCTACCACGAAAGCACCTTCCTTCTACGAATGATGCTCATAGTGGAATTCCCAGGGGTGTCAACGAGCAGGACGAATGTCGCCATCTTGAATCGAAGACAATGACTCTTACTAAAGAATTCTAGGAGGTATCTCCTTCTACTGTGTCATCATCAAAGTCTCCAGGAATCTGGGTTATTATAAAATAGTGAACATACGAAGATTAAATTTTAAGTTCAATACTTTTACCGAGATTCGACCAATTTTAATTATGCGTCTATAATGCATCATAATCTTAACATGTCATATTTATAATGAACTTTTCTTTTATCATTACATCATATTCCTCATCATCATCATTAATATAACATGCATAGAAGAACATCATATTTCTCATCATCAACTCATGTATGTTATGCAGAAGAATATCATAATAGCTACACATGGACATGGTGCACATAATTTATTTAGTACCTTAGGTGACTTTAAAATCTTATCATCCTCATTATTTTCCTTGGGCCACCCTATACTCCACCCTTTTGGGAGTAATCTAGGTTATGAGCTCATACCTTACTAGTCGTCACTAGCATATACTTATCCTTTTTGATAAGTTAAAGTCCTAACCCTTTTGAGAGAACATGTTAGGGGGCTAGAATCACCTTTTCACCACCTATAGTTTGATGGGTGATCATTTTCTTATAAATTTTAGTCACCATAAGTCTTTGCATGTTACAACATTCATAATAATTCTAACATTTTCTTATTTACAGTTATTCAATATATATCAACTATAATCATGCATCTGGAGATTCCCAGGAAAGAGAGGTGGGTCACAATGGACACGCTTAAATACCAAATCTTTCCTTAGCCAGAATCTTTCCAAATTGCACTCTTACAGGAATACACTTTCTTCCAGGAACAAAATATGTCCTTATTTCATGCATAAGTTTTCATTGTTTGCATACAAACCAGGGAATCAATCAATGACACCAAATTCTTATAAGCATCAAATCACATTTTAAGTACACATAAAATTACTAGCTTCCCATAAAATTCTTACAAAGTTTTAAAACTCTTTTAGAACTAATTCTTTTTGTTAAACTTGAAAGAAGTCATAGGACTTTAGGCCTAAACCATGGGACCGATTTATAACTTGAGAATGTTCATAGTTAAATCTTTCACTTAAGATAAAAGGAGCAAGTCTTGAGCTTTAGATTTAGGTGACATCTTAGAATTATTACCATGCTATGCAACCTTATTTTAATCTTATCTTTATAAGGTGATAGCTTGGAATTATAAACATGATATGCAATTCCATTTCTTTATCTTTAAGATTTAAGATAACTTGAAAATTAAACATGATGCAAGAACTTGTAATATAAACATGATGCAAGGCGGAACCGCATAGTTCTTAAGAACCCTAATTCGAATTACATTTTTTTTTAAGCTCCAATTCTCAAGACTTCTTAAAGAATAAATTCTTTAACTCCAATTATCTCATTTCTTCGTTATGATTCATAGGCAAGTCTTTGAGCTCTAGGATTTTTAGGTGATGACATAAAATAAACCATGCATTGATTCTTTTAGCCATTATAAAATAAAGTGAGAGCATAAAATAAACATGAGATGCAACTTCTTTATTATCTTTAGAGATTAAGTGACAACTTGAAATTTAAACATGAAATGCAAGCTTGAAATTTAAACATGAGATATGCAAGTTCATTTATTTATTCTTGAGAATTTAGTTATGACATAAAATAAATATGGCTTGCAAGACATAAACTTAAACATGGATGCAAGTTCACTTGATCTCTTTACTAGAGCTCCTTCAAGACTTTAAGAAAATTATGATTTCAACCCAATATATGTATCTTAGCAAGACAAAGTAAAAAATACATATTTCATATTCAAACCTCAAGATAAAAACATTATTCTTTAAAGTTTTGCATTAAATGGAATGTTCAAGCTTTAGAGGCCTAACTTGTGATGGATTTACAACCCATATTCAAGGTCCTCATCATCAAGCCATCATTTCATTCCTTCCTAGGCCATTTGGCCGAAACCATGAAAGGAAAATAAGGAAAGAAAACTGAAATTTTAGAAGCTTTGGAAACTAGTGAAACCTTCAAGTTTTAGAGATCTAACTTGTGAAAGCTTTGCAACCAACACTCAAGAATCTCATCATCAAACCATGGTCTCATCATAAGCTAGGCCATATGGCCGAAATACAAGAAACTGAAAATGAAAACTTAAAAGAAAGCTCATGAAAACATCATTTTTGAGCTAGAAACATAACTTAAAATGAACAAACACCTCCCTACCTAATTTGATTTGAAAGAAAGGAAGAGAACTTGGTTTCCTTGAGTGAAATGAAGCAAAATATCCTTGAAAAGCTGAAGGGAGAATTTAAGAGAAAGAAAGAAAGAAAGATTTTGGTGCTCCTAAGACTAGAATTTGTGTAAGTTATGAACTAAGCATCTAAACTATCTTCAAGCATGCCTATTTATAGAGATTTTGCAGCTCATAAATGGACAAAGGAAGGAAGAAATCTGACCAAAAATTAGAAAAAAAATAAGGAAGAAAAATCATTTTGTTTGGTGGCTTAAACATGGAATCATGTTTCCATGTTTTCATGATTCTTTGTTTTCATTCTTTGGATTTTTGTGTAATAATTTTCTGACTTATTACTCAATAATTTCAGCCATTACAGCCTTGTGGAAGAATTTTGTGTGTTCCATGTATTATTTAGGTGTAGGCAAGGTATTCATGCAATTTAGAGAATTTACGGTTAAGGCTTAAGTGAATTACTAAGCAATTTGGGTGTTTTAAGCAATTTTAGGTTCTAATCAATCTAAATAAATAATTTTGACTCTAGATTAGTAATTAGAATTTAATAAGCTTTAATTTGAGCCTAATATTGTTTAGGTTTCATTAGATCGAAAATCTCAAAATTTGTAGGGCGGCAAGACTTAACCAAGGGTCATTCATAACTTAAAAACACCTTTTAAAATATTTTAGTGAGAGGACTATTCTGCACAATTATAGGGGCGTTTTGGTCAGGGATAGCAATCCTTTATTATCCTCAAAACATCCCCGTGGGGCCCACATCCTCATGAGCAGGGCATTTTGTCATTTTACACATACAGAAAGTTTGCAACTTGACGAATTGCTCCTAACTTCTCTTCTAACGTTATATTCCTTTATTGAGAATTGTTTGGTCTCAAATTTTATATAATATTTACCTACGGAATTTGGTAATTTCTATATTACCGTTACATATGACTAAAATTGGCACCATCAAGATCATCATATGGATTCCCAACTTGTCACCTCGCAAGTATCTAGTTAGCTCATGCAAAATATTTGGCCATGGTCTTGAGAGTATCAAACATGTCCCCAAGACCAAACGTCCAGGCCAACATATTGTCTAAACTAGCCAGGACCAAACTAGGAGGACACAACAAGAGCCTTATTCAAGAGGCAATGAAGAGCCCTTCGATTTTCAAGAAAGAAACATGTCAAGTCACCAAATGGAGCAAGGCTAGATGACATTGAGTACATAAAGCATGGAAAAAGACCCTCGAAACCTGGGAGGCAAGCAAGATCACAAGAGGTCTCGAATTACACCATGGTTGGAGACATCTCTGGAGAGGGGCATCAGCCACTTCAGGAAGTGCATCGAGGGCCTAGTGATGAAAAGGGTTCTAGAGGAAGCACACGAAGGAGCATGCGGCCATCACATCAGAGGTTGGACATTAGCTCTAAAAATTGGACGAGCAGGATACTAGTGGCCTATCGTCTCCTAGATTAGCGCTTTTGTTAAAAAGTGCGCCAAATGCCAAGTACACGCCCAGCTACACATACCCTCTGGAAAATCACAAGCGTGTTCATGGCCATTTTCAAAATGAGGAATTGACTTGCTCGGGCCCTTCTGGTAGCCCCTGACAAGTTAAATTCCTCATCATGGCAATTGATTATTTTACAAAGTGGGTGGTAGCGGAACCATTAGCCATAATCATAGTAGCTTAATGTAAAAAATTTGTTTAGAAAAACATTTTTACTAGATTTGGTATCCCGAATCAATCGTGTCAAATAATGGAACCCAATTCATGAATAGGAAATTTCGCTTCTTCCCGCTACAAGGTTAGGCATCACTTCACCTCAATCAAGCACCCCCAGGCAAATGGGCCAAGTAGAAGCTGCCAACAAGGTAATCTTAAATGGATTAAAGAAAAGGCTGGATCAAGCAAAAGGCGCATGGGGGAAAAATTGGGAAGTGTTCTTTGGTTTGTACCAAACAACCCCCAATCTAACTTTGAAGTTCCCTCTTAGAATGTGTTATGGAGTCGAAGCAATGGTCCCCATAGAAGTGGAAGAGCCAAGTTGCCGTTGCGTATTCTATTAGGAGACTAATCGAAAAGATTAGCTGAAGAAGCCAACAATCTCACTAAACTCCGAGAACAGGCACACCTCAAAGAGCTCGCCCTAAAACAAAGGTTGCACAAGATATAATTCCAGTTCCTTCCAAAACCAATATCGGAGTCAAAACCCCCGGCCATGGAAAACTCGGAGCAACCTGGAAGGCCCCTATAAAGTCATAGAGATCCTCAGAAGAGCATACAAACTACAGACATTAGAGGGCTCTGAGATTCTAAGATCATGGAGCCTTTCCAATCTACAAAGGTTCTATGTTTAAATTATCTCAAATACTTTACTAGTGTAAATTTTTTGCACCATTTACTTTCCAAAAGTTTGTAATTCATGATGTCTGTATTTACTTTCCTGGAATTTCCCTACCTTGGGTTTTTACCTTTTGGGTTTTATCGAGGTGGTTTTTAATGAGGCCCGATGAATAAAAGTTACCGCATTACAACACTCATTTTTACATGATATTATTTACGTAGCCTTTAGTTCTTAAGCGTAAAAAATAATCCAATATCCGACTTTAAGTACGTCAAATTATTTCGCGGTTTTTATTCTTTAACATAAAAGGAAAAATATTCCACTTCGACTCTTTAATAATTAATTACATCTATTATGGTTAATTGTTTTATGAACTCTGGTCCAAATGCCCGACTCTCGAAATAATTGGGTCCAAAACCCAAAACTAAATGTGATCCTTCTAAGGACCAACCTTACAAGGCCATGCCGTGCACAACAAACCCTCATCCTGGCCTGAAGGGTTAAGGTGAAATGTTCCTCTCAAAATGAGACGGGTCTAACCGCCCTTCCCAAGCTTAATTCTCGAAAGTCGTTGATTATCACAGGTGTTTTATACAAGGCCAATTTTAGAGTATGGAGAACAAACGTAACCTACTCGCTAAAGGCATTAAAAGGTTAGAAATAAAATACTTAAAAGGTAGGTATACTAACATCGTTCCAAAGAGCCCATACTAGGCAAAATTATATACAATATCCAAAAGAGGTACATATGCACTTAAGCTAACAAAGAACTAAGGGTCCGACCTCTACATCAACCGATACCCCATTTACAACTCCCCCAGTCCCTTAGGTCCCGGACCCTTGCTGCATCCTCATGACCTCTTGAGCCGCCTTCCGCCTCTATTCGACACCAAGCAGATGGACCCAGACTTGGATCCTATTTTTTCCAGAGTCTCACTTCTCCAAAGTCCAGCCTGAAGCAAGGTGAGTGACTTGGCCTATAACATTGCCAAACATTTCCTCTAGCGCTTCTTGGAAGTCAGAGACCTCTGGATGTTTGTCCTCGTGAAAGCTGATCGAGGCTAGAGAGGTTGGCTTTGGCATCCTCAAGGATTTTCAAAGCAGCCTTAAGGTCTTCTTTTAGCTTGGCTTCTCAAGCCTCCCAAGCTTCCTTGTCCTTCTTGGCCTTATTCTCGAGGCCAGAAACCTTATTCTTGAGCTCGAAAATTTAAAGACGGAAGCCACAACCTTCTCTTTCCAAGACCTGGCTTCCTCCTCGACTAGATCTGAGCTTCCTCAGCCACTTTTTTAGAGAGAGCTTTCTTTGTGCCTTCATGAATCTCACATGACAAGCACCCCATGCCGTGGATAAACCACTTTATGCACTTGGTAGGTTAAAGGAAGGCTGATTTTGAAAGCTCCTATCAGCTTCGGAGGTGAGCATGTGGGCATCGATTAGCCCCCAGAAGTCAAATTCCTTGGACTAAATGAGGTGTAAGGGACTTCATCTGGAGAAGTAGTGACCTCGAAAGACCTTTCCCTGACCTTTAAGTTGGCTCAACATCTGTTTCTCAACCAATGCCGCTTCAGTCCGACTTCGTAGGAACATCTTGCTCCATTGATGAGGGGGTGCCGGGGGTGGGGAGAGGCTCACGAGAAGGGGTCGAGATCACCCGCCATGGTAGAGGCCACATCGGAGGCCAAGGACTTTTGGAACTTGACGAGTTTGCTTTTCTTCACCATATTACTGTCAACAATACATTTTGCAAAAGAAAAGGAAAAGTCACAGACCATATGAACAACGAACATAGGACATGCATAGACATGAACATGTAGAAAGAGCAATGACGAGCCACACCTACCTAGTACAACCCGACCTCGTCCGGGTCAAGTTCAACAAGGATTTTCAAATGGACATGTTTAGGGACAAAGGTGGTCAACAAGAAATCTAGAACCTCCTTTTCCTCACCAATCAGATCCCTTTCATCCATTTTGAAGGACTTTGCGTCCTGAAGCTAATAAATATTGAGTGGGGATCCCTTGTAACACCCTACTATGCTCTAATTTTTTTCCACTTTAGTTTTTAATATTATAATAGTTAGCTACTAATTTGCAACCTGAAATTTGCAAGAATTTTTTTTTTAAACTTGATGATTATTTCTTATTCATAGTCATATACTGGAATAATGTATATCAACTGAAATCATGCATTTGGTAGACTCCCAAGAAAGAGAGGTGGGTCACAATGGACACACTTAAATACCAAGTCTTTCCTGGCAAAAAACTTTCCAAATTACACTTTCAAGTAATACACTTCCTCTAGCAACCCAAGGGTAATTTTTTTAAATGACAAAGAATGCTTCTTTTCTAACATAATACTACTATTTATTACTCAGGAATTCCCAGTTTAGACAACCATCATCTATAAAAACATACTTCACTACCAACATCAATTCATAAGGTACAGTACACATTACACATTCAAGATACGTGAAGGAAAACTTTAATACAATAATATAACATAACCAAAGTTTGGTAACAATAGTATAGATTCTATCTAGCACACATAATAGAATCTGATTATTCAGAAATTAAGTCCAAGACTATATCCATTTCATTGCTAATGACGATCCATGCTATTTGGAAACATCAAAGAAAATGGGTAAGAGAGTCCAGTAAGGTGATGTTTCCAAGGAAGTCCCATTTCATCCCAAAAATAACTAAAATAATGCAGGAGTAGGAAGATGCAATCTTTTATATTAACTCAAATTATATTTTAGTAATGTTAAGCAAAATGGAAGTGCATAATATCAATCATAATAAAAGTAAATTAAAAGAAGTGTAATAAATAATTATGAGTATACTATAAACTCCCTTTTATAATATCCTCTCCTTCTAATGGTTATAGTCTGCAACGTTTGTTTCATATTAGATTTTTGAGAGCTCTCATTGCTAAGGTGTCCTCTAGTCAATTAGTGAATGTCAAGTCTTCTCGCTAACATGGCAGGGCGCAAAGCATCACTATAACATTCACCAAGTCCTTTCCGCTCAAGGGGGGCCCGAGATGTTGTTTAACACTACAAGACTAAGTGTTCACCAAGTCCTTCTCCACTATAAGGGAGGCCCTTAGATGCCACTTATTTATGTATCTATTTCACATAGTGCATATAGTATACATAAAGAATGAAAATTACATAAAGTTTCCATAATTTCTTTCATATTTACATATAGACTACAAGATTTTCCATATTTGCATATAAAGCGCAAACAACATAGGATTCCTAAAATATTCATAAAACTCATATTTCTTTGCAATTATCATTGAAACACCAAATCATACTATTATAATAAATTCATTTTCTTTATAATAAAATATGCTTAACTTAGTTTTTAATCATATAATAATTTAATTTCAAGTATTCGTATAATATGTTACTAATTTCATAAGCTTAAATACACCCAAAATTATTTCAAATCTATCTTTAGAAAATATATAGGTAAATTACCTTTACATGTTCAACATAAGTGAAAAAACATTTTTATCTATATAAGGATATAATCATATGGTAAATAAAAGAGCAGTGAAATCTTTCAAGAAATATTTAAAAAGAAATAATCAAAATTATATCCAAGCTTTAGGAAATTACTTCAAGCAAGAAACTAGTTAGTTTATATGTCATATTCCTAATGGGACCTTAACTTAAATCTTTGTAAATAATATTTCTTAATGTTAATAAATTTATATCCAAGTCAAATATTTATAGTCCAAGGTCCATAGTCCAAGATCCATAATTTAAGGCCCATGGTTCGAATCCAAATATTATGATAATAAATTATCTCAATCAAGTCCAAGTGAGTCTTCACTCATAATAGTCCAAATAATTTCTATGAAGTCATAAGTCCATAACGAATGTCATGATTAATTAATACGAATAGATTTTAGTGTCTTTTTATATCTTATTAAGTCTTAATGATCCCAAGAGAAACATAACACATAAAACAAGCTAAATATTACATGCTTAAAGGTTTAAAATCAATTCATTATAATGAATTAAATAAAGTACTTTCTATGAATAAAAAATATTTCATAATCAAATACATAATGAGGTCAAAACCAAACTATATCACTTTAAAATTTCACAACTTGTGTACAACATTTTATTAAATGAAAATACATGGTTCAACAAATTTATACAACATTGAAATATTTGAAGAAAGTGTAATCAAAATTTAAAATGATCTTTAATCATACTTTTCAACCATATAAGTAGACAAATAAACATGCATCATATATATATAGATTAAGTATTTTATGTCACAATTTTTAAATCATTCAAAGATATTAAAAGCCATAAACACAAACTTTGAGTATCATAACGACATCATATATGAAAATTATACATGAAACTTATTAGTGAAAGAAAAACCCCTACTTGTTCTTAACCTTAGAAACTTAGCTACCCAAAGGCTAGACCAGCAACTTCTTCAACTTTTCTAAACCTTCTCTAAGGGCTAAAATTTATGTATAAAGGCTGAGAAGTGTTGATGTTAGATGGTGATAAGAAGAGGTGATAATTTGGAGGTGATTTGCTAAAAATTTGTAAGTGTTTTTGTGTGAAAATGAAGAAAATGAAGAGAGAAATGGTGGCTATAATTTTTTATAGATTTTGGGCATAGTTAGAGGGGTGTTATTTATAGAAAAAAGTTAGGATTAAAATATTACTAATTTCATAATTTATTTGTCATATTTAATTAGTTTAATTAGTTAAATATTAAAACTAATACTAAATAATTTAATAAATTCTCAATTATCATTTAAAGACATACTAACATATTAATTACATGATTTAAATACATTTAGTAAATTTTAATATATTTAAATATAATTTAATAATTAATTATTTAAAATAAGGTAAATTTACTTAAACTAGTCAATCTTAATTAAGTTAATTAATTAGTAAATGACTTAATTTTTTACTCAAACATCATAATAAGATTATTAGAGATATAATACAAGTATTCACGAAATTTATATAATTTTCTATAATTATTTATATTTTATTTGGTATTTTATGCTATTGCTAGTTTTATTAGGAATTAATTAACTAATAATTTATTTAACTATTTTTAAATTATTTTTTTCTTCTTCTTTGGCAACCTAGAGGCCTGAACCTCATGTCCACTAGTGACAAGTTGTCTTGAATGATTAATATATGAAAATGACAAATTTTACATATTTATATTAAAATTATATATACTAAATAATTCATAAAATAATCATAAAAATTAATTTTCCTCAATATATTGTCAAGAACATGTTTTTACCTTATTTACAAGCTATCTATAATTTTCATGAATTTTTTCTACAATTTTTAGTATTTTTAATATATTTTTACCTTAATTAGGTCTATTTTGAGTTAATTAAAATAATTAATTATCTATAAACAAAATATATAAACTTTTTGTAGCCTCCTATATGAATTTGAGCTGTTTTAATAAGATAAGGAGACAAACCCATTTTTGTTGAATTTTTAAGTAAAAAATGGTTAGTTTTGGATAATATGTTATGTAAAATATATTTCATTTATATATATATTATGGGACTGAATTCTAAACTATTCTAGATGTCATTTAATTGATTTAAGAGTATTAGTAAGATTAATCAAAATTTAGGAAAACTATCTTAAAGCTTAAATAGTTAATTAGGTATTTTAAGATTTATTTAAGTTAAAATTAATTAATTAAATATCAATGTGATTTTTAACACTATCTATAGTCTAATGGAGAAGCCCATTTTATGGTCCTCATTGTCTAATACTATAACTTAGTTAAAAAATATTTTTACAAGACTTAGAGTTATTTTCTATAATTTCTTTTGGAATTTATTTTACACCCCACGATAGGTTATTTTTGTGTAATTATACTAATATTATACAAATGTACTAAACATTAATATTTATTATTAAAATTATGTTTAAAATGTATTTATACTTTTTTATCATTTTTTAATAACATTCTATAAGCTTTTTCAAGGTTTTTGTTAGCTTTTTCTGCAACTAATTATGTTATAAACTTATTTTCTAACATTTAGTGACATATTTGTAATTTTAATAAAACCTAAGGAAATTATTAAATTTTCACATTTTGGTGCTAAGTTCCAGATTATACAGCTATTAAGTTTTGTAATGTTTTAATTAGACTTTTTTTTAATGATTATCCCTGAATATTTCTTGTCTAAACAAAATCCTCACACTTTCTAAATAAAAAACTATAATAAAGTAATACTATGTGAAGAAAAATTGAGGATGTTACATCCTCTCTCCAAGATCTACAAAGAACGGTTGGACCCCAGGCGCTAAATATATTTTTAAATACATCCATTTAAATTCTTAGTAGGAAGATTCGTAGAGTTCCAAAATTTTATGGTTAGGGCACGTCCAAAAAGATAGTCATCCTTTCTAGACTGCGCCACTGGGAACAAAAAGAGAAAACATGTAAAAGAAAAGGCTGTATAGATCGATAGCTGGAGAGATTGAGAGACAAGCTCAAAGCACCGGATAATGGCCCAACTGTTCAAGTGGAGTTGTGGGGTAGCTTTCAGCTTCTGAGCATTTCAGTTGGAATCTGAAGAATAGTATCCGGACACCTAACCTTATGAAAGTTCTTGATACATCCAAAGGAAATGCCGAGAGGATTGGCTCATAAAATCCTCTCACTGGGCCTGAGCCTCTAGGACATAGTTGGAGTCTCGTTCCCGTGTTTTGTCAAGTTCAAACACTTCTTCAAATCAGGGAGATTTTTTTCTTCGATAATAGATAGTATGAGCATCACCTCCTCGTCTATCCACCCGCAAAACCCCTTTGCACGGAGTCAAGAACTAAAGGGACCTTGTAGTCCTTATAGGCTTTCCTCTTTCCCATAGCAAATCCCAATATCGAAAAACCTACAAAGGGAAACCACCACTATAAGGATCCAGCATTGAGTCCAAGTCATGCAAAATTGAAAATGAAATCCCTTTTCTTCTTATGGGGTTCCCCTGACCACTACCCTTTCTCCCCAAGACTCCCACAGGAGAGAGAAACATATTTAAAAAATAGAAGCACGCGATGGCCTCCAAGCCCTAGAATCTTCTAAACCCCGAAATGGCTAAAGTGCATACTTAAGATTCCTAGCCTATGCAAGCAACCAATGAATGCAAAACAGAAAGCATAAAGTGAAGAGAGTAAGAAAAGGAACTCACTCGATTGTTTGGATAGCAAATGAGGAAGAAAAGCTTAAGGGATGTGCTGTCACACGAAAAGGCTTAGCAAAGAGCACGAAGAGGTTGCACTGGGGCTGAGGGCGATAAGAGACAGAGTTCCCAATACAATGGCGAAACTAAAAAAGGTAAAAAGAAAATGACTTCAATTTATAAGGAGAAATTCATCGGTTTGAACAAGAAGAGGAAAGGTCGCGAGGGAGGCGCGCCTTTTCACAAAGCCCAATTGAGGGCAAAACAAGAAATGTGCTTAATTGAAGTGACGCAAATTAAAAATCCCGTCTTAAAGTCTACACATGGTGCCTCAAGGACTACATGATTGGACACAATAGTCGAGAAGCCAGGGATGCGACGTTTGAAATTTGAACCCGTACATCGCCTTATGGTCTTTAGCCCTATCCTCATCGTATCAGCCATTCTAGCTTGACCCCCAGAGCATCATCTCAGGTTGGGCTTGGGCACTGTTACAAATAATGATCCAAGCCTAACAAGCGGCCCATATCGGAAGGCCCATTAGAAAAACCCAAAGGGGATGAACCTAAGGTCGAAGCATTTGTACAGTCTTGAAATTAGGGGCTGATACGAGTGGTTACGAATTCTGGAACACCTCTCCCACTCTCCCTCTTCCATGAACATGGGAAGTGGAAGTAGAACGTGAGAACACCTGGTCTCACGACCGCCCCATCAGTTCTCCTATAAATATCATTAGAGGCTCCAGGTATTAGGACGTTCTTTCCTTCATACCTATATTCTACTAAAATATCAACTCATTCTCTAGGTGGAGTCTTTGCATGTACCACCAACTTCCTCAACCACATACAAGGAACTCAGGAGGGACTTGGTCAGAAGGCTTTCGAAGTACTAAAGTAACGAGGTAATTGTCCTACCCGCTCTCCGTTACAAAACCTTTATAATTAGAAGCCCTAAAGCCTCACAAGTAGGGCTTTTCAACCTTTTTCATTTCAAATCTATTCTTATCATTTACCTTCTGATTTAATTTGATATTTTTTGTTATATTGGTTGATAATGTATAGATATTGATGTGTTTAATTTGGTGGATGTTTGGATGATGTTAGAAAACTCTTTTTCTCAAAATATGTTTTGAGCTAGGCTTAGAAATCCATTTTAGGAAAATAGGTGGATTTACTCTATTTTTCCAACCTATTTAGAGACCTTATCTTGAGCTAAAAATTTTATATAATGAAGTTAATATGTTAAGGTGTTTTTATTTATTTATTTTTTTTTTGGTCTTCAAAATGACTTTTACTATTTTATAAAAATCAGAAACCAAGATAGTTAGGGTTTCTACCTATAGCCAAATTTGAAACTATAAATTTGTCTAATTTTGTTACTATATCACAATTTTCCTTTGAAATTTTTACAGGGTGTTGATGACATCTTGAAGTCCAACTTTGAATTTTTGTAGGATTTTATATGTTCATTTAATATGGTAATAAAATTGAAAAATCTGCTGTTGGCTATAATGAGGATTTCTAACCTCCGAATTTGTATAATTTTATTAACATAGTTAGAAAGGTTTTTTCCTCTGAAATTTTTACAAGACCTTGGGGACATATTGAAGTGTTATGGATAATTTTTGTAGCCTTAGATTTGGTTGTTTGGTATGCAAACTAAATTTTGCCATATAGGGGTGAAATCTGCCAATGTGCTAGAATTGTACCAATGTCTTGAATTAATGATATAATGATATTTTGGTTCTAGTATGACATGAATACTTGATTGTGAATACTTGGGCATATGACTTGTCATATATAAATGCATGTTATAGGAAGTAAAGATTGGTTTATGAGGCATGATTGAAATCACATTGTGAATGAATGCCTATATGTACTTTATGCATGCATTTGGAATAAGAAAAGTAAATGATGCATATAAGTGGTAAGAGAGAATGTATGAACTTCAATCGTGCATGTTCTAACATATGGACAAAATATAAACAAGACTTATATTGAATGAGTAGAAGAAAAAGAGGAACTTCCCAGAGATATTATGAGTCAGGAGACATATTGGCTATAAATAGATCTGTGGTTTAGAAATGAAAAAATAAAGTCCGATGATCGCGTATAGGAATGAGCTAAGTCTTGATAAGTAATCTATTTCTCATGTGTGGTGTTATCCACTATAGATTACCATTTGGTATGAACTAAGCTTTTCCTATGGAGATGAAAAAGAGAAAATGCACTGAATTGAATTCTATGACTATGAGTAAAATCAGAACTCTTTCAATATGTCAAGGGCACTTTAAGATAATTTCTGCATTTATCATATGCATATTCATATAATATTGAAGTATTTGTTTCAGATGATTTACTATGTGGTTGAACCTTATGATATATGTGCATTAAGTGAATGAATGCTAAAAGAAACCCACTTTGAAAGGATGATTTTGAAAGTTAAAAATGAATCTTTGTTATAAAATGCATGATCACATTTTTCTAGTAAACCAAAGTGGCTAGGATGATGATGATGACATTCATAGTTGTATATTTGGGGATACCTCTAGAATCTTAGAATTCTCACCCTATGTGTTTGTGTTCCCCGTCATTCCAGTTGATCCAGATAATAATGAGGCTTACACGAAAGAAATGAATTGCAGTAGTTTAGTGGCTGAGGCTTATATTGATTGTACTTAGTTACATGTATATGTGTAAATATAATAGAGAACAAATGTGTATTAAAGCTCATAGAAGAGCTTTCTTTTGTACTTAACTTTGTATTCAATAAATGGTTTGTTTCTTTGTTATATATTTTAATAGAATGATAAATTAATTATGGTACGAATCAATCGAACTTGCTATAGATATTTAAGAAATGTCTACTAATTTATAAGTAATAACTCTTAAGTCTAATATCATAGCTTAAGGATGATGTTATACTTGGAGGGTATTATAGAGTGCAATTTTTTAACAAGAATGAAGTGGATTGTAATTCGATCAAATCTCAAAGGTGATTTGTGTTATTCACTATAATTTTATTATAGTTTGCTTTCTCAAGGTTTTTTCTTTATTATTACTAGTCATTTGACCCATGCGATGCACGTGGTGATACTAAAAAAATGTTTGTTAACCATTATTAAAAATAAATAATAATTTATTTAAATATATCTTATAGAAAATTGAGTATATAAATTTATTTTAAAAATAAGTTAATAATTTAATAATTAAATGAATGAATAAATTATGAATATGCATTCTATTTTATATCTTGTTTTGAATATCATGTTTATAAGGTTAAAAAAATCTCAGTAGATGACCTTTAACTAATAATAAAGAACTTATTTTATGAAAAAATTTCACGTTTTGAAAGTTGAAATTGTTAAATAATGAAAGAGAATAAATGGATAATTTTACTTGGACTATGAGCTATTTATAGATATGTGATAATGGGTATCATGAAAGGGGACATGTCCCCTATCCCTATCCTTGTTTATAATTTTATCTTTTATCCCCATCATCTGTTCCTATTTCTGGATAGGATTTGAATCCTTACAGGTATTCACGAATTTATTAAAAAAATTTCCAAAAGAGAAAATTTTAAAAATACTTTGAAATTTTAAACATAGATATACATATAACAAATACTACTAACATAATATAATCCAAAATAAAAATGAAAATACATATTATAAATTCAATGAAGAAAAAAAATAAAGGTGTGCTAAGGTTATATATATATAAGTGGATATTCAAATCATTTATATAAATGGGTAATTGACGGGTTTCATGGGGTAGGAATCTCATTCTCCATACCTTCCCGTTTAATAAATAGGGACTCTACCCTTTCCCCATTGTAAGTAATTATCGTGGGTACCTACTTTAGCAGTTTTTTTTGTAATCACTAATCATTTACATCATTTTAGTAAATTTATTTAATTTATAAAAATATAAAAATATATTTTCTAATTAATAAAAATAATGAATAAATTTAATTTATGAGTTCAATTACACCTCATTTCCATGTACATTCTTTTAGTAAATTAAAATATCAATTTTAAAATATATGTTATAATTAGTGAAAAAATCATAAATAATCTTAATTTATGTCATCTTAATTATTGGAGTAGTGCATCAATTACACAATTATTTTTAAAAAGTAATGTAATTATATAATTTTTTAAAAAAATTAATAAATAATTACCACAACTAATGAAGAAATGGAAATTGTGGAAATGATATTTTTTAAATATTTCAATATTGAAAAATTGACATTTTCCTTTTCAAAAAAATTAATATGAAAAGTTGTAGAATTGATAAGTTGGAATGTTTAAGTTACAAAAAATAAAATATGGTGTAGTGAAATAGGTATATATATGTATATATTACTTTCAAAAGATCTTGATTTAAAGTATAAACTCTTTGGGAAAGAGGAATAATTGAAAAATAGATTATTGATATAACTTTCAAAAGAAAATAATTTAGGAGAAATTATGCACTGATTTATGAAAAAATATGCATGTAAAAATTAACTATGCAAAATGAATGAAGGAATATTTTCCAAGATTGAAGTTTAAGAATGAATTTTAAATTTTTGGTTTGATTTATTACTTTTATGGTGATTTCCAAAATTATATTTGTGCAAATGTTACATTTTTTCTTCAAATATACTAATGCATTTATTTTTTATGCTTTTCAATTTATTTTTCTTGTTATTAATAATATTAAATATTATAATACATTTCATTGCCCAGACAAATATAAGTTATAAAAAATTTCAATTATAATATTTTAAGGCTTATAATATATTGAATGTTTAAAAATTATGGAACTGATAATTGACATAATATTCAATGTAGAATATGTGGTAATAGAAGAGAGATATGAAAGTATAATTAGAAAAAATAACTAATAATTACAAGAAAAATAAAAAATTTAAAAATTTACTTTAAATAGAAATGATGAGAAAATGATATGGCAAAAATTTATCAATGAATGACATTTGACAAAATTTTCATTGAAATGAGTCTAAATTATTAACAACATAGATTAACGATAATTATTACTAAAATTAAGCAGACTAAATCAAAGTGAATAACAAAGATAGAATATAGAAATTGAGAAATATGGTAATATAATATATATATATATATATATATATATATATATCATATATAATTAAATTGATTTTAAAATTAATTTGGGATATAATGTAGTATTAAACGTGACACACTTTTTTTATATAAAAATTTATTTAAATGTGGTATCATAATTAGAGTTATTATCAAATTGATTTAAAAATGTTACTTAATTGATATTAATTAGGAAACTTTTGAACTAATAGCAGATTAAATTTCAAATAAAAAACTGATTCCAATATAATAATAATGATAAACTAAATCTTTGAGATATAAAATGACAACTAATATCCAATTAATATAATAGGAATTAATGATAACATCAGATGATTGATATAAAATAAGAATGATAAAACAATTGATATCAATTGCAAAATTTGTGTATTGGTTAATTAGATTTTTTTACCATTATTTTATTAATAGTCTGATTTGCTTCTATGAAATATCTATTGTTCATCATTTAATTTATTTATTGTTAATTTGGAATTTTATATTTCACTTATATTTTGTAAAAATTGTTGGGCAATTTAATTTTTTTTATCAAGTACATTGCGTTAAAGGTATTAAAACATAATAAAATGATGAATATATGTTTGTGTAAATTGTAAAAATATTTTTTTGAATTAAATTAAGTGAAATTTTTAGGAAAATAAGTATTATTCAATTTTCATAATATAATCTTTTTCCCAGTGTCAATTTGTTCCTTTATAAATTTTTATGTGAAAAACATTTTATTCATGTATGTAATATTATAAATGAAAATGAATAAATGAGTCTAATATTATGCAAGACTGAAATAGAATTATAATGATTCATTTATCAATTCATTACATAATTCGAGATATGAAAGAATTAATCTTGTTGCCCAAAATATTAAAAAATAAAATTTCTAAAAAATATTCTTTAACATTAATTTGATGTACGCCGTATAAAATTCATAAAATATAATAAGAATCAAATATGAATTATTATCACAAAAACAACTTTTAAAAAGATAAATATATGTTTAATAGTAGTGGTATTTAATTTGAATAGTAATAGAAATCCTATTTTAAAAGTTAAAATTATACATGTAAGAATAATAAGTACAAAATGATCAATGTTAAAAAGTTGTAAAAACCAAAAGGGTTTTCATTTTAGAAAGAGAATATCCATTTAATTGACAACAAGAAACGTAATTTGGCACATGTGAAGCTAATTGCAATCATTAAATTAAACAAATATGGAATGTTAAAATTTGAAGGGTTAAATGCATTTTACCCCTAAATTTTAGGTCATGTGTAATTTAGACCTAACTTTTAAAATTGTAACGTGACCCCGTGTAACATCGTAGTTCTTTTCTTTAGAAATTAATTGAGGAATGGTTAATGGGAATATTAAGATTCTGAAGACGTAGTTGTGATGAGAACCACTTATAATCGAAACAAAAAAAGAGATAAATAGTATTTTGCAAGCCCCATAGGCCCGGGCAAGCCAAACCTTAGATTTTAGACCAAAGCACCCAAAATTAGGAAAATATGATAATAAGGTTAGAAATATGTGGGGATGAAACTTTTATACTTAGAATTAATTTTTGGGTAATATCGGTTTAATTGGGTACAACTTTACCCATTCCTTAGAATTTCAGTGTATGGTTTTTAATACCAAAAGGTGATTTAATCATCACAAAGGGATAATAATTATCCATTTAGGACATGTGGAAGACCAAGATTTAATCTTGGAATCTAAGATTAAATCTCAGCCATCCATTTTGCTTTATTACATTAATACTTATCCAATTACATAATATCTTCTACATGCATTAAATACAAGAAAACAAAGCACAATCTTGTCCACCAAGCCACATCAACTTCGGCCAGAGAGGAAAGGAGAGGAGCCACCATCTTTATCTTCAAGAGCTTAATCTTGAGTTCTAAGTCCATAAACCCTAAGCTAGAGTTGCTAAAACTTCAAGATTCTTTCACAAAACGTATTCTACACTTCAATCCCACAAAACTAATCGAACAAAATCTCTATTCCTCATCAAACCTTGTCTTGCTACCTCACATTTCACTGATTTAAGAAGGTTTTGGGGTTGGTTTGGGAGCCTTAGGTAGCGTTTGGTAGAGAGAGAGACAGAGGAAGAAGAATATAGGGACAGTAGAGAGGGGACATAAATAAGAAATATGTATAGGAGTATTATTGGAAGAAAAAAATATTAAATTTCTGTCTCTAATCCCGCCCACTTTCTGGAGGTGCAAAAATTTTGTGTTTTTTTGTCTGGGAAAATTTTTTATCCCCTGTTCCCTCTCCCTCCCAAACATGTTTCTATCTCCACTGTCTCTGTATTTTGTGTCTGTCTCCCAAACCAAATGCTACCTTAGAGTGGAAGGAATCAAGCTTGGATCATCTTGGAGCCAAGGATCCACTAGATTACTAAAAGTAGGGTTTTCTTGGGCCTTTTCCTTCAAAATTGTCCTGAAATATTATGATGCATTGTAGTTCTAAATTTCTGGTCCTATTGATTGTTATTATGTTGATATTGATGTGTGAATTTTTGTGGTGTATTTGGATGGTGTTAGAAAATGGTTTTCATCAAAAGAAGTTTGGACTAGGCCTGGATTTTTGGCTTTTCTCAAGCAATAATTATTCATGAATTTTCTGGTATAGTTATGGGTAGTTTCGTAAGCTATAAAAATTATATGTTGAATTTAACATCTCAAACCAACTACATGAATTTTCTTGGGTGTTGATTTTAAGGTTTATTGCCTCAAAAAAATCAGATCCCAAAATGAGACTGATGCTGGCTTGATTGTTGGAACTGAAGCAATATGATTGTCCATTTTATTACCATAGCAAATGAGTGAACAAGCCTTTCAAATTTTTACAAGAAGTTAATAACATATTTAAGTGTCCCTATAAATTTTATTGTGAGTTAGTTCAATCATTTGCTATGGTAAAGAATTTGGAGAACCCTGTTCTTACTGTGAATTGGTGGCCCTGACCACTAAATTTGTACAATTTATTGAAGGAGTTAGAGAGCTTTGTTTGTGTTGAAATTTTTACAGGGCCTCCTAGACACATTGAAGTGTCATGGAAAATTTTGGTAGCCCTTGAATCAACCAGGGGTTAGAGAAAATAAATTTTACTACTTAAGCCCGATTCTGCCAATATGCTAGAACTGAAATTACAAATGTTGATTTAGTGCTATAATGACTTGTAATTCAACTAGGATGTGAGTGAATGCATACTATGAACTCTAATGATTGATTTATGAGAAAAGAATAATGATTACATTGTGCATGAATGCATATATATGGTTTATGCATGCCTTGAGGAAAGAAAAGTACTTGATATAGTTATATGAGAAAGAGAACGTATAAATTTCACTTGTGCATGCTTTAAGATATAGGGAAAACAGAAGACAAGGCTTCTACAGGTCAATTAGGGAAGGCAAAAGTAAGGACTTCCCTAGGAATTTTATGAGTCGATGGATGTATTGGTTAGGAGTAGAACCTGTAGGATTCAGAAATGGAAAAAAATGAAGTTCGATAATCACGAATAGGGATGAGCTCATATCCTATCTATTATCCTTTGTGGTATTATCTAAGACAGATACCCTGTGATGTGAAATTAAGTCTTCCCTATATTAACAAAAAGAGAAAAATGCATGGAACTGGATTTGATGGTTCCAAATAACAATGCATGAATTATCATTGTGGTCACATTCTGATTTCCCATAATTTACATAATTTAGCAGTTATGCCTATTTTTCTTAATGAATGTTTTATGCGGATGAACTTATTGTCTATATTCTCATCATATTGGGAAACTACCTCCTGAGAATTTTATAGTATTCTCACCCCTCCAGTTGCATGTACTTGTATTACCCAGATTTAGAATGCCTTCACTAGTGTTCTTCCTTGATTTGCCACAGTGGGTGTGGCACTATGACCCCGCTTGACTCACTGTATACGGTAGGTTATTCACAGTTCCGAGTGTATGTACTTTTTGGTCGTTCCTTCAATGCGTCCGTCTTTACCTGGCGAGTTCGACCCCACTTCTCCCTACGATGGTGTGACCTTTCACATGGTACACCCATAGGTATTTGACATCCCGGTCGCTCCACCACCCTCCAGGAGACGCACTCACCTCTTCATCATCATCCTTAGACTTGGACCCGTCGAGGGTCCTGACGCCCTAGGGGAGGCGAGGCTATCATGCCGATGGCCAGGCTTCCTGTAGGAGGACATGAGGCTTTCAGGGACCTTTGGTTTGTATTCAGGAATAGTGTGGTATTAGGACTTTCCTAGCCTGAAACTAATGTATTATTAGATGTTCGGTCCTTTTATATTTATATGTGATTTTGTTGGACCGAATATTTGAGCAGGCTAGGTTCTTTCCTTTTGATATTGAGTCCCTGACTTTCTTAGGAGTTGACTAATTGGTTTGCTAGCTTGATGTACATATTATATACTAAGAGATTATATCCATATATGTAAATACGCATTTTGCTACATGCACATCTAAATTGCTTTATTCCATTGTGTTTCGCCTAGTTTAAATTATGAACACAAGTAATATTCTGCTAATTACTCTATTAACACTCAAGTAAAATATGGTAATTAGAAGGGTGTTACATTATGTAATGCCCGGAACAAGGCAGGAGTGATCGATGTGAGAAGGCACAGACAAGGAGCGGCTCCGCTTCCAAGAGGGGTACATGAATGAACGATTACACACCCGAATGAGAGGGATCATAAGTCTGTATAGGTATAAAACTATACAATTAAGGAGGGCTTATATGAATTGATTGGTACTACCTACGCCACAAAGATGCATATTTCTTTTGGTAGCCCATCATAAAAGAACTCCACAGTTAGTATGCTTGACTTGGGGTAATTTAGGGATTGGTGACCTCCTGGAAGTTTTCCCAAGAAGCATGTGAGTGAGGACAAAGCACGATAAAAAGACCCGTGTTGGTTTGCGGGGACAGTCGGTAATCCATAAAGCAGGAGGGGATGTTACACCTTAGTTTCAAACTGCAAAACAGACCTTCTGTTAAATAGACATCTATTTGCTCTGTTAAATACTCATGTGCCAGTCACATGATATATTTTTGACAAAATTACCCTCAATCTTTTTTGAAATTCCCTAACCCTAATCCCCCTAACATCACCACACCCCTTCCCACCCACTCCCTTTCACCGCCTTATAGTAGCTCCTCTCTCTCTTTCCCTCAAGAAGTCCTTCTCTGGCAACAAAACCAATTGCCCACACTAAGATTAGCACATTATTCTTAGCTATACCAGGAAAACAAAAACATAACAAATGCAAAGAGAAATTAAAATGGGGGAAACTTGGAGGTTAGGGATTGTAAACAGAGAGAGATGCACATGAGAGTGGCGACTGGTGGAGCTGGAGATGTGGCGATGGCATAGTGGTTGTAGAGGATCCGCATCGGTTGTTTCGATGGCCAGGGCGTGCGCGGAGGATGCGACAGCGATGAAGCGGTAATGGCCTAGCAATTAGGTTGTTGGCCATCGCGTGGCTGAGGAACGTCACAAGGTACGACCAGATGTAGCACGAACTAAAGCGGTGCAAGAGAGGCGGTGATTTGTGACGGCTTCAGGGTTGTGATGAGGTGGCCTCTAGTGGCGAAGCTCGCGATGCCTAGACACAACGGCTGAGCAGAATAGTGGTGTGGCCATGGTTGAGATACAAATGGCTATGATGAAGGCAGAGAGCACCTCCTCCCTTCAAAGTCTCTTTGATCTTGCTCTACTTCTTTTTTTTTTTTGTTTAAAGGGTCTCAGTTTGTGTTTGGAATGCTGTTATTGATTTCATTGGGCATTTTGGCTGGGCTTGTTCACAAGGATTGGGGTATTTTGTCAATGTTGGGAATGATGTGGGTTTGGTCATGGCTTTGTGTTTGATTTCTACGTTTATTGTACGATGGTGATG
This sequence comes from Dalbergia oliveri, assembly GCA_030441495.1. NCBI lineage: Eukaryota > Viridiplantae > Streptophyta > Magnoliopsida > Fabales > Fabaceae > Dalbergia > Dalbergia oliveri. Next base: position 21,515,256 of record JAMLFY010000011.1, read on the forward strand.
GTGGTGGTGGTAGGGAAAGGTAGAGGCGAAGGGTGCTTGGATTGGAGCTTAAGGGTTCTGGTCTTCTAGAACGTGAAGGGAAGAGACAGGTGTAGTGATGTTTGGGGATTATGGGAGGGAATTTTATAAAAGATTGAGGGTAATTTGTCAAGAAAGATATCATGTGACTTGGCACATGAGTATTTAACGGAGTAAATGGATGTCTATTTAATATAAGGTTTCTAGTTTGGAACTATAGGGTCGCCTAGCACAATTTTAAAAATCAGGGTCTAAATGGTACATACCTAAAATTCAGGGAGGTAAAATGCATTTAACTCAAATTTGAATTGGAAGAAAATATCTAAAATTCATTATTTAATTGTTATAGTGCAATTCTACTATTAAATGCCAATAATTTTTAGTGATATTTTAATGATATATAATAATTATGGTTATGATTTTTCAAAAAGTTATTAATTGTTAAAATTATGAAAATTATTGAACTAAATTACTTTAGAAGTGACATGTGGCAAAATTTTCTAAAATGAGTCTGAATTATTAGTAACCTGAAAAGGGTTTTTGACTTTTGTGGTGTTTGGTTTTTGTCAAACTTTCTGTAGTTTGTTTTTCCTTGGATTAAGACATAAATTCATAGCCCAAAGCTAAACCCAAAGGCAGTGTGTATGTAGTGTATAGGCCAGTGGGCTTAATAACGGGCCTTGATCCAAGAACCCAAGTGTAGCACCTTTGTTCTCTCTGCAGCAGACTGCACTGGTGGTCCTTTCCGTCGTTGCAACGCAGATCGAAGAAGCAAAAACTCAGTAAGCTCCGTCAATGCCTCCCGTTGGTCCTCGATCCGGCGATGCCATCTTCGCTAACATTGAGCGCGTTGTAAGCAAACGCAAAACTCCCTCTCTTTACGCTCTGTTTGGTCGCCCAGAAAAAGAAATAAAAAAACAGCGAAAAATTGCATCACTGAAATCCAGTCAACTGAAAATCTCTCTCTTCTTGCTTGCGTGTTTGATTACTTGTTCACACAATTTTATATATATATATATGTTTACGTGAAAATGTCAATTTTCTCTGGATTTTTTTTATTGAAGTTCGTGGAATCGCTGTTCGGTTCGTAGTTCATAGCATCTTTCTTTCCGCATTTATGATTGCTTTGGATTTTGCAGAACGCGGAGCTTTTTACTCTGACGTATGGCGCGATTGTGCGGCAGTTGCTCACGGATCTGGAAGAGGTTGAGGAGGTGAACAAGCAGCTTGATCAAATGTACGGTTCAGAATCCTCTCTCTCAATTTCAATAAAGTTCTTGCGGATGTCAAAAGAATTTGGTATTTTCATGTCTAATTTTGGAGCTCTGGTTCCTTCGTTCAGTTTCAGTGTCTGGAGAATGTGTATTTATGTTTATGTTACTTTATTCACCAAAGTAAATTCTGCTGTTCGGTTGGTTTCCAGGGGTTATAATATTGGAATCCGTTTGATTGACGAGTTTTTGGCTAAATCTAATGTCTCAAGGTGTGTCGATTTCAGAGAGACTACTGATGTAATTGCTAAGGTATTGGTATCGTTTGGTTTCTTCATTTACTCTCTGTTTCAGTCCTGTGTCCACTTAATTTGCTTGATACTGTTTGGAGTGCAATTTTTGAGTAAGAATGGAGTGGAGTGTAATTTAGCCAAACCTCAAGGGTGGTGTGTGCTATTTACTCTTTTTATTTATTTTTCACTTTTTTCATGTTTTCATTCTGTACAGTCCCGTGTCTCATGATTGCTAAGGTATGTGTGAGCTCTCAGGTAAAGGAAGATAATATAATTGAATACCAGAAAACATAGTAGAGAGAACAGGTATTAAGGCTTATTGCTTGGTTTAACATATCTAAGCTTCAAGGTTGTTAAAGCCTCGTAAAAGATACTAATGTGTGGCAACAAAATAAGTTTGATGCTCTACCTAGAACTGAGATGGTGTCAATGTAGCAGTTAACCATAAGCTCATTAGGGCTGGGCATGGTTTAGTTTATAGTGAGAACCAAACCTGACTGATCTGAACTAGACATTTAGTTTGGCTTCTGAACTGAACTAATTTGAAGGAAGCCTGAACCGGATCAGAAACTAATTAAAACCAATTAAACTGGTTTTTAACCGGTTTAAATTTTTTGAACCAGCTTGGTTTTAGTTGAAAGCAAGACTGGACCTGCAAACAAATATCTCCAACGCACATTGAAAATCTTATTTGCCAAACTGCAAACCGTTGCTGCCACATTTGTGGATCTCTTCCCATCCGAGAAAATCACGTTTTTGGATCAGTTTCCTCTGCTACCTCCTTTGCTTTGCGATTCGCTTGAGCCTCCAGCAACTGCAATAGTAAGCTCAAGAAGCAGAGTCTGGCAAACCTGGAGCATGCTACAGTGAACAACCACCTTGCTCCATCATTCACCTATGACAACTCGAGGATCTCTGCTCTAGAGAGTGTGTACATGATTGTGTCGGCGTTTGTGGCAATCAATGTTAATGGCAGCGGTAGTGGTTAATGCCGGTGGCAGCAGTGCTGAAAACTGCTTTGTCATTATGTGAAGCATGGCCAAAACCATCAACACGTTCCCAGTCAAGATCGTTGCCGCCAAGAAGCAGAATCAACCCTCCAACAATGAGTTGAACATCATTGTTTTGCACAAGTTCAACCTGCATGGCAGCGCAGTAATGATGGTGTTCAATTTGATGGGTTGGTGGCAAGACTCCTTCAGTCTTGGATGTGCGAGAATCTTCTTGTGAAAGTGGTTCGGATAGACATGCATAACTGAACTAGTTTTAAGAATGAGAACTGGTTCAGTTTTCAATTCATGTAAAAAAACTGGTTTTTTTAAACACCAAAGTGGTGCAGTGTAAGAGAAATGTTTTATACTTGGAACACCTAAGAATTAAGATGGTGTCATTGTCAGTTACAAACTCATTGGACTCTTTGCCCTCTGTGTATTATGTGGAGAACAAGTGACACTGTTATTTGAGGTTGGTTATATAAGAAAATGCATTTTTTTTAATAAAAAAATATATATAAGCAATTGCCTTTTTAACCAAAGACCTGCTATACTAGCCCTTGAGGTATGTGTTTATAAGTTTGTGCTATTAGACAGATAAATTTTGTGAACACCAGCTAAGAATTTTGTGAATGAGTGGGAAGTAACTTATTAAAAAACCTTTCAAAAAACTGTCTCTATGTGTCTTTGGCTTCTGTTGTTAAGATATCCAATAATATGATGACATATAGGATGTATGGAAATTGGAGGCTGGACATTATTGCATAAGCATTGAATCATATTCATTGTCAATTTTGAAAGTTCATAGATGACCTCCAGGTCACATAATCCATCCAAAACCCAGTGTACTGGACATCAGTTTGCAGATTGGCAAAATTATTATTGAAGTATGAAAACTGCCAAAAGAAATATTTAAATGAAGCTATAACTTAAATGGACAAGTTCAATAAACTTGTTATTATTTTCTCCTCTTAAAATGTTATTTTTTGTTTTATGTCATTTTCTCCATTGCTTTAATCATGTAATTTGAGAATTTTCATAAATGGCATCCTTATAAACCCAATTCCAATGAATAAGTATGTTTTTATTATTGTATTGAAATTAATATTTATTTTCATGTGATATATCTGATCTAAAAATGTTAGAATAGATTCAGTATAGGCATATTGTACTTTAAAATATATTGCGGAAAAGTGTGTTCTCTGTTATTAATGAAAGGTTTCCAAAGGCCGATTAAATAGGCCAAGTACACACCTATACAATTAATTCTATTCCTAAACTAAAGGAGGAAATTATCTCCTCTTAAAACAGAAATAAATTATGGATATGATTTACCTAATAAAGGAAAGAAATCAAACTGTACAAATCCTAATAAATACAAACAAATTCCTTAATCTTAGGAAATTAGCCTTTAGGCACTGATTATCAACACCCCTCAATTGGGTGGTAGATGTCTGTCATGCCCAAATTGGATCCTCAACTCTCATAGCTTGGCTTTGAGAGAGCCTTAGTCAGATTGCTGTTTGTTGAGATGACAGTGTGTATAGAAGACATGCATCCCCACTGTCATGCTTCTCTTTTATAAAGTGGCAGTCAATCTCAACATGCTTGGTCCTGTCATGATGAATAGTGTTCTTGGCAATACTAATGGCTGCTTTATTGTCACATAGAACTTTCATAGTGTAGTTTGAGGGTATTTTAAGCTCCTTAAGCATCCTTTGGAACCAAATCCCTTCACAAATGCCATGGGACAGTGCCCTAAACTCAGCTTCAACTCTACGCCTAGCAACCACAGGTTGTTTTTTGCTTCTCCATGTGACAAGGTTTCCCCACAAATACAAGCAATATCCAGTTGTGGATTTTCGGTCCTCCATGGATCCTGCCCAACCTGCATCTATGTACACTTCTATATCTCTACTAGAGTTCTTTGTAGAGTGTAGACCTCTGCCCAAGGTTCCCTTTAAGTATCTGAGGATTCGATTGATTTCCTTCATGTGGTTTTCTGGAATTAGTCATAAAACGACTTGCCATACTTACTACAAATCCAATGTTAGGTTTGGTATGGAATAAATAGATTAATTTTCCCACAAGTCTTTGAAATCCTGTCCTTATCCATAGGAGGACTTTTCCCTTTTGTCCCATTCCTTCTTGATGGTTCTATTGGGGTGCTAGCTGGCTTGCTTCCCAACATACCTGTTTCCTTTAGGAGGTCAAGAGTATACTTCCTTTGGGATACAAAAATCCCATTTCTTGAGCGGGCTACTTCCATCCCTAGGAAACTTTCCTAGGTCCTTGACTTCAAATTCCTCAGATAGGCGCTCCTTGAGGTGTTTAGTCTCTTCACAATCATCCCCGTGACAACAATATCGTCAACATAGACTATAAATAGTGCCATTTTACCTTCTGACGAGTGCTTAACGAACATGGTGTGGTTAGTTTGACATTGTATGTATCTATCTCCTCTAACAACTCATGGTATTCTCTCAAACCATGCTCGGGGGGTTGTTTGAGACCATATAGGGACTTGCGGAGTCTACAAACTTTTCCGGAAGTCATTGGAGTTTTAGGTCTTGGAGGAATATTCATGTAGACTTCTTCCTCAAGTTCTCCATTGAGGAAAGCATTCTTGATATCCAGTTGGTGCAAAGGCCAATCAAGGTTCGCAGCAAGTGATAGGATAACACGAACAGAGTTCATCTTGGCTACTGGGGCAAAGGTCTCTTCATAGTCGATGCCATATGATTGTGTGAACCCCTTGGCTACAAGGCGTGCCTTTTATCTGTTAACACTCCCATCTGCATTGTGTTTGATGGAAAAAATCCATTTGCACCCACGGTCTTCTTTCCTTCAAGCATGACTGAGAACTACCATGTACCATTCTTTTCCATTGCTTGAACCTCTTCCCTCACTGCAGCAACCCATTTGGGGTGTTGGAGAGCTTCCTGTATGTCCCTAGGTACTTGAATGTTGTCCAAGGCTGTTACAAAGGCTTTATGGTCTAGGGCTAAATTATTGTAAAATACAAAATTTCCAATTGGGTGTTTAGTACAAGACCTCACACCTTTTCTAACAGCAATGGGTGTATCAAGATCAGTAAATTCTTGACTAGGAAGGGTAGAATTTAAAGAAGTAGGAACTGTGTTACCAGGGGGTTTTCTCCAGGCTCTGGTGTTGCGGCAAATTCTTGACTTTACCTTGGAGTTATGGAGGATTCTGGTTGTTGTCTTCCAGCCTTCTGCCTCCTGGAGTACACAACAAAAAGGTTGGTTGTTGGTTGTTGGTTCGGTTCTGCTTCAGTTTCTATAGTTTCAGGGGTTGTTTCAGTGGCAGTTTCAGGGGCTGCTATTCCTCCAGAATTTTTAAAAGTTGATAGCATCTCTGAACCTCCAAAGCTAAAATTTGTCATCCTTCTTTTTCTCCCTTGAATTTCAGTGTTGGGGTAAAAAGGTTGATTTTCAAAGACTGTGACATCCATGGAGTGGTAGAATTTTTGGGTGGAGAGAGAGTAGCATTTGTATCCTTTTTGGTTTAGAGAGTATCCCAAGAAAATGCAGGGTACTGAGGTAGGATTAAGCTTGCTGCGGTTTGGTTGGTGGTTGTGGACAAAGGGTGTGCACCCAAAGATTTTGATTGGAATTGATGTGAGGAGTCGAGTGTTGGGGTAAAAGGATTGGATGGTGTTGTGTGGAGTTTGTTAGTGGAGAACTCTAAACAGCATCCGATTGATCAAGTAGGTAACTGTGAGTACTGCTTCTCCCCAATAATGAGATGGGACATTTGTGGCCATCATGGAGACCTTGTTGCTTCCAAAAGATGTCGGTTCTTGCGCTCAGCCACTCCATTTTGTTGCGGAGTGTTGACATAGGAACTTTGGTGTATGAAGGTGGGAATTAAGAACCGAGTTGTAGTATTCACAACCATTATCTATTCTAAGCACTTGGATACTTGCTTGAAACTGGGTTTGAATTAGGCTATAGAAGTGTTTAAATATTCTTCCCACTTGTGATTTTTCCTTCATTAAAAATACCCAAGTTATTCGTGTATGGTCATCAATGAATGTGATGAACCATCTAGAGCCTGTGATATTGGGAACTCTGGAGGGTTCCCACACATCACTAGGGATTAAGGAAAACGGACGGGATGGTTTGTAAGGCTGTAATGGGCAAGTGTTTTGAGTATGTTTGGACATTTGACACACTTCACAGTTAAAGAACTTTGAATTTTTATTGAATAAAGATGGGAACAATTTTTCCAAATACATAAAGTTTGGGTAACCAAGGTGGCAATGCCATAACATTATGGGGTCAGGTGAAGGTGAAGCTACTACACAAGCAGATCTTGACTTCTTTGATGGTGTACTCTTGGAGTCATCAGCTAAAAGAAGATATAGTCCTCCATATTCTTTAGCATTGTCAATCCTCTTCCCTGAGTCCAAAACCTGAAATTCACAAAAGTACAGGTAGAATTTAACAACACAATTTAGGTCTTTGGTTAATTTGTGTATTGACAGCAAGGTGCAATCAAGTTTAGGGACATAAAGGGTATCCTTAAGGATAATATCCTTAGAGATATTTACTGAACCTTTACCAATTACTTCTGAGTGTGTTCCATCAGCTATTCGGATTGTGGAGTTATCATGGCAGGGGGAATATTTCCTAAAAGTGGTTATATCCTCTGTCATATGATCAAAAGCCCCTGAGTCCACAATCCAAGATGTGGCCTTCTTTTTGTGAGTGGCCAGAGCAGTTAAGCAATTACTTTTATGTCTGGGATGCATTACCAGTGCTTGTGCCCTCATTTCTTAAGGTTTGTTGGAGCAACCTTTGCTGTACCTCCGTTTGCTCTTTGCTGAATGGGCTTTCCTCAGGCACAGCATTGGCTGCGGCTGATTCAGTGAGTTGAAGGTGGTTGTGTTGCCTCAGGCAGGTTGGCCTTTGAAGCTTTTTGCATTTGCTGGTTTTCCAACTAGGAACCAACATGCATCCTTCATGTGTCCAGGCTTCTTGCAGTGTTAACAGTAAGGGCGATTCTTCTTCTGTTGGGAGTTTTGGCGTGGTCCTTTTGCAGCTAGTGCAGAGCCTTCAGTGGCCTGTATTGTGTTTGGGCCTCCTAACATGATTTTTCTTCTGCTTTCCTCTCTTCTTACCTCAGAGAAAATTGCCCGAACCTGTGGAAGGGGTTTGGTACTGAGAATTCTTCCATGCACTTCATCAAGGTCTGTGTTAAGGCCAAAAAGGAACTTGTAGATTTGATCTTTTTCTACAAGAGTTTTGTGCTGCTTGTTGTCTGCTGTACAGTGCCACTCAATCTCTTCAAGGGCATCTAGTTGCTGCCAATAGCGATTAAGGGTGTTGAAGTATTTAGTGACAATTGAGTTACCTTGTCTCAGGTCATGTAGGAGGCTCTTAATCTCAAATATTGTAGAGGTGTTGTCCACATTGGAGTAGGTTGCTTCTGCCTTGTCCCACATTTCCTTTGTTATGCTGTAATACATAAAATTTTCAGCAATCTCATTTGTCATGGTGTTCAGCAGCCATGACATGGCCATGCTGTTTTCTGCCGTCCACTTCTTGAGTTCAACCTTGCCCTTTTTTGGTGCTTTTGCATCACCAGTGATGTATTCCTCCTTTCCTTTGCCTTGAAGGAATATTCGGACTGATCTAGCCCATAGGTTATAGTTTTGGCCATTGAGTTTGTGAACAGTTATTGGGAGCAGTGTTCCCTCAACCGTGTTGGTTATAGCTGCGCTACCAATCTTTGATTGAGTGATCCCTTCCGGTCTTTCTCCAACAGTGGCCATGGTGAATGGAGGTAAACAGAGATGGTTCAAACCAGGCTCTGATACCATGCGGAAAAGTGTATTCTCTGTTATTAATGAAAGGTTTACAAAGGCCGATTAAATAGGCCAAGTACACACCTATAAAATTAATTCTGTGCCTAAATTAAAGGAGGAAATTTCTCCTCTTAAAACACAAATAAATTACAGATATGATTTACCTAATAAAGGAAAGAAATCAAACTGTACAAATCCTAATAAATACAAACAGATTCCTTAATCTCAGGAAATCAGCCTTTAGGCACTGATTATCAACATATATGACTCTTATGAGCTTGTAGTTGGATTTTCACTCAAATCTCCTCCATGCATTTATGACCTCTGAGGCAGGGGGTTACCAACTAGTGTGAGAACTCTGATTGAAAAGAACTTCTTTTCTGGAGTGTTCATTGCAAATATGTAGATAAAGATTTAAGGACCCTGAGTTATTCATGTTTGAGCCCAACATAATGCGTAGTTAACATGAACTGTCATGATCATGGACTGCATTGTATAACCATTTTAATTGTACCATTTCAAAGAATTATGATTTAGATCTCTTGATATGACAACATTCTCTTTTCTTTGTGTATGTATTATAGTTCCTTCTGAACTTGACCAAACCCATTCTTTTATTATTTGAATATATTTTATATCAAGTTACTTTTTAATCAATATTTGTTATCACCAATTATTTTTATATTTTAAATCATTTTTCTGATTGTTATATGAGGATCCTGAGATTTAATTGGCCTTTGTTGGAATGATATGGTTGGTTTTGGCTATTGAATTCAATATGAGACAGTTGAATGACTTTGCATATTTCAATTGGAATGTATTAGAAATTATATGGCACCAAGTAAATATGAGAGAGAAAGAGAGCGAAAGTATGATAGAGAGTGCAGTAGAGAGAATATAAGAATCTGAATTTATTTCACTATATCTTGAATGATAGTTACAGGTGACATTATAGAGGGATATTGAGCTCAGCTTCTACTGGAAGCTAAACATATCTCATGTTAAATGTGCTCTAACAGCATGGCTTTTAAAAGAGTGGGCTATGCATTGTTTTGTTAGTTATGTGATCAGCATTTTATTGTTTGTATATTAGTTATATTGCTAGCAAAGCATATTTAAAGCCGATATTAAGTTTTTTTATCTTTTATCAACCATTATAATGTTTTTATACAGGTTGGTTTTAAAATGTTCCTTGGTGTTACTGCATCTGTGACTAATTGGGATGCTGATGGGACATGTTGTAGCATTGTCTTGGAGGATAATCCTTTGGTAGACTTTGTTGAGCTTCCTGACACGTGTCAAGGTCTGTACTATTGCAACATCTTAAGTGGTGTCATTAGAGGAGCATTAGAGATGGTAAGTTTCTGCTGCTATTGCAACATCTGAAGTGATTTGACATAATAGAACTTCTATTTATCAATGTTTATGTTTTATCAGTTATTGTTTCCACTTTCAACACTTGTGAACCTAATAAAAATAATATTATCATTGATGCAACCTTCTGCCGTGGGCTTTTTGTAAGCATTTGAGTATTTTACTCAAATATGAGGTAGATTTCTCATATGTCTTTCTGGTATATGGAAAGGACAAAGTTTTTATTACATATCTTATTTCTGGATAAAGGAAGAATTCTTATTAACAATAAAAGAATACTATTACAAAGAGAATGGAGGACAAGATATCCTCATTACAAAATAAGAAAGTTTTTATCAATTTTTGCTTGGAGTTGTCATTCTCTTTACAAATCATTTTCTTGCGTACACTTTTTTTTTCAGCTCAAACCTTCCTGTAGAGATGTAGAAAGGAAATCAATAATTAAATTGAAAAATTCCGTATTTGCGAAGTTTAGCTTGTCTAAAGTAAAAAACCCTTATCATGTACTCAATCTAACTTAATTGCAAAACAACGTTAAGAGAGTTGATTGTCGTGGAGGCAAATGTGTTATGGCATGCAATGTTCTGTTTCCTGTGATATCTTGGAGGATTGGGTGTCATGGTGAAGCTTAAAAGTTGTTTTCTACCCCATGCCTCAATTTTTTCGTTGTCATCATGGTTCCTACATTAATATTCAGGTGTCAATGAAGACTGAGGTCACTTGGATCCGTGATGTGCTTCGAGGTGATGATGTGTTTGAGTTGCAGGTAAAACTTCTCAAGCAGGTTCCAGAAGAGTATCCATACAAGGATGATGAGTGACATTTGTTTTGTAGTGGTACATACTCGAGTGTTCGTTATTTCATATTTTCCCATGTTAGATTGTCATCTATCTGCCTAGTGTTGTGTGTTTTTTGATGAAACTTCAAATTACAGAAAATCTTTGATTAAATCAGTATGATATTGGCGTTGAAAGGGTACTGTGATCTATCCTGATTTGGGTTTTTAAAATAGTTCTTATTTTCTTCCAGCTCCTTTGTTATTATCGGCTTGATGCAGATCTTTCATATGTATAACATGATGATTAGAAAACATATTTCATATTTCATAATTTCAATTGTGTGATTTGATGTTTTAATCCCCTGATCCTTATGAACTTTGATCTTCCTCTGGATTTTGAATCATTTCATTTGTTAATCTATGGTGTATTTGTTTAAGTTTCTTTTTTCCCTTTAAAAAAAATGTTTTACTAAAGTCTAAGGTACGTCTGGCACATTTTGCTGAAAAGTTCTTGTATACTCTATGGAGGATTTTTTTTTTTTTTTTGGCTTCCTTCTATCACACATTCACACATATTTACCATAAAATCTTCTCACTTTTTAACTTTCACAAAAAATGAGAGCCAAGATGTAGTGTGGAGGAGGAAGAATTTCTTCCTGCAAGGAGTATTTAATTACTCTACTTTGTACTGCTAAAAAATCAGTCCTAAGTAGAATTAATGGTTATTTAATCACATTAACATAAGGGTTATGAAAATTCTATATAATAATTGTTTTTTGAACATACATTTTTGTTGGAGGTTGAAATTGCTTCTCATCTTAATTAGAAGCTATTTTTAGCTTATAAATATACTAAAGTTTTTTTTTAATCATTTTAGTCCCTTTTTTTTTTTTTGAAAAGTCAATTATCCTAAAACTTCTAATATTAATCCTTAATTAAAAACAATTTTGTAAGTAATTTAAATTCTAGTTGTTGTACAATTTTTTTTACGTTGTTATTCAATTAAATAATTCAATTTTGATAATTTTTCAAGTAGTGGTTTAAACTTAACTATCTTTATTAATGTAGGAATATATGATTGGATGATAACGTAAAGAAATTTTATATTGTTCATGTATAGAAATTAAACTCTTCTAAATATGTTAAACTTCACTGGTTATTGTTTATAGGGTCTCACTAATGCCAACTATCTTAAAGAAATTGATTCCCCCACACTTTGAGGGCATTTGTTTCAAGTTTTGAAAATTTATTTTTGGGAATAATTTCTTAAAAATGATTTATTTCTATGTTACAAGTAATCTCACATTTAAGTATATTTCATTTCTATGATGGATGGCAAGAATAAAAGATTCTCACCTAAAAATAATAATTATTAAATAAATTATTAAAATATTTCTCATTTATATCACTTTTCTCTACAATTATGATGCCATTACATGTTTTAAGAATATTTTAAAAATTATAACATATTTTCATTAAAAAAATAATAATAGAAGATTTTGTCGCACGCCCATAGATGCCAACAATATCAGAGCAATAATAGCATAAAAAACAAGAAGACACCAATTCCATGCCAAGTATGAAAATAATAAGAGGTGTTTGTTTGGAGGTATACTAATTTATACTCGAGAATAATTGATTGGATATTTTTTATTTTTATATTTGTGATAAGTTTTGAAAAATTATTTTGGGTATTAATAATTTCTAAGAAAGATCTCTATGTTTTAGTAAGATTTCATTCCCATGTTGAATGAGGAGAATAAAAAATTCTCATAACTTGAGAATGATAATTATTAAGTACAACTCCTAAAATATCTCTCAATAATAGTGATAAATAATAATAATATTATTATTATTAAATGAGTTAGGAGTATTTTGAAAATTATGATATATATTATCAAAATATGTATTATAAAATAAATAAATTTTAAATTTATTCATAGAAATCTCAACAAATAATCTTAGATTGTTTAATGCTAAATCAACAAGTTTTTCAAAATTTCCAAAAATAACATTTTCAGATATTATATTCTCCTAGGAATGAGATTTCTAGGAACATAATTTAAAATCTTGAAGCATACCCCTAAAAAATATATATATACTCAGAACTAGATCCTTAGGGGTGTGTTTGGACATGAAAATAATATTATTTCAATTATTATTGATTGTTTATATAATAGATTATGATAAAATCAATTTTATATTTGGTTGTATTAGTTGAAAAGTGATTTTAAGATAGTGTATTTTGTTTATATTGTATAAAAAAATTGCTCATATATATTACATGAAATAATTTATTTATATGGTATAATATATATATTTAGAGCTAATTTCGTAAAAATATTTGAACTTTAAAATAACCAATTTATATTTATAATCAAAATGTTAAAGATAAAGCATTTTGAAAAAGATATTTCTAATATAATTAAACAGATTTAAAATTATAATTCATTTTATCTGCAAGTTATATTGAAAACAACACTTTTATTTTTATTTTTTTAAAAAAAACTTTAAAAAACAATCAAGCTTTCGGAGACTTGCACTTTGTTGCTCAAGGTACGTCAACTCTACCAAATATAAAACAAAAAAAAAAATGCTTATGCATAATTAATATTAAAAGGGATGAAAGTCCATTTGAAAAGGAGAATCTGTAAGTGCAAATTCTCCTTGTACTTAACACCAAGCCTCATAATGTAGGAACAAGACTGAAAAAACTTGGCACCTGACCAAATCAATTGACTGCAACAAAGATTAACTCAAGCATCTCTTGCTTAGGCCGGCGAGATATTTCTACTGCAATATTACATTCCATTGTTACAAATTCTGTTTCTACAAGCGGCAAAAAAGGCACAGATTGCATAAGGTCATTAGCTGCCTATGACCAAGTATGACCCATCATTGTTTATTATCAAATCAAATATATACATACATATTTGATAATTCTCCTTCGTTTTCACCTATGATGATATGAATGAAGCCGAACTGATTGAGAAAAACCAAAAAATGAATAAAAAGAAAAGTGTATAGTGACTCTGGCCCTACATACAAAGCAAGGATAGGAAGACACTTCCAAATAACATGCCTTAAAAATATCGAAAGATTGCCTTATTAGCAGTAATACATGATTAGGTTCAATTGGCTACACACGTTATCCATTATAATAATAACAAGAAGGGAATCATTCTTTGCAGGTATATATAACTTCAAGAAGACAAATTAACAGTGACCCGATGGAATTATGTGTCTGGCTAATTAACTAGGTGGAACCACAACAACAATTAACAAGCAAACACAGCATGCATATATATATATATATATATATATATATAAAGTTACACAAACGATGCTTAAGTTTGAATAATATATTTGCCCGGCCAATCCACTCTTCCATGTTTTATCAAACGGCTTTGATTCTTAAAAGACAACAATAAGAGCCATTTGTTTGGCTGCTGATTTTCTGCTTAGCTAATAGAATCTGACTGATTATATATAAGTCTTTTCAAGCATTTTCACTGGGATTGGTGACATAGCTTATTAAACCTTTTGGTAAGTAAAGGGTGTCTCTCCAAAGGGAGGATCAAGGAGCAATGGGGAACAATAGCATGTTCCGCTATGCAGATGGCGTGGACAAGTTGTTGATGTTCTTTGGGACCATTGGAAGCCTTGGAGATGGGCTGCAGAACCCTCTGATGATGTACATTCTTAGTGATGTGATCAACGCCTATGGAGACCAGAATAGCAAATTGACAAAGCATGATGTGAACAAGGTGAGCTTGTTCATCAAAATCTATACTCTTCTTCCGCAGACCATTTGCATATGCCCCAATACTTCATCTAGTTTAATACGCAGTTTTGTAGGAAATTGCTTTTGTAAACTTTTTAGCAGTTATTCATTTAGAACTTAAAGTTGTCAGAGGAAATTCAGAATATATATATATATATAAGTGTGTAGCTTGTCTTGTTAGAAACATGATATGTGATTGTAACTATTATTGTCTTGTGTGACTGTAGCTATTATTGTCCTAAGTGTTCTAGTCAATAAGATTGTTACAGAGTAGCTATTATTGTAATTATAGCTAGTCTTGGCACCTCGTAAGCCATGTTGCACCATAGTCATTATGACTTAAGACTCTACGTTATCATAGACTTGAATATATGTCATGAAAAATAATAGCATCAGAAGTGTCATTGGTGATCTTCCTTTGTCTATAAAAGGAAGCTCCCTAGTATTGTAAATTATTCGAAGCTTGCAATAAAAAATTCTTTTGTGTTATAAAATCAATATATGTTACTAAACACTTTTCTCTTCCTAAAAGTTCAATCTCATATATACAATATGCTACTCTGATATAAGAAAAAGAAAAATAACAAATCATATGAGATATAGAGTATGCTAAGTCACTGATTATAAAGACGAAGTCTCTATTAATTAACTTCCAATTTTGATAATTCATGTATAGTTACATGGCCAAAATTTACTGCTTTCACTTTTATAATAAACTACTACTCTCATGTAATATGCCCACATGTGCATATTTTATTTTCAGTGGTGATTGTGATATATTTCTTTCTTTTACACCACCCTCACAAAGCTGTTTAACTCCGTCCCCGGCTGATAATGAAAAAATAAATAAATACATAAAATAACATACATATTAACACCACTGTAAGTAACCATTATTGTTTCAGTATATGGTGCAACACATGTTCTGTGATGTAAGTAAGCATATAAACGGCACTTAGACGCTGATTTATGCATCTGTGGACGGCAACCCTTATTCATGGTATATCCGTATGTAACGCAGGAGTAGGACTACCATATATGCAGAGACTGAAGTTCCCAACGTTGAGAACAATTGTCATCAAACTAAGCAGTTATAAAATTCAAAATAGGATCAAGTTCTTCTTTTTGTTTTCTGGAAAAGACGAAAAAACTGGTCGTCATATGAGAAAATATTTTGCTTACTCATTGGTCAGCTGAAAATGCTGATCTTATACTAATGTGAATTCTTTTCTTGTTTTAAGGAGGCAAGAAGTATATCTAAGAGAGTATATCTAATCTAATCCACTTCTTTTAAAAATTTGATTTTTGGGCCTATGATTACTCAACAGTTTTTGAGATTGCCTGACTTCACTTTCCTCTTCTTTTTTTTTCAGTATGCATTGAGGCTTTTATGTGTCGCAATTGGAGTTGGACTTTCAGCTTTTATAGGTAAGCTGAACTCACTTCAACTTGGAAGTTATATGCATATAGCATGATGACTAGCATTAGCTAAAAAGGGTAGAAAGAAAAAATGTTCAAACTACTTTTATTGGTTTATACAAATTGATATTCGCTACTGCAGAAGGAATGTGCTGGACAAGAACTGCTGAGAGACAGGCTTCCAGAATGAGAACGGAATACCTAAAATCAGTCCTAAGACAAGAAGTTGGTTTCTTTGACACACAGACTGCTGGTTCTTCAACAACCTACCAAGTTGTCTCACTCCTCTCCTCTGATGCCAATACAATTCAAGTTGCCATGTGTGAGAAGGTTTGACTTCAGTTATTTATGCCTTCCAAGGGAATGCTATTCTGATCATACATATTTCACTGAATAGCTAGGTTCTATTTTTTATTTATTTATAAGGATTATAAAACTATGTTATTTTAATATTTAATTTTGATTCATTAACTGTAGCAAAATTTTACATCATCATTAATCAAATCACGTATTGTCACGTAACAAATATAATTCATTCTCATACCCACTGCTTGAAGAGCAATGTTATTTAACACCCAAAAGTGGGTGTTTTATTGACACTCATTTCATCACCATTGGATATGATGGATAAGTGGGAAGGGTCATATCCAATGGTGATAAAGTGTGTGTCCGAGGATACCCACTAGGTGTTGAAATAACATTTTTGCTACTTGAAAGATCATGAAAATGGAAGGTTTTAATTAGACAAAAGCGTAAAAGTTTTTTACATTTTCAGTGCATCAAAATTAAACTCTAATGAATTCACTAGATGCAAATGTTCAAACTATAGTTCTTTGGTGACTGCAGCAAAGGTCCTGACAAGAAAAATCATTTTGGTGATTTATCACCGAAAGTAGATAAGCCTTGCTACACTAAAAACATTACAAGTTTAGTGCATCAGTGACATACCCTTCACTAATCTTCCAATCACAAAAGCTTGTTGGTCTGTTGGTAATTGTTAAGAGGGAAAACACCGAATCTGACCTTACATGAATTTGGAATCTAATTGGTTTTGAACCTTTTTGACCTTATATGTATACTCTTTATCTTTATGCTTTACTAATTTACACCTTTTATTGATTGTAGATACCTGACTGCTTCACTTACATGTCAACATTCTTATTTTGCCACATCTTTGCATTTGTGCTTTCATGGAGACTTGCACTGGCAGCCATACCACTCTCTGTCATGTTCATCGTTCCGGCACTTGTATTTGGGAAGATAATGTTGGATGTCACAATGAAAATGATTGAGTCTTATGGGGTTGCTGGTGGGATTGCAGAACAAGCAATATCTTCAATAAGAACTGTTTATTCTTATGTTGGGGAGAATCAAACACTAAGCAAATTTAGCAGTGCACTTCAGAAAACTATGGAATTGGGAATAAAACAAGGTTTTGCAAAGGGGTTGATGTTAGGAAGCATGGGAGTTATATATGTAAGTTGGGGTTTTCAGGCTTGGGTTGGAAGCATTCTGATCACTGAAAAAGGAGAAAAGGGTGGCCATGTATTTGTAGCTGGCTTCAATATCCTAATGGGAGGACTGTAAGTTATTTTCTCATCATTCATATTATAGTTTTACATATATTGCATATTGTTCATATTTTTAGCATTTTACATGCTAATGATAATATGTTCCCCTTCTTGAATTTCAGGAGCATTTTGAGTGCACTTCCAAATTTAACTGCAATCACAGAAGCAACTACTGCTGTGACTCGTCTTTTTGAAATGATTGATAGGGTGCCAACTATAGATTCTGAAGAGAAAAAGGGAAAGGCCTTATCATATGTGAGAGGAGAAATTGAATTTAAGGACATCTACTTCTGTTATCCATCTAGGCCAGATACACCAATCTTGCAAGGACTCAATCTCACTGTTCCAGCAGGCAAGAGAGTAGGCCTTGTGGGGGGTAGTGGTTCGGGCAAATCCACCATCATTGCTCTGCTTGAGAGGTTTTATGACCCTACTGAGGAGAAATACTCTTGGATGGCCACAAGATTAGTAGACTTCAATTGAAATGGTTGAGATCTCAGCTTGGCCTAGTAAATCAAGAACCTGTTCTTTTTGCCACATCCATAAAAGAGAATATATTGTTTGGAAAAGAAAGGGCTTCAATGGAAAATGTGATAAGTGCAGCTAAAGCCGCAAATGCACATGATTTCATTGCCCAGTTGCCAGATGGTTATGACACTCAAGTAAGCTGACCTCAACTCTTTTGCTCAAAAAAGAAGGGCAACAAACTAAAATTAGTTAAAAAAAAAAAAAAAACAGTAAAGTTCTACACATTTTTATGGTCGGGTTAAATTTTGAAGTAGCTCAAGTAGGCTTCTTTTCAATACTTTAATATCACATTTGTTCTTTTATACAGCATTAAAGGAACAAGAGTTTGAATTTTTTGTCAAAACCTCGTTCTTCTCAGCTGTTCATTACGTTAGAAGAGGTCACTGTTTAAGTTGCTTTGATTTAAGCCTCCTTATTGCTAACCAATATGGTTTTTTCTAGGTTGGACAGTTTGGATTTCAGTTGTCCGGGGGCAGAAGCAGCGCATCGCCATAGCAAGAGCTTTACTTAGAGATCCAAAGGTTCTCCTGCTTGATGAAGCTACCAGTGCACTGGATGCACAATCTGAAAGGGTGGTACAGGCAGCAATTGATCAAGCTTCGAAAGGAAGGACAACAATCATCGTCGCTCACCGCCTTTCCACGATAGAAACAGCCAACCTTATTGTAGTCCTTCAAGCAGGGAGAGTGATTGAATCAGGAACTCATAATGAGCTCATAGGAATGAATGGGGGACAAGGTGGGGAGTATGCTCGTATGGTAGATTTGCAGCAAGTAACAACTCAGAATGATGAATCAAAACCTTCCAATCCTCAAATGGAAGGAAGGAGTTCCCATATGGTGAGCACTCCCCAAAGTCCATCAGTAAGTTTCAGATCAAGCACACATGGCACTCCAATGTTGCATCCCTTCAGCCAGGGATTTTCAATGGGCACTCCTTACTCCTACTCCATCCAATATGACCAGGATGATGATTGGCATGAAGGTAACTTGAAAAGATCACACTATCCAGCTCCTTCGCAATGGAGTTTGTTGAAAATGAATGCACCTGAGTGGAGAAGAGCAGTTCTTGGAATCTTGGGAGCATTAGGCTCAGGAGCAGTGCAACCAATAAATGCATACTGTGTGGGATTACTAATATCAGATTACTTTGACACTGATAAGATCAAGTCTAAGACTAGAGGCCTGGCACTCACTTTCTTAGGAATTGGTGTTTTTAATTTCTTCACAAGTATTCTCCAACACTATAATTTTGCAGTTATGGGAGAGAGCTTGACTAAAAGAATAAGAGAGAAACTACTGGAGAAGTTGATGACTTTTGAGATAGGATGGTTTGATGATGAAGAGAACACAAGTGCAGCCATTTGTGCAAGATTATCATCTGAGGCCAACTTGGTCCGCTCCCTTGTTGGCGATCGGATGTCATTGTTAGCCCAAGCAGTCTTTGGTTCTGTCTTTGCTTACACTCTAGGACTTGTGCTCACATTGAGGCTTTCCCTTGTGATGATTGCAGTGCAGCCAATAGTCATTGGAAGCTTTTATTCGAGAAGTGTCTTGATGAAGAGCATGGCAGAAAAAGCACGAAAAGCGCAAAGGGAAGGGAGCCAACTTGCAAGTGAAGCAGTCATAAACCATAGAACCATAACTGCCTTCAGTTCTCAGAAAAGAATGTTGGCACTCTTCAAATCCACAATGGTAGGCCCTAAAAAGGAGAGTATTAGGCAGTCATGGATTTCAGGATTCGGTCTTTTCAGCTCCCAATTTTTCAACACTGCATCAACAGCATTAGCCTACTGGTATGGTGGGGGGCTCCTGGTAGATGGACACATCAAACCAAAGCATCTGTTCCAAGCATTTTTTATACTTCTCTTTACTGCATACATCATTGCAGAAGCTGGAAGCATGACTTCCGACATATCTAAAGGAAGCGGCGCCGTTGGATCAGTTTTTGCTATCCTGGACAGGAAAAGTGAGATTGATCCTGAGGCCTCATGGGGAGGAGACAAAAGAAGGAAGATAAGGGGTAGAGTGGAGCTTAAGAGTGTTTTCTTTGCATATCCAACTAGGCCTGATCAGATGATATTCAAGGGTCTGTCTCTTAAAGTTGATGCTGGGAGAACAGTGGCACTGGTGGGGCATAGTGGTAGTGGTAAATCCACTATTATTGGTCTTATTGAAAGGTTTTATGATCCTCTGAAGGGATTGGTATGCATAGATGAACAGGACATCAAGTCCTACAATTTGAGAATGCTGAGGTCACAGATTGCATTGGTCAGTCAGGAGCCAACTCTTTTGCTGGAACCGTCCGAGAAAACATTGCCTATGGGAAAGAAGAGGCCACTGAATCTGAGATAAGAAGGGCTGCAGCTCTTGCTAATGCTCATGAATTCATAAGGTAAGAAAACTGTCTACAAGGGAAGGGAAAAAGATTGAAAGAGAAATGTGTATAAATTTGTAGAAAATTCTTACACCATAGGCAAAAAACAAAAGTGGCCCATTTCAATCTTTTATTTCCCTTGGCCCACCACTTGTTGGTTTTTTACCTATATTGTAGGAATGCTGTACGAATTTATTGTACACATATCATTTCTCAAAATGAAATTCTTTAATGATTCTTTTTATTATTTGTTAACGGTTTCAATTTTTTTATAAAAATTTATACGGGAGTTGCTTATCTCAGCTTTTACTCAAAATATAAAAAACTAAAAAAAAAATTATTTTTAATTTTTGGGTAAAATTTGAAATAAATAACTTCTATGAAAATGTTTTCAGTTATAAAAAAATTACTTTTCCATTAAAAAAAAAAAACGAAACAAGCGCATGTTTTGCTTCCATAATCACTTAACTCAAACACAATGTTAAGAAAAACAAACAAGATGTGCTAGCTAGATCTTCCACATGGCATTGGTATTGACATTTTTCTCTTTTTCATGTTGGATTTTGTCATGGCAGTGGAATGAAAGATGGGTATGAGACATACTGTGGAGAAAGAGGGATTCAGATATCAGGAGGTCAGAAACAAAGAATAGCCTTAGCAAGGGCCATACTGAAGAATCCTGCAATTCTGCTTCTGGATGAGGCTACCAGTGCACTGGACAGTGTGTCAGAGAACTTGGTCCAAGAAGCACTTGAGAAGATGATGGTTGGCAGAACATGCATAGTTGTGGCACATAGGCTATCTACAATACAGAGATCCAACTCCATTGCTGTGATTAAGAATGGGAAAGTTGTGGAGCAAGGTTCACATAACGAATTAATTTCCCTTCATGGAGCATACTATTCTCTTACTAAACTTCAAAGTGGCAGCTCCACTAGGTAAACTGAAGCAGGTGTAATATAGGGTAGTGTTGTTTTTTTTTTAAATTTTTTTTAAGTAACTTTTTTATTGTTTGCTTTGTGGAGACAATAACGTACATGTCATCACAGGACATAGGATCGGGGTTTGGTCTGCATCACATATTTATGTCAGTTGTGTACATCTTTATGTTTGATTGTTTGTATGGTTGAATATGATGATCAAAGAAAAGTTTGTACTATCTTTTCTTTAAAAATCAAAATTAAAAAAGATAAAATAAAACTTGCTGATCTTAGTTACAACTTAGTAATTTTTGGCTCTCGAGAGTTGAGTATTTTTCAAGGGAAAAAAGATAAATGGTACGAGTATTTATAATACACCCTTTTATTTTTGGGAAATCCCTCCTCAGGCATTCCAAAATTTCACAGAGCCCCTACTCAAGAAAGAAATCCTCACATTCCCGTCCCCTTATCTTACTAAAATCTAAAGAAAGAAACCATAGCCAAAGCTTCTTTCCCCTAAAGTTCTCTATCCCGTCCTAAGTTTGTCTCAATTTCACACAAGAAAATCTTGGCCTCAATTTGCGACTAAGAAATTTGAAAGTGGCAATAGACATTTTCGAGTGGGAATAGCAACTCTTGGGCTTACGACTTATTTTAACTTCTGGTGTCAATAGTTACATTAAACTAAGCTCCCAAAAGCACTAAAAACCAAAAACCCAGCTCCCAAGCAAGAGTCAATCCCTCTATATAGGCCAAAAGTGCTGCACAATGGGGATCACGACCATCTATCTAACTCACAGCTTTCCCAGCTTTTAAACTTCCTTCATGGTCCCTTATTACTATTTCTATCTCTGTTAAGTTGAGCTCTATTGAAGTTAATGCATGAACATTCATTTTATACAAGTCTTTCGGAGGAGATCTCCATTTTGTTCTTGCATGAGCTATTTGGTTAGCAATCACTGAGCCCATTTGTCGTAAATGGGTAAATCCCTCTCCCAATTTCCAAACTAATCGCGCAGAGATAAAACGAAGATTAAATGCGGAGATTTTCGTGGATATCTCCAAGAATAATTTTTTCTAATTCTAAAAGATATAAAATTTGTAGCCCTCATCAATAAGTAAAACTAAAATGACAAACTAATAAAATATTGGTCTAAATGAGAGGGGTAAGAGTTTTTTGATACATGTTTCTGACGTCAATCCTAACCATTATACTCGTTATAAAAAATAATAAAAGTCTGAATTGACAAAATATAAATGAAAACAAGTAAAATTTTACCATTTAAAAAATATCCAACAAATTTTCCGAATACACCCAATCAAATACGACAAAATGGTTGTTGAAAAACCCAAATAAAATCTCCCTTGGAGGTTATTTGAAATTAGAATTCAATTCCTTGATTTAGAATTAAAAATTAACTAAAAATTTAAATTTTAATAGAATTGAATTTCATCAAAATATTCAAAAATAAATTAAATCCAAATAAGCCTAATTTAAAAATAGATTTGATCTAAAAAACTAAAATGATCAAAAATAACTTTACATAACTTATTAATAAAATATGAAGCTGTTTTATTGGAGAATAAAATTATAAAAATAAGTAAATAAATTTATTTTTTAAACATATTCTGACTTAAAAAATTAAATTTAACTATTTAATTTATTTTAAATATAAAAATTTAATTTAATTTTTAATAAAATTCAATTCCTAATAAAATTTAATTGAAACAAACGCCCAGTTAAAATAGAAAAATACAAAACCACTTCCCTCACAATCCTTCACTAGTCAACTCAAGTAAACGCAAAGAGAAGAGCCAACAATAGAGGGACCAAGATCCCAACGCCCCGAGCCTCGGCAGCGCCGGACCCGATCCTCGCCGGCACGTTCCCGAGCCTGACGTCCTTCGGATTCACCTTCTCCCCAGTGCTCGCGTTCACCTCCACGTTCGCCCCTCCCCACAAACGGTGCCGTTTCGAGTACCACACCGCATTCTTGTACTTCACCTCCGTCGCCATCTCCACCCTCAAGAACACCCTCACTCCTCCTCCTCCTCCTCCGCCATCCGCCGCCGTCCGGTTCACCCCTCCGCCGGCGGATCCCGAATTCAAGGCTTTCTTGCCGTGGCCCTGGTAGAAGCCTTCGAGAGTGGCGTTGGCGATGGGGAGCGTGGCGTTGTCGGCGACGAAGAGGCCGAAGGAGACGCGAACGGCGTCGTACTGGACGCCGTTGTCTTTGTTGGAGTTGGAGAGCTTGAGCGTGAAGAAGATGGTGTCGTTGTTACCGTTGGAGTGGTTGTGGTTGTGGAATAAGGTTTTGTTGAGGGAAGGAAGGTAGAGGGAGTGGACGTAGCATTTGGGCAGATCGGCGCGGAGGGTGGAAAGCCAGAGGGTCAGGAAGATGGAGCCGACGGTGGTGAAGATGCAGGCGCAGCAGCCGCAGATGGTGCATGTTTCCTGCTTCGGCGCCATTATCCACTTTTTTTTTTTTTTTGGTTTTGGGAGTTGAGAGAACTGATGAGAATTGGAATTGGAGTCTTTTTTAAGCTTATATGGGGGATATAGTCGTTGCTTTTGCTTTTTTTTTTTTTTTTTTATTCGATGTTTCTTCTTCGCGGTTTGGTAATCTTTTGTTCTCTTTTATTATTATTGGTTTTGGTTTTGGAATGTGAATGTGGCAAACGCGGAAGGAAACCATGGAAGATTCCATATACTTTCTGGATGGGGCATTTTCCTTTCCGTATTTTTGTTGGGAGTTTGGAGTCTCAAGAGAAAAGCAAAGGTGAAGGGGCGAGGCTAGAGGGCCGAAGCCCAATATTTCTGATTGAATTAGGTTATTTGTCCTTATTTTATATAAGACATTCATATAACCATATTTTATCAAATATTTGATAGAGTATGGATCATATTCAAGTAGATTCACGTTCTATCCAAATAATAAATAAGGTGTGAGTTAATACAATATCTCACATATTATGAATATAAATAACTTTTTTTCATATTTTGGGGAAAAGTTTGTGGAACAAATAATATTTGGTACTCCATGGTGACGGTCAATTGATCCCTTGAATTTTGTGTGTCTCTCACTTAAAATAAAGAGATATAAAAGTATTTGTTTTTATCATTAAATTTAGATGGGTGTCTATGAACACCTCATTCTAGATTATTCATCACGGAATTTTAGATGATATCATGTGCATTAGTCGATGACAACCAAATTAAAAATAATTTCAAACCATATATAGAAATTTTAAAGCAAAACATTATTGTAGTTTGTGGACAACGTCTATCCCTTAATGAGCTTACAATATGAGAAGAAATTAGTCACTATATTCAATGATGGATACCCTAAAAAAGATTAACATTATTGTGACAAATATTGGTGTGTTTAAATTAATTATGAAATTTAAACTATTTCAATAATCTATAATATTAATATTTCAGACTCATTATAGGGAAAGTTTTACAAATGTCGCTTATAGAGAAACTTATTGCCCACGATTTTTATAACATTGATTATTAATTATTTTATTATAAAAATTACCTTCATATCTATTTCATTAATAAAACATAAATATTTCACATTAAATATTAGATTTCAAATCATTACAATTCTTAATTTAAATGATATAACTAATCAAAATATGTCAATCTAAATTATTTAACATTAAAAATAGATATTCACGTGATACATATCTTTTTCTATTTTCTGTATAATATTTTTTATTTTTTTCAATTAAACACGTGTTTTTCCATATTAATTACAAAATTTTAAATTTTGAATTCACCTTGATATTTTGAATTTTGGATTCAATAGACTACTTAATTTCTATTCCACAACAAACAAGAATCCAATTAGATAAATGCAAAAACAAAAATGGAAATAAAAACTATTACTATCAAGAAAGGTACTATAGTCGAAGTATAAACCCCTTAAATTACTCCTAAATCTGTAATATATTTATTTCTACAAAAGATGACCAGTTATACTAATCGAAATAAAAACACTTAACTTCTCTTAGAATCTCAATATCAATTTGTTCCTGAGATCTCTACTACCTAAAGCTTTAATGTGAAATGCTAACACCTTATTTTATTTCTCCTCTCTCCTGTTCCACAACCTTCTTTTCTGTTCTATTCTTCCTTTCATATTTTTATATTTTTCATTTTTCTTCGTTCATTATCTATTAGTTTTCTCAAAAACATTAATTTACTTCATCTTTTAATTTTCTTCTTTGTAGTTTATATTAAGGAATAAGAATTTGTAGGTTAGAAAATTCAAATGTTCCATCATTTTTCTTTGAAGCACTTTTCTTCTTTATGAGATTTTTTTTTTGTACAATATTTTTTATGTTTGTTTAGTATTTTTAATTTGTATATATATTTTATATATTTAAATGTTTCCTCAATGAAATAAAGAGTTGATTTTTTTAAGTTCTCTTAAAATAAACCAATTTATTTATCCTTTTCATTTTCATCGTTTATATCCAATTTATTTCTACCTTTCTTCTTTTTGATTTTTTTTTTTGTTTTGTATAGAGATTTTTCTATGTTTATTTAGTTTTTTACTTTGTGTATATATCTTAATGGTCTTTTTTCTATGTTTTGTGTAGGAGATAATCATTAGGCTTAGGCTAACTCATATTGTTCAATCCTTTATAGCAAAGGTAATTGTATTTTTCATATGAAACTTGATGGTAAATATAAAATTTAACCATAAATGTAGAATGAAAAATGTGTGTTGATTAATCCATAATTCCTGGACACATTAGTCATTAAAAAGACTAGTACAACAAACATTTACAATTTTGTAATATTATGCTAAGGGTTTTCATTTCTTAGGGGCTAATAATTTGATTCTATTTATTCTGAGAAAACTTTAATGATTAATGTTTTATTTATTAAATAAAAAATCACAATACAAAAATTAATTTATATGTTAGATCGTTCAGTACCAACACTAGCTCATCGCCACAATCCCTTCCCTCGAACAATACCCAAAAAAGCCTATGGGCCAACTCATCACTTTCGCCTAAGACTTTTCTCTTTCCCCAAGCTCGACTAACCAATACTCGAGTACATTAAGACCATGTGTTAATAATTCCCTCTTTCCTGATTATCACTGGCATCATCGCTTGCACCGTGGGCTCTGAGGTCCATGCCCATAACTAGCACCCGGGCCATAATGCCTTATTAATGGTCTGGTGGTATATATGCCCCTCTATGCTTGGAGATGGGTAACTGATTCCTAGCCAAAACACTAGCCTACCCTAGACAAGAACATTTTGGTCAAGGTCAATATAATGCTGGCTCCCAAAACCTAGCCTCCTCCCTCGATACTTAGACTTCGAGGCTGAGGAGCATGTGGGCCCAGGATCAACGCTGGCTCCTAAACCTAGCCTCCTAACTCGACACTTGGACTCAAAGTTGAGGGGCTTGTGGATCGATTGGTGTCACCATGGCTCTCCAACCTAGCCTCCTCACTTGACAATCGGACTTGAGACTAAGGGGCTTATACATGGTAAGTACCAATGCTAGCTTATTTGTCACAATCCCTTCCCCCAAATGATACAGAACTAGCCCATGGGCAGCCCATCACTTCCACCAGGGTCCTTTCCCCCTCCCCAAGCTTGGCTATCCAATACTTGAGTACATTAAGACCATGTGCTAATAATTCCCCTTTTTCTCATTATCATCGGCATCCTCGCTTACATCGTGGGCTTCGCAAACCATGCCCATAACCAGTGCCCAGGCCATAATGCCTTATCAATAACCTAGTAGTATATATGCCCTTTCTTAGTTGGAGGTGGGTAACTTGATTCCTAGCCTAAACATTAGCATACCCTAGATACAAACATTTTGGTGTCATCTGGGGAGAGGTAAAACTTGCCCTCGCCACTAATTTTCCAGGAGGGCACAATGCCGTTTCATGGTAAATACGCACAATAACCATTATTACCCAATCCCAAACAACCTACTCAACAATCAAACCGCCATAAAATCACGACACCAGTCACCCTCACACCACCAGCCACCATGATTAACGGAGAACCCAATACCATCCTGACCCTACCTTGGAAGCCATATTCCAAATCCTACAAAATATATAGAACCACATTAACCAGATGAACCACCAAAACACTTTTGCGAAAAACTATAATTTTCATACCCAACCCTCCCAAAACACCAATACATACACGTAACTCACCTATCACCCTGTCTCTTACGTTATGCTTAGCTAATCCAACCTAACGCAACCAATTTCTCACCCCAACACACAAGAGCCCTACTTTGGCCATCCTTTAGTGGAGTTCATCATGGCAAAACCAATGCCAACCACATATCGCCCACCAATCCACCTTAAACTTTATTAAGGAGCTATTGACCCCAAAATCACATGGATGCCTCCAAGAATACCATGTGATGTTGGGGGACGTGAAGGTTATGCACTATAAAGCCTTCTCTTCAATATTGGGGGAAGGACAACAGTAGTTTGCATCCTTTTTGCCAAGGTTAGTTGGAAGCTTCACAGACCATGCCATGAAATTCCTTATCCACTTCACCCATAATTGTAGGCTCACAAAAATGACTAAGAGTTTGTACTATTTAACCTAGGTAGACGATGCGTCTTTAGGATTTTGTGTGATAATTGAATTAGGGAAGTGTAGCATCCCCATTTCACCCTAAGTGAAGGTTCACTCAGTGAAAACTTGAGTAACGATTTCACCCAAAAGTTGAACTTTCACCCCAAAAGGGCAAGTCAACACAAAAGGTTAAGCATTGATCAAAGGTTGACAAAAGCCAAGGTTAGACGTCAAAGTCAAAAAGTCAATTCTTTGGGTCAAAGTCAATCCAAAATGTCAATGATCAAAGAAAGTCAACCAAAATTATGGAAAAGTCAATAAAAACATGTAATAATCAACATTAAAACTAAAAATGATCATGAACCAATAA
Source organism: Dalbergia oliveri (assembly GCA_030441495.1). Classification (NCBI taxonomy): domain Eukaryota; kingdom Viridiplantae; phylum Streptophyta; class Magnoliopsida; order Fabales; family Fabaceae; genus Dalbergia; species Dalbergia oliveri. The sequence goes on from JAMLFY010000011.1 coordinate 21,543,305, forward strand.
AAATCAAGATCAAGTGGTTTAAATAAGTTAATCAAGGCTTAATACCATAATCATGTATTAAAACAAATTAAATAACATAGGATTCTAAAAATAATAGTAAAATAAGCTTAATCAGTAATTTCCTGTAAGTGGTAATAATCTTAAAAATGGTTTATACTAAAAATGTCCAAAGTAGACATGATTAACTCTTAAAGAGATTGATTACCAATCTAATAAGGGGTTAAGAGAAGTAATCCATCAAAGATTCTTCATTAAGAATGAAATACGATTAAAAAGTGGATTAAACCATTTGTGGTAAAAAGGACTTTGCCAAAAGTGGAAAAAACACCCTAATACACCTTAGATAATGAGATCCTCGATCAAACAAATCCTTAAAACACAATGGACCTTTTCTCACCTCAAAATTTGGCCAACATATATGCATGAACACATGCACAAGATTTGCAAGACAACTTACAATAAACCTAATTTAACTACAAGACAACTACAAGATTTCTATTGAAATCAAAAAATAAGAATTCTCACCTTTTCTTTTCTGCAGCCGAATGCATCATCATCATTTGGGGAGGAAAAGTTGTGATTTAATCTTAGCTTGCATGTTTTGGTGAAAGCTTGATAAGTGTCAAGACCTGACCAAGGAACGTGACCGGCACGTGAAGAATCACATCCCCACGTAAGCCTCGTGACCTCTAAGTCTCTCTATATGCATAAAGTAATATACTTTTATTCTGAAATCATGGTTTCATCTAAATCTCTATTTAAACTTTATATCTGAAATTATATAACTGAAATACTTGATATATAAAGCTCTAATAGCATATTAATTATACTCTGAAAATCAATTTAACTTATGAACTTAATCATAAGTAAACTGATAGCATATTAATAGCATATTAATTCATCTCTAGCTTACACGTATCTTTAATCAAACTCTACAATTTCAATTTCATACTTGTAACTGAAAATATATACATGATTGTTCAAATACTGAAATTAAAAACATAATCTGAAAATCTATGCATGGCTCAATCCTGCCTACACATTTCCTGGAGTACTCTACTTGACAAAACTCTAAACTAAGCCTTACTCCAAAGTAAGACTCACCACAGAGAATAACTACATCTATCAAACTGGAGGCTAAGCAACATCTCTACCCAACTATGAGGAGGAATGGAGAGGGGTGAGTCAACAGAGTGATTGAGTTCTCACCCATCATCCACATGGGACAACTAAGGATAATATATATATATATATAGCGCAATATACATGCAGTAGTCATAAATCATTTGATATACGTATGCATAATTATATATAAAAGATATCTCTATATTTATAAGTTCATAGAAAAACATCTCTAAATTTTTACTCCAATGGGAAAATCATTTTTCATACACATAATGAATCTTAAATTAAATATTATCTTAAAACATAAATATCCTCTGAAAACATAACTATTCTCTAAAACATAGATAACGGTACTCTAGAGAAAGAGAGATCTCTGGTTATGCATGTCAACCATGACATAACAATTTCTATAATCTTTGGGATCCCTTGGATCCAAATTGGACACCTAACTAGGTTCCATTCTCTGCTCTAGGAAATTGTCCTTTCACGATAACTTGGTACCAAGGTTAACGACGTTTTTCCTAGCGTTAACTCACTGTTTGTTTTCTTTAGCTCCGTATAGTCTCTAGATCATAAATTAATCATTTCTTCAAAACTTTGGTCTAGGCTCTTTTCTGGGTTTAAAACTCTATCATATAGTTACTCTATTCTTAAAATCATAAGATCTCTAATATACATAAAATCATTTAAATCTAAAACTTTTGAAACTCTGAAAGCTCTAGACTCATATAACTCTAAAAATCTGACTTTAGCATAACTTAACTGAAATCATGCCCAAGGGATCACCCGCTTATAGGCATTCTGATTTCAAGCCCACATAATATGTATCGCAGTTGCTACGAATCATATTGAATTTCATATTTCTAGTATGGTAAAAGCTGAATTTCTAAATTCTCTTCTCAGCCAACATCTTTTCATAGTCAATAACTCTAATATCATACTTTAAAACATAAAGGTTCAAAATCATAAAATCTCTAATATTATAATAACATCTCTTCGACTTTCTTGCCAAAATATCTTAACTAATACTCTATAATCATAATTTGAAATCTCAATTCTTGAAGCATGAAGATATCATAAACTCTTGAAATATGTTCAATAAAATGGCAACTTGTTAAATCATATATTCTTATAATAATTCTATTAGAGGTGCACATAAAATATTTCCATAACATACAATCCATCAATCATGGACCTATGATTTTCTAAAATACGTTTTTCATGCTATTGTAAAAACATGCTCTTTGTCTAGCTTGTCATCTTTGCAAAAACATATATATAATCATACTTCCATATCTAATTTTATATTCAACAATAATCAAGGAAGAAACATATTTATGATGATGAAACTAAGGCTATGGAGTCAAACCCACTCACCGTTGAAGGGAGTATGTGGACACCACCAACTTGACGTAGAGAGCTTAGAATGACACCAACAACTTCATAGAGCAACCATAACTCTGGATTAAACTCTAATACTCTCTAAATAACTCTAATCTAACTCTAACAATGTTGGGGAGTACCACTTGACAATAATGAGAGAAAAACTAAACCCAATCCAAGATTATGAAGGAAAGGAGATAATTGAGGCAAAATCTAACAACATAAACATACTTTAACGATTGGGGATGATGGATTTGGGTGAGATTGAGAGAAAAGGGAGAAAATTGATGAAAGAGGAGGGGAAAATCATGGTTTCTACTTCTGAGGAAGGGGAAAGCCCAAGTGGGGTTTTTAAAGAGGCAAACGACGTCGTTTCTGAGTCCTGTTCACGCTCTAGGGACCGCTCTAGCGATTCCTGACCGTTATAGCGGTCAGGCCACGTGGCGCCCCTCACCGTGCACTTATGTTCATGTAACCCAAGCGAGGTTAAAGGACTCTTATTGCCTCTACACTACTTAGTAGGTGATTTTATCTTGAGGATGCAAAGGTTTTAAGTCTCTAGTCCACTCTAGGGTTAAAGGTTCAAAACTTGTACATCTACTCTTTGAAATGTTGTGATAATGCTTCCAAGATGAACATGCCACGTAATGTGTGTATTATTCTATCCAAATGTCTCTACATTGGGTCTATATGTGCTGGTTATGATAAAAAGTTGTGAATCTATGGTTTAGAATTGAAAAGGACTAAACTTACACACAGACACGCTAGTGATGGAACATGATTTTGATTGAGTTATGTACACAAAAACTTGTAAAAAAGGAGGAGCTTGTCGTTTCTACCTCCATGAAGGCTAAAAGTTAACACTCACATTTCCAACCATAAGCCCTTCACTCAGCCTCACAAGAGTTGCAACCTTCAACTTTTATAAAATTACACTAATATACACTCTAGTCATCACTTGTAAGCAAGGTCTTCAAGCTTTGAGCATTAGGAGCAAGAAGATCTTCTCTTCTACCCTTTTTTTTTCTATTAGTTCATGTAACCCAAGTGAGGTTGAAGGACTCTTATTACCTCTACACTACTTAGTAGGTGATTTTATCTTGAGGATGCAAAGGTTTTAAGTTTTTAGCCCATTCTAGGGTTAAAGGTTCAAAACTTATGCATCTACTTTTGAAATGTTATGATAATGCTTCCAAGATGAACATGCTACGTAATGTGTGTATTATTCTATCCAAATGCCTCTGCATTGGATCTATATGTGCTGGTTGTGATTTAAAGTACTGAATCTATGGTTTAGAATTGAAAAGGACTAAACGTACACACACAAACGCTAGTGCTAGAACATGATTTTGACTAAGCTGGGTACACAAAAACTTGTAAAAAAGGTGGAGCTTGTCATTTCTGCCTCCATGAAGGCTAAAAGTTAACCTTTTGAAGGAAATTTTCCAAAAACAAACCCAAAAAACAAATTCATTTTCTAGTGAAAGATATAATTTTTGAAAGTTCAATATTTTCGAGAGGTTTCAATTTGACCCCTTAACACTCAATTGCACTTTTCTCTCACTACAAATAGGCAAAATATGTAAAATTGGTTTTGTTGGAAAGCTAAGACCTAGAGGAACATATCCATATAAAAATACACTCACTGAAATTAGCCACATTGGTTCAGAATCATAAAATAAGCCTCGGGTAAGGTCTCTGGTTCCTGATGGAATAGGACAACTTTGTAAGGGCATAAAAGTAACTTCACTTGAAGACTTTTTTTTGTACAAATACCATCTAGAGAAAGGTACATGAGTGAGGATTTTAAGTCTACCCTTGGTTTTTTGAAATAATAAGTGTAGAGAGAGAAATTAATTTTTTTTGTAAACATGTCAAATCTAACTAAGCCGTTGAACTCTAGTTTAACCTAGAGTAACAAAAGTGACACCTTTTAAGGATAAAGGCATAATCTCTCACTCTATGCGGGGTCATAAATTAATTTATTAAGACTTAATAATACTAACCCAAGAATGATAATTTATGTTTCATGATTAAACCTAAATAAAGGATTTATACTTATACAATGACTAGAGAACTTAGTCTCGATTCATAAGCCTAAACTTTAATTAAACATGACCTAGTAATCATGAGGCACAAACAATATATGACTTTGACCTATGAGCTTGAATATGTATAAAGGGCATTAAATTATCATGAGTGATAAATAATCCATTATATGCATGATATGCCCCAAGTATTGTATCTCATGTAATATGAACTATGTTGTATGTGAATCAATGTCATGATAATCCACATGAGATATGCCAAGTGCTATGATGAATTTCACTAATGTCATGAATAAAAAGTAATGGGAGAAGCTTCCTGCTTAACCCCTCACCCCGCCTGGATTTTCCCATGAAACAAAGTTTATGGCGTCGGCCACGATATGAGCTCATTGTTAGCTCCAACCCTTTAGAAAGCTTCAATTAATATGTTTTGAATGACAATAAAAATAATTTAAAGAAAATATTTTAAAGAATGATTAATGTCTACCTTGAGTTTCTTGAAGTAGCAAACAAACTCTTTCGTTGGCATAACATCGCTCATTAATGTGAAAATTTTCACTTTACATGTGCAAATATGATTTATCTCGTACAAAGATATGGGAACCAAATGGAAGTGATATTTATATCGTGATTTAAGCATATACATGCCTAACGAATTGAAGAAATACAACCAGTACAAGAAACCAAGTTTTAGGACATAGAAAGTACCATTGGACTTTAGAAAGTAAGGTTAGATTGAAGATATTAATCAAACTCTGAAGCCAACATGTTCTACAAACTTTAATCATCATGTTTGCAATTTTTTTATCAACAACAAGCTTTGATTGAAGACTAGAAGACCAAAGTTTTATCAAGGAACTGATATCATACATAAGAAAATTCACTTCATGTGAAACGCAAAACTTTCCTGGAAAATAAGGAAAAATTTGAAATTCAAATTTAAAGTCAAACCCAGTTACAAATTGGTGTGTCATATCTTCTGCCAACTTGGTTCCTATCTTTTTGTAGAGTAGTTGATATTAACATTGGTTATCCTAACCTAGCCTCCTCCTTGACACTCGAACTGGAAGCTGAGAAGCTTGTGGACCGATTTATAACACTGGTTCATTCGCCTTAATCCCTTTCTCTCGATACCCAATTGTAACACCTAATATTTAACTCAACATGCCTAAGACGTATTTAAGTTAATTATTAGTTATTACTCTTTTGTTCCATTTCTTTAATTTAAACTCTTGAAAATGCTTTAATGAAATTATAAGTAAATTTTTTTTAAAAAAAAACAAAAGAACAAAATGTAAGCTGCGCATACTAAGTAAAACCCATCATCCGTCTCGCGCATATAGAGGAGAATAAAAACGAGTTACATACGTGCACAACAATCACATAAACATAATCACATCATCATACATAATTATAGCATAAGTATTAACCGTTTCACATCGAGCACCAAAATACACTACTCACCAATAGAGCTTAAGTTAAGTATAGTAATCCAAGGCAAACAATAGACAAACGAATACAAAAAAATAAACTAGCACAAGATCCCTCCTTTCACTACTCCTGCCTAGCGTAAAATCCATGAATCGGCTCGTCTGGTGTGGCATAAAGTCCCATGGGTTGGACATGGGTGCCTCGAGGATGGGTGGCACGTCTACATCCAGGCTTCACTCATCTTGTTGGCTACATGACCGTGGTCTCTTCATCATTATCACCCCCACCTCCATAGGGACAACCAGGATAGACTTACCTAAGGGGTGACGGGAAGGTAGATCCTCGGGGTCGACCATGACCCAACAGAACGAGGTGGTGACAGGGGTGTGTAATTCGGGAAGTCTCGAACAGATGATATAGCGGAGTGAGTATGTGGAAACGCTGAGCTTGTGGATGTGAACGCTCGAAAGCAAGATCATCTGGGAAAGGGCGGTGGGGAAAACCGTCGCTAGAAACGGGTACGTGAAAGGACAATCCATAAAGACATACAAACGAACTATACAATGACCCACAAAATGATATGATTGGTTGATCGGGTCATCGCATTTCCCACATCGGGGCATCAATAAAGATCACAAATGTTGCCTTCAACCTCTGAAAACAAGATGGAAGAAAAGAAGAGGAATGAGAAACTTATAAAAGGATCTCAGTAGGGTTTTCGCCTCCTATGCGTGTGTCATCATCATCGTCCTCAGGAATCTCGAGTTTCGTTATGAAATTGTGAGCATGCATAAGGTTCATTTAATAATTTTCAAGTACCTTTAGTCGAGGTCTATATCTTTTAGCATGAATCTTAATGTCATGGATACATCATACTGTATCATGAATGCATGTCAATATTATACGCCAATTATCATAAAAATCACAACCAAAGTACACAATATAATGAACATAAATCTTTCTAAGATGATTTCTCCTCATTATTCTTTAGGTGACTTAAATTTCTTATTCTTTTTACCTTGGGGCTACCCTATATCTTCTCCTCTTGAGAGTTCTAGGTTATGAGCTCATACCTAACTAGTTGTCACTAACTTACACTTATTCCTGGGATAAGCTAAATTCTCAACTCCAGAGTGTAGGTTAGGGGGTATAGGAACACCTTTCATAACCATTAATTCCTAGAGTCTAAAGGGTCTTTTTTGGATCACCTTTCATAACCTTTAATTCAGGAGTCTAGAGGATCATTTCCACGTGTCTTATGTTACCTTAATTTTAGCGTGTTCATTAGAGTGCAAACTTGAGCATTACATCATTATAACTCATGAATTCACATTTCATGCTCATAGAACACCTCAATTATGCATCTCAAAGACCTCAATCATAATTGCAACTCATAATTCACAGGCATGCTATTATCAACATCTTATTGAAAAGTAAACATGCTCTTGTCCAGTATATGGAATCAATGGCTGGGCTCAGCTAATGCACATGCTATGCTTTATCGAGACATTCATAATGCACCAAAGGTCATCACACACACAATTCTCATTTTCAACCTCAAGCTATCGGTAATTACTCGTTAACTCTTAAACGGATCAAAGCTATAAATCAGTTTAATTTAATACTTGTAATTATTCTTTTATGCCTCAAAGAAACCAATAGTGATTATTACAATAATTTTCACTAACTTTTAGCCTCATGAATAGTATCAAACAACATTGAGCAAAAATTAGAAAATTAAATCTTAGGCGTTCTAGAGATTGCATTTTTGACCCTTTTTAATTCCTGGCTTTTCCTAAGATGCTAAAATTAATTATTACACTAATTATTATTACACAATTAGACAATCCCAAATAGCATATTATAGAATTTATGAAAGCAAATCAGAATCTTTTATTTTAATTTCTAAAAACTTGGAAAATTGTATTATAAATCATTTCTAGTTACTAGTTTTTCTTGGGATTATTTCAAGACAAAGAGAACCTATGAAATCATAAGATAGAACTCACTTTAGGCCCATCATCATCATGAGGCCGAAATCATATATTGCAAATATGTCCATGGTGAAAATTTCATTTAAGATAAAATGAGTAAGTCTTGAGCTTTAGAGATTTAGGTGATAACTAGAATCATAAATATGTCATGCAATCTCATTTTTAATCTTAGTCATTATAAGGTGATAACTTAGGAATATAAATATGATATGCAAGACTTGAAATATAAACATGATGTGCAAGTTCATTTCCTTATCTTTAAGATTAAAGTGATGACTTGAAATTTAAACATGATGTGCATGACTTGGAAAATTAAACATGATATGCAAGTCCACATTATTATCTTTAAGAATTAAGGTGATTGCTTGAAATATAAATATGATTATGCAAAGTTGGAAATTTAAACATGATATGCAAATCCTTATTATTATCTTCAAGAATTAAGGTGATTACTTGAAATATAAATATGATTATACAAGGCTGGAAATTTAAGCATGATAGCAAATCCTTATTATTATCTTCAAGAATTAAGGTGATTGCTTGAAATATAAATATGAATATGCAAGACTGGAAATTTAAACATGATATGCAAAAGCTTGAAACATAAATATGGATGCAAGTTCCTTATTATATCTTGTTAAGCTCAAAACTCAAGACTTTTTAAAGAATGAACTCTTTAACTCCAATTAATCTTAACAATGAGGAAGTGAGCTTTGGAGTTCTTATTACCATAGTTCCAAGAACCTTATCTCTTGAATTCATCATTAAGCTCAAAAAGAATTACTTAAAGGAAAATAACAAATTTTCCATTAATCTTTTGATAACAAAAACTAAACCTTGAGCTTTAGAGGTCCATTATATGATGGATTCACAACCACCACCATGATTCCTCATCATCAAGCCATGGTTATTATTAAGCCATAGAAATCGAAAATTAAAGGAAGAACAAAGAAAGAACATGAAATAAAATCCCTACCAAATTGTTTCTTGTTTACAAAAGGTAAAGCTTGAACTTATATAAAGTAAGAAGAAGAAAATCTGATGCTAATGGTTATGATGAATTCAGCCAAGTGGGGTTAGAGTAGAGGAAGGATTTTTCTTGTGTTTTTGTGTTTGACAATGGAAAGGTTATGTGTTGAGAGGTTGATTTATGGTTGAAATGTGTATGCTTAAGGTTTAGAGCTTGATTAGAGGTTGAGAATGAAGTCTCTTGAATGTGAATGAGGAAGAAGAAGAAAGCTTGAAGTCTTGAGAGAATTAGAAAACTTTGAGCAACTTTGAGTAAGGAAACTATCAAGTAAGCAAGTGTTAAGGCAAAGAGTGTTTGTGTGAACATTTTGGCAATGGAAAAACATCTATTTATAGGCATATATGGGTTATTTGGTTGCTGCAAACAAGGCTGGAAATGGAGGGTTTATTTCATTTTTTAATCAAAGAAAACTTTAGAAAAAGAATGCTTTTATGGTTGTAATAATTTTGTTCATGTATAATGGATGAAAATACTAAAATATGATGCTAATGAGAGACATTGTGGCTGATCACTACATGGCTGAAATGGGTGAGTTTTCTTTTGATTAAACATAACCATAAATAATGAAAAAGAAAGGTAATGAAATGGTGATAAGGTTGGATATGTTTCTTTGTTGGAAAAAACCATTAAAATATGATGAAATGAGCATAAAAAGGGTGCTGGTTTTCTGATTGTATGATGATCAGATTTCTCATTATTTGCAAGTGGTAAAACATGTATTAGATGTCTAATTACTTAGGTGAAAGATTTGGAATTGATAGATTAGTGAAAAAGGGTAAAAGGTTGAGTGTTTAGGACAAATCAAGACAAGGTAAAAAGAATAATCATACACTAGTAAATGAAGTTAATTTCAAATGAGTTAAAATCAATTTTTAACATAAGTTCTAAACTTAGGATAAGAAAATGTAATTGTACTAGATTTTACCTAAATCGAAATCGTAACCTTTAAACTTAAAATAATTAATTTTATGAGTTCTTGTAATTAAGGAAAGGAAATTTAATTTTACTTTAAGCAATCTTAGGCTTTAATTACCTCAAGTAATTATTTTTAACCTTAGGTAATTAATTTTTAACTCAAGGTTAATGAATGAAATCAATTTGAATTGAATTAGAGTCTAATATTGCCTTAATTACTTAAGTAAACTCATTAAGTATTAAATAGGGGTAAAAAGATAATTTCACGTAAAAACACCCTGTAATTACTAGGCATTTTCAAATTGTACTTTAAATAGTCATTTTGAACCTTTGGGTGAAAACTAAATTCAAAGATTACATAATTTCATGTAAAATTACTAGGGGTAAAACGGTAATTTTACGTACGTAAAATTGAGAATTGAGATTTTTATCTCCAAGGCACATATAATTCCCATCAAATATTAAACTAACCCCTCAAAGATAATCTAGATTGGCTATCTTTGATTTTCTAAGTAAAAATGACCTTAGGAGCATTTTGGTCATTACACGTCAGAAAAAATAGTTTACGACTTTACAAATCCTATTCAAGTTTCTCATATTGTTTCTCTAATGTTATATTCCTTTATTGAGGATTATTTGGCTAGAATTGCGTGTAAAATTACCTAGGGGCATTTGATAATTTTACACGACAGCAAAAGTCGAGGCGTTACACAGACCAACTTATAGGCTAACCCATCACTTCCACATAAGACCTCTCCCTACCCCATACTCAGCTAACCGATACTTGAGTACATTAAGATCACATGTTAATAATTCCCCATATCCTCATTATCACTGGCATCCTCATTTGCATCATAGACTCTGCGATCCATGCCCAGGCCATAATGCTTCATTAATGGCTTGGTAGTATATAGGCACCTCCACTATTAGAGGTGGCTAGTTTGATTCCTAGTCTAAACACTAGCCTACTCTAGACAAGAACATAAGTAAATATATATTTTGTTCTTTAAAATATTTTTTATATTAAATAAATATCTAAACTATGGCACTGTGTTAGTCCTTGAAAGTTTTTATACCAAATATGTCCTTAAAAGTTGAAAATGACATTACACAGGTCCCCAAAAATAATATCAAATAAGCCCCTTTTTTTTCAATAAATAAGAGTTTTTAAAGATCTATTTGATATTATAAGCATTTTTCAATAATTAAAGTAATATCACATTTTAGTTTTGAGTACCTGTTAAATGAAAAACTTTTAACAGCAAATGTGATATCTTATTTTAATTTTGAGAACCTATTTAATATAAAAAAAACTCTTTTAAGACAAAGTTGATATTGCATATACTTTTCAATATGTAAAATGTATGCCTAGTATAGATAAGGATAAAACAACTAGTTGGTCATATATAAAGTTTAAAAGTAACTAGTGAAAAAGCTGTAAAACTTCATTTTTTATTGATAACATAACAAAGTTTAGATTGGTGGGAAAGTTTATTTTGGTCAAAGATTATGATATTTTTTATGGTCTTTAGGTGTTTATAGAAATACTTACAAATTACCAATCAATAGAAGAAATATGAGAAATGTACTCAAGTTATGACATCGTTGTAGTCGACAATTGACTAGCGACCAGGTGAATTAACGCACGTTATTTCGTTTAAATTTGAGTTAAACTACACTTTGGTTTTTGAAAGATTTGTTTCTTAACATTTTAGTTTTTGAAAGATCAATTGTAGATACTTGAGTCCACCAAAGATTCACATTATAACACTTTAGTTATTTGTTACCATTGCTGAAGTGTTACAACACCAAATCTTTAGGCAAATAAAGTGTATACAATTGATCTTTTAGGTAGTGTTTGGTAACTCTCTAAGACAAAATATGGAGACACTAGGACATAAACTTGTTTGATGGTAGAGAAGGAACATGAGATAGAAAATTTTTTTGTTTTTGGAGAAATACTAAAATTTCTGTAGCTCCAAAAATGGGGAGAGTGGAGACATGATACGAGACAGAATTTTAATATTTTTTTCTAATAATATCCATATACATATTTAATATTTCCCAAAGTGTCCTCAATCCATGGGAGCCTCGTGGTGGTCGGGCTAGTGGCGTTCTGCGGAGAAGGCGTGTTGGACGGCGGTCTAGCGAGGGTACATAATGTCTTTTATCATATATTTATTGTCTTGTTCTTGTGTTTCAAAAAAATACTGACAGTTTCATGTCTTGTAATCCACAAGCAAACACGATACAAAGACAATTTTTTTATGTCTTTGTCTCCACTGCTACGTCTCTGTCTCCACTTTCTCGGGATGGTTACCAAAGGCCACTTTAAAGACTAAAGATGACTAGATAGAAGTGTGTCAACACAATATCTCTCAAACGATGAATACAAATAATATTTCTCAATTTTTAAAGGCAACAATTCAATTATAATAATAAAAAAGAAATTTAGTTTATTAAAAATAGAGTAAACCCCAAAATAGTCTAAGAATTTTAAATTGGACAAAATGGCATGAAGAATAAAAACAGACAATTAGTCTCACCTTTTCAAAATCGGACAAAATGGTCCTTGAAAATAAAACAGACAAATTATCACCTTCAAAACTAGACAAAATGGTCATTCGTTAAGATAAAGATGATGATTTGTGAAGGACCATTTTCTAGTTTTGAAAAGGTAAGACCTGTTTTTAACTTTTATTTTGAATTTAAAAGGTGAAAACTAATTTATATATTTTTATTTTTCGATTTTATCCAATTTAAAAATTCTTAGGGGCTATTTTGGGGGTTTACTCTTAAAAATAAAATCCCAACCTCGCATGGTCACTCCAATTTTCTCGCACACCAAACTTAAAGCAAAAGTTTTGGTTCGCCTCGTGCATAAACCCTCCGTTCACACTCACATCATCACAGCATTCATTCATCGTTCATGTTGGGTACTGCTCTTGTGCTGGCGCTTGCATTGCACTCATAGTTAGTTACACATTTTAATCCGTTCTTCCATTCCCACAGTACAAACCTCTCACCATTTTCCTTCGTCTCGGAACTTCAACTTCAGAATCCAGAACGCAGCACAGAAACGCACTCAAAGGAAAAAAAAAAGAAGAAGAACACATTTAAAAAATAAAAATAAAACAATAGAACCCAAAAACAAAGAAGCAATTTCCACCTTCATCTTCATCATCTTTTGCAGGGCTTAGATGCGCGCCTCCACCGTGAGAAACTTATGCACCCTCAGCACCCTATTCCGTTCCCATGCAACACGCAAAGCCAAGGCCCTTGCGTCCTGCTCTTCCATTTCCGAAGACAATGCTTCTGAGCTCAGCCTCGCCGCCATCGACCTCCACCGTGACCCTCCGCCAGGTACCAAGAAACCCCCAACTTTGCCATAATTGCAAACAATCACCCAATCAATTTCAATTTTTGTTTACCACTACCCACCATTACCCTTGTTCTCATTTCCCACTATTCTTATTTTCTTTGTTTTTGTATTTGAACTTCATTGCGTTAATAGGTTTTGCTTCTTGGAGCTCATTGTGCCCCCCCGCCCAAAAAAAAAAAAAAAACTGAGCTTTGTGTGTAGTCAAATACAATGGTTTTGGTTACTGTATTGTTAGGATGTTTGTGCGTGTAATAATCTTGTTTCGTGGAACGTTTTGGTGCAGAGGATTCGCCTGATGTTGACAATGTGTCTACGCAGCTTTCTTCTATATTGCACTGTAAGTGTTTGTGAAATTTACTGTGAGAATATAAGCATTGTGTAGAGAACTTAAGTGTGCCTTGGCTTATGTTATAACTTTCAGATTTTGTTTTGAAGTTTTCAAAATGGTTGATGATATTCGGTGTGGGGGTGTGTGTGTGCATACGCTTTTTCCTTTTTGCAGCTCCGTTGCCGGTACAGGTACAGAAACCTGATCTTTTGGAAGTTGACAATGGCGAAGAAAAAGGGGATTAGAGTACTAGATATACCGTGGTTTCCAGACCTGTCTCATGGTGATATTTCGCTTAAACGGAAGGAGGCATCCCGTGAGAGGAAACAGAAATGGATTTTTAAGTTCACGAGTGACGACCGTTTTGGTAGGTTAGTTAAAACGTGTGTGAAAAAGCTAGGAACGGGGGCTACCATTGATGTGTTTGGTCAGCTGGGTCGAGACACAGGTGTCAAAGAGTTCAATGCATTGATAAAGATGTGCATAAAAAAGGCTAGGGCAACTGATGATGAAAATGTTTCTATAGAAGAAATGAGCAAGGCCTTCCACCTTTTCAAAAAATGAGGGAGCGTGGTTTTCAGCTAGAAGAGCAAACATATCACCCACTTCTTAGGTATGTAATTGACATGGGTTTGGTTCAAGAATTTCAACTTTTCGCTGATGTGATCAGAGCCGAGAATCCCCGTTCAACTTCACGAATTGGGATATTATGAAATGTTGTTGTGGATAAGAGTTAACAATGAAGAAATGATTCGGGATATTTGTGAGTATATTACAGTTGAAGATAACAAAGACACTGCTGCTATACGAGGTTGGTGAATCTATTTTTCATGTGCATAAAATATTCACAATTTGTTTCACATGACATATATTTGAACCTACAGCACAGGATTTTAAGAGTATCACGTGAGGAATTCATGAGTTGCTATATTTTACATGTAGAGACAAGGGTGACATCTTTCATGACACGTTCTTCCTCATTTGATGTACTTCCGTTTGGCATGGATTATGAAATGGAAATGCTAAGTGACTTGGTCAAAATGGATTACTGCACTGGACATGGGTTTTTAAACCATTGTATTGCAATTAAGAAATTTTTCTTTATTCACGTCTTAGTGATATTAGAGACATAGTTAGAAAATTCATGCTAAATTGTATTCCTGGGATATAGCTGGCATCTAGCTCCATAATAATAAAAGTCTGTGCCAAGCATGGGTGTTTCTAATTGATGCACTGGGTAATGTGACATTATCATTGATGCAATGTGGCTTTTGTGTTTGTTGATGTCCAATTGTAAATGAAATTTTTGGTAACGTGGTTCTAAAGAAAGTTAACTGGATTCAATCCTTGTTGCAGAAAGTTACTTATTGGCTCTTTGTGAATCTGATCGGAAGATACAGATTTTGGATGTGTTGAAAAATATAGACATAACAGAGCTTTCATCTGCAAAATCTATAGCAAGTATATTCCAATCGTTAGGCAGGCTACTGCTGGATTCTCTTGCGGAGAATTTACTTTTGGATTTGAGAGCACGTGGTATGATTGTGATCTTATTTTCTTATCTAAGCTCCTTTGCTAATGGCCTTAATCTTCTCCAAAATACATTATCTTCCAGAAGGTGTAAACATTCTGTTGCTCTATAATTTTGTGCCATTTAAGTCTTTGATTGAGGGATTTTTTTTTTGGGGGGTATATTAATGAGAGGTTTCTATGTAATGCAGATCATGATGAAGATGATATTTCAAACTTCATTGCTAATTATGCTGTTAGCATTCCGAATTTAGCGGTGAGGAACTTTTCATGAATGCTACTGGTAATGTCCTTGATGCTATGTGATACTGGAAGGCCCTTCTGCCTATCTACAGTTTGCTTTGTCCTAGATATGTGTTTCTACTTTTACAACATAAAGTTTCTTGAGACTTCAGTAACTATTGATGTTATGTGAAGTGGGTTTGCTAGCTTTTATTAACAACTTAGCATGTATTTTTCTAGGACAAAGCAAACTGTTCCATTTCCATGTTTCATATGCATTCAAAATGGTTCCAAACTGTTTATGCTCCTTAGAGTGTTTTTGGCCGGAAAAGGTGATAAGAATGCTAGGTGAACGATACACGAATACATGCCTTAATAGGTGCTGCGGTAGATGGTAATCCCTCAAAATATTTTATCTTATAAATCACAGGTATATTGGATACCATATACTTTATTCACCTTATTATTATTTAGAACTGTTTGCTGAAAATGTTGGGAAATAATTGTGAGGGCATGTGGGAAAGGATACGGTGCTGCTGGAAAATGGGCTTCTCCTGCTCCCTAATCACCAAATGTTGAGAAGTATTCAAATTTTGACCTATATTTCAATAAATTAATGAAGTTGAAAGTAGTGAAATTTTTCATCAGAATTGCTGCCTATCTTGTTTAAGATTGTTATATGTTTTCTTATATACTATTACACCCTCCATTTCTAGTTAAATGTCATTTAAGGTAATGTGGCAAAAAAATCTCTACAGCCCTATAGAGAAAGAAGAGAGAGAGTGAGAGAGAGACATCGCCGGTGGGCAAGTTGGTTGCCTCACCTTCAGTGGCCATGCGGAAAGTCCTTGCCGTTGCAGATCGTCGCCCGCACATCCTTGCCTCGTCGTTGGCGCGGTGCACATCCTTGCGCTGCGGAAGCTTTGAGGCATAGATCCTAGCTGTCGCTGATTGCTTCATCCTCGCTGTGCGCAGTGCATCTAGCTCCGATCTCACATCCTTGCACAGTGGAAGCTAGGGTGTAGATCACACCG
Organism: Dalbergia oliveri; assembly: GCA_030441495.1. NCBI lineage: Eukaryota > Viridiplantae > Streptophyta > Magnoliopsida > Fabales > Fabaceae > Dalbergia > Dalbergia oliveri. The sequence continues at coordinate 21,559,727 of JAMLFY010000011.1, forward strand.
CATCCTGCGTAGCGACTCCTTCTTTCCGAGATTGCATCATCGCTTTTGGTCCATCCAGCATCAATAACAACCGAGGTTTGCAATTGAAACAACAGCAGCATCTTTGGTTTGGTCCATTATGAATCCGCCGCTGTGGTGACGGGATCTGAGGCTTCATACCGCTTTTCATTTTTTTCACTTCCAACTGAAATCTGTAATTTCTGATTTGGGTGTATGGCGAGATTGGGAGAGAGTGTGGAAGAGAGGCTAAAGCATGGGACAAGACTTTTGAGAAGGAGGGTGATAAGGGGGAGAGTGTGGGAGGGGTGGTATCTAGTGACAAGGAGGGAGGGGCTGCGGGGAAAGGTGGGTACGAGGAGCTTGGGTAGCTGTTCCTTTTGGGACAAAGTTTTGGCTGGAAGAACACCCCCAGGTGGTCTCACCAGGGAATTTTTTAAAGAAAAAGCTGTCAAAAGTTCAGTTTGAGGAAGGAGGTAAGCGAAGGCCAATGATCATGTTTACACCACAGGCCGATAGGTTATTGCGGCCCCATGGAGAGACACATTAGTTATTGAACTGGGGAAGAACATTGGTTACTCAATGATGTAACAAAGACTAAAACCTCTCTGGCGCTTGAAAGGGGATTTCGACATCATGAATGTTGGAAATGGGTATTACATGGTCAAGTTTGATCTGGAAGAGGATCAATCCAGGGTGATGGAAGGGGGTCCATGGATGATTTTAGACCACTATCTAACGGTGAAAAGGTGGTCTCTGGACTTAAATCCGCTGAGGAATGTTTTGGAAAAATGATGGTGTGGGTTAGAGTTTCTGAGCTAAATCTTAGTTATTATCATGAAGGAGCGCTAAAGGCCATAGCTTCGGGGCTTGGCAAGTTGATTAAGATTGATACAGCTATACAATTTGTGGGACGAGGGCGTTTTGCTCGCTTCTATATTGAGATTGATTTGGTTGTACCTATGCACCGCGAGATTTGGATTAGAGATCATGGCATAAGTGGAATATGAAAGTTTGCACTTATTATGCTCCAAATGTAGATGCCATGGTCACCCAGCTAGGCGTGTTTTAAGGAGGTGGCTGCTATGGATACCCCTTCTCCCACGATGATGGTGGTGATAAGAAGATGAAGCGACGTGCAAGTGGGTAGACTATGCAACTCATGGATTAGGGAGGATTGCATGGGTCGCTTCATCTGGGGTATCTACAAAATTTGATATAGATCGCGGAAATCCTAAAGCCTACTCTTGAGATTCTAGTTGCAGATTCTACATTGGTTAATGATGAGGAGGGTTAGGTACAGTGGAAAACAAGAAAAGCAAATCAAAGTAGGCAAGCAGCAAGAAGTCAATTGCAAAGCAAAAATCTAATTCCACTGCGTTCCACATACATGGCTTGCATTGAAAGCATGTCCAGAATCCTAAAAATAAAAAGGTTCAGGCGTCAAACTACGTGCATGCAAAAGGCGCGAAGGCTGCAATTTTGTCCTTTAAGGGAGATCTTCCTTTTACTTTCTGTTCTAAACCTCATCTAGTGTCTCTTGAAGGTCGTTCAATGCATGCACAAGCCAAGCAGGTGACTCCGATCTTCAGCCTAAAGAGACAGTGGCCCCAGCTCTTGTTGCGTTGCTTCTCCCTCACTGGTGGAAGATGAACAACAGAAGCCCATAGTTGAGGGAATATGACCGTCGATGTGCAAATCACCAGTTTCAAGCAACAACAGTATAAAGGGGACTAGCGTAGCCACATAAGGTGTTTAGGGGGTTGGTCATTCCAAGCGTGGTCTTTATGATGTGCTTAGATTTAAATATTCTAGCTTGGAATGTCACGGGAGCTTTCAACAAGATAGCTTGTGGTCATATCAAAGAGCTTATCCATAAGTTTCAGGCTTCTATTGTTATCATTGTAGAAACTCATGTTCTTTTTGATGGAGTTAAGACTTTCTGGTAGCGTATGGGGTATGAAGCAATTGAGGTTGTTGAGCCCTCAGTCATTCGGGAAGGATTTGGATGTTGTCAGCTGATCATCGCTTGAAGTTCAAATGTGTATCTAAATGTCCTCAAGCGAGTACTTTAGAAGTGGTTTCGAGGGATAATGCTTGGTTTTGCAGTGGTATTTATGCTAGTCCTGTGCCTTCTGATAGAGACATTTTGTGGAATTATTTACACCAACTTGGCACATACTAACTGCCTTGGGTGATTTTAATGAGGTGGTGGATTCCTCTGAAGTTAAGGGCGGTGATCTTTACTCTCGTAGGATGGATGTTTTTGCTAGTGTGCTTGACGATTATCAATTGATGGATCTTGGGGCTGTGGGCCCTCGTTACACTTGGTGCAGGAGAGTTAGGGGAATCGGCTTGTGCACAAGAGGTTGGATAGAGGGGTTGCTTGCTCTGAATGATGATCTCTTTCTGGGAGGCTTTTGTTGAAAATCTCTCCGTCTTCGTTCGGATCATGCTCCAATCCTCCTTTGTTGTTCTGGTGTGCTTAGTCCTAAAGGTGAGCGCCCTTTCGTTTCAGGAAGCTTGGACAACCTACCCTCTCTATAAAAGTGTGGTGTGTCGAGCTTGGAGTAAGGATTAGTTTGATGCATTGCACCACCTTCATCATGTCAAGAAGGAACCTATGACTTTCAATTCCAAGGATTTTGGTAATGTGCATAGGAAGAAGAAAGAGTTGGAGTCTCGTATTCTTAGTGTTCAACAGTGGTTAGCGAATGCAGCCAATCCGCATTTGGAGCGCTTGAGAAGGACTTCTAGGTAGAGTATAATACAGTTTTATTTCGGGAAGAACTTGTTTGGTTTAAGAAATCTAGGGAGAATTGGGTTAAGTTTGGTGATAGAAATACAAATATTTTCACTTGCAAACTTTGGTTAGAAGGAAACGAAATAAGGTGGAGGGTTTGCATTTAGAATTTGGGTTTTGGTTTGTTGATCCTGGAAGTTGCAGGAGGCCCTTCATTTCTATCGATTCTCTTTTGCTCCAGGGAAAATACTGACCTGGATGTTTTAAGTAATAATCATTTGCCTCGGCTTAGCCAGGAGGGATGTTTCGCGTTAACCAAGCCCGTTTCTGTTGAGGAAGTCAAGGTTGCTGTGATGGCAATGAATTCTTATAAGGCCCAAGTTCGAATGGGTTTCATGCTCCTTTCTTTAAGGAATATTGGGATGTCGTGGGGAATGATGTTAGTGTTGTGCAGAATGTTTTTTGTGGAGGTCGTGTGATCCAACTCTCTTTGATACTTTGATTGTTCTTATTCCTAAGGTTGATCAACCGATGTGTATGAAGGATTTTCGCCCCATAAGTATTTGTAATGTGATTTACAAGATTATTACTAAGGTTTTTGTGAATAGGCTGAGGCCTTTCTTACAAGAGTTGGTGGGGCCCATGCAAGGGGGTTTTATCCTCGATAGGGATTGTGCGGACAATGTGATTGTGGCTCAGGAGGTAATGAATTACATGAGGAAGACAAAAAATAAGAAAGGGGCTCTTGCATTCAAAGTGGAACTTGAAAAAGCTTATGATAGAGTGGATTGGCGCTTTCTAGAGAGAACTTTGTGTGATTTTGGTTTTCCCAAAGCAACGTGTGGCTTATGATGATATGTGCCTAGATATCCCATTATGTTTGTTGATGATGTCTCTTATTTCCAAGGAAGTTTAAGATTCATTTAATTATGCAAGAGCTTAATGTTTTCTGTTCTGCCTTTGGTATGAAGGTTAACTTTGATAAGTCTAGAGCTTTTTGTTCTAAGTATGTTTCAAGACATCGTAGGGACAATTTTACTAGCATATCTTCTATTCGTTTCTACTAATCTGGAAAAGTACCTTGGAGTCCCTCTTATTGGTGGTAGAGTAACGAAGGCTCATTTTCAGCATATTCTTGATAATATCAACACCAGACTTGCAGGTTGGAAAGGAGATTACTTAATAGGGCTGGGCATATTTGCCTTGCCAAGTTTGTGGTTGCTTCTATCCCTGTACACCAAATGTAGGTTATGGCTTTGCCTAGTGGGATTTGTGATGCCATTGAAGGAAAACCCGACTTTTTATGGAATGGTAGCGGTAATAGGAGTTTCAACTTGGTGAATTGGGAAACCCTCATTGCTCCGAAACGGTATGGTGGATCAAGTGTTAGAGAAGCTGGATGTGTGAACATCTCGCTTCTGGGTAACTGGCTTGGAAAATCTTGACTCAAAATAACAGCCTTTGGGTTCATATTCTTTCCCATAAATATCTTAACGGGTTGGTTCTAAGTTGCTCTTGGTGGAACCCTTACCTAAGTCTTTTCCATTTGGCATGCTATTGTGTTTGCTGTCCATAAGCTCAGGAGGATTCTCATAGGGGTGGATTGTCTGTCCCTATGGTATGATCTTTGCTTTCCTTTTGGTAGATTATGTGAGCTTGTTGACTATGTGTATATTTCGGATACTCACATCACTATGGGTGATTTGTTGGATGGTGGCACTTGGACTATCTCGTCTCTTTGGACTTCTTTATCGCCTCAACTTCGAACCTTAATTCAAGATTTTTTTATTATTAGTCAGTCTTCTCGAGTGGGTTGATTTTAGGCCAAGCTGGGAGTGGCATTTACTCTGTCGCTAATGCTTATAGGTGGTTGTTGTTTCAGTCTTTTCCTTGGGATCCTAATCTTAATTGGAGCTGGATTTGGAAGGTGAGGGCTTCAGAGAAGATCAAGGTTTTGCTTTGGTTGTGCATTCATGGTAGCCTACCTACCAATTCTTTTCGTTTTCATCGTAGCATGGCAGTTAAGATGCATGCTCGGGCTATGGCCAAGAGGAGACTCTTCTCCATTGTCTAGGGACTGTTTCAAGAGCCATAGCATTTGGGATAATATTGGCACGCATCTTTTTCTCCGTTTGAGATTGATGATCCTTTTGGGTGAAAGATGGTGCTCTTGGTGCTAATGGTGTTCTTTTTTGGCTGCTTTGTGGTGGACTTGGCGTAGTTGTAACCAGGATATTTTCCATCCTGACCCTTGGTTTGCCCTGTGGTGGCCCGTTGGGCGCGACTTTTGGCTGATGACATTACTTGCTCTCCAATCAATTGTGTCGATAGGTCAGGATGACGTCCTCCTCCCCACGATGCTGTTAAGTTGAATATTGATGGTAGTGTTTTATGGGATCTGGGGTTAGGAGGCTTTTGCTTCATAATTCGAGACTCTCATGGAAGATTGTTGGCTTCTTGCTCAAGATCAGGAGATGAGATGCGAATTTTCGGGTGGAGCTGAAGCTGTTTGGCATGGTCTTTCCTTGGCTTGGATGCTTGGCTACCATTCGGTGTATGTTGATATGGATTTTTTGGAGGCCTTTGGCAGTGTCCATTGATCAGACTTCTCCTCATCACTTGGACCTTGGTTTGCTCTTGGTTATCCATGCGCGACTTTGCGCAAGTTGGAGTGTTCATTTTGATTTGGTCCCTAGGATTGCTAATCGGGCAGATTATGTGGCAAAGCTGGTCCTACATCGAGCTTGGATTATTTCAGGTGGCATAATCCTGGACTGGAACTCAATAGCATTGTTCATGTAGATCTAACAAGCTAGTCTTGGTTGTGTTTTTGTATTTTTCCTTACAAAAAAAAAAATGTCATTTAAGGTTATTGCATAGGAATTAAGGAAATCATGAATTAGTCTCGATCTTTTAAAAATAATAATTTAAAAGACTAAATTACCCTTCAAAAGAAATTATGATTGGCTAAAAAGGAGGTAGAGAAATAGAGAAAAGGTTACCCAATTTAATATGGATCGCAACAAAAATTGCTGTAAAATTAATTGATATATTTTGAAATTCTAAAATGACACGGCGTCAACAACAACAACTAAGCCTTGTCCCACTAAGTGTGGTTGGCTATATGGATCAAGCGACGCCATAAGTCCTATCATATATCATATTCATGTTAAATCCATTAATATTTAAATTCCTTCTAATTATTTCTCCTATAGTTTTTCTCGGTCTCTCTACCGCTATTTGCGATACTATTTTCCATTTGATTCACTCTCCTTACTAGGCCTCTACAAGTCTCTTGCAAACATGCCCAAACCACCTAAGACAAGATTCAACCATCTTCTCTACGATAAGTGCCGCCTCAATTTTCTCTAATGCATTCATTCCTTATTCGATCATGTCTTGTGTAACCACTCATCCATCACAGCATCCTCATCTTTGCCACATGTAGCTTATTTTTATGTTGATCTTTTATCGCCAAACATTTAGTTCCATACAAGAGATACAACAAAGCCTGTTGTATAGCTGTGCGGTAAAATTTACCTTTCAACTTTAGTTGTACTTTTTTTTTTATGGAAATAAAACCCGATGCGAGTCTCCACTTTGACAATCCCACTTGGATCCTATGCCTTATGTCTCCCTCTATCTCTCCATCACTTTGAATAAAATATTGTTTTTGGATTAAAAAAAAAATTTAATTAACAAGAAAGAAGAATAATAAAGAGAGAAGAGGATAAGAGATCCTCAAAGTAAAAGAAAACAATACAATCCAAACATTTAATTGTTTTGACTTGTGGTACGAAATCATCCACAAGTTTAACTTTGAAGTTAGAATGTGGTTGTTTATTGTCAAACTTGCACTCCATATACTCCGGGTGCAAACAACATACACCAAGGCGCGAGTATTGAATATGTTCAATAAGCGCATCCAATACCATTGTGAAAAGATATGGACTAGGTTGACCCTTGGTGTAGTCTGATACTATAGAGAAATCCTCTGTTACTTAATCTTTACTCCTCACGCTAGTTGTGACCCCATTATACATATCTTGTATTGCTTGGATATAGGCTATTCGAACTCCCTTCCTCTCCAAGGCTTTCCATAGAACTTCCCTTAACACCCTATCATATATGTCTTTTCCAAATCAATGAAGACCATATGTAAATCATTACGATCTCTTTGGCATTTCTCCATCAATCTTCACAAGAAGTAAATTGCTTCCATGTTAAACCTTCCAGGCATAAAACTAAACTAGTTTGCCGTGATGATGGAATCTCATCTATTCTTAGCTCCATTATCCTCTTCCACAGCTTCATACTATGACTTATAAGCTTTATCCCCTTGTAATTTGCACAGTTTTGTATATCCCTCTCGTTTTTGCAAATAGGAACTAAGATTCTCTTCTCCACTTATCAGACATCCTTTTTGACCTCAAAATCTTGTTAAATAATTTTGTGAGCCATCTTATGTCATTTCCTCTCAAGCACTTCCATACCTTAATAGGTATGTTGTTAGGACTCATCGCTTTTTTATTTTCCATTCTCTGTAAGGCCTCCTTTACTCCACACTCTTGAATTCTATGGTAAGAAGTAAAATTTTTGTCTTCCTCTTTTATCAGTAGCATATCCATTTGCAAATAAATCCCATGTCCTTCAGTAAACAAATTGTTAAAATAGCTCTTCCATCTCACCTTAATATTTGATTCAGCGACCAACACATTACCATTTGCATTCTTTGTGCATCTCACATGATCTAGATGACTAGACCTCTTGTCCTTCTTTCCTCCCTTTTGCGAATCCATAAATGCATTTTCCCCCTTCTTTAGTGCCCGAGGAATGGATTGATATAGCTCCTCAAATGCTTTAGTTTTTCCTTTGCTCACCGCCTTATTTGTTTCTCTCCTAGCTGTCTTATATTTTTCTCAAGTTTTAGTATTTTTATCCCAATACCATGCTCTAAAGATCTCTCTTTTAGCTTTAACTTTATTTTGCAAGTTTTTATCCCACCACCAAGATTTCATACTTTTTACACAAAACCCCTGATTCTCCAAGGGTTTCTTTTGCTATTTTCCTAATCCCTCTTGCCATCTTGTCCTATATTTCATTCACATTTTCTTGTGTCTCCAACCTAATTTTACTTCAATCCTTCTTTGAAAGGTTCTTTGTTATTCATCTTTTAAATGTCACCACTTGATCCTTGGAGTCTTCTTTTGGTCCTTTCTCCTTCCTCGTTTTTTAAACCGTACATCCATCACTAGGATCCTGCATTGAGTAGTTAGGCTTCCCCCTAGATTAACCTTGCGGTTTGTGCGAAGTTTTCTATCCGATTTTCTTATAAAAAAGAAATCGATTTGAGAGCATATCCAGCCACTCTTATAGGTTATAAGCTACTCTTCCCGTTTCCGAAAACAAGTGTTATAGTAAAATCCAAAGCTACAGAGAAGTCCAAAGTAGTCTTTCCGTCTTCATTTGCTTTTCCAAAACCATATTCTCCATGCGACCCCTCATACCCGCTAGCTTCCTTACCCATATGTTGGGTCTCTTTTTATGAAAATATTTTCTCCTAAAGTTATGCCTCGCATTAAACCTTCTAAATCCTCCCAAAATTTTATTTTGTGGTGCTCTTCTTATCCGACTTGGGGTGCATAGGCACTCCTGACATTGAAGGTCTCCTCCAACTACCAACTTTTGTGCTATAATGCTATCTCATAGTCTTTTAACCTGCACAACCTCCTTTATCCAGGAATTATCCACAATTATACCCACTCCAATTTTAGATTTTGCTTTCGGTATACCATAATTTTAAACCTGAAGTATCTAATTGTTTTGTCTTCACGCCCTCCTATTTAGTTTCTTGTAGGCACATAAAATTTATCCTCCTCTGAGTCATGGTGTCAACTATTTCCATTGATTTTTCCCGAAAGTGTGCCCACGTTCCAAGTCCCAAAACGTAGTTGACTATTGTGAACTAACTTACTTATCCGCATTCGTTCATGAAAATGGGGAACCCTTACTTATTTTGCATTGTATTGGGCATGGATGCAGTGGCTCTTGCATATTTGACATTGTACTTGAGCAATACAGCGCGTTGCTTCTGGGCAACCATCTAGCATTAGCTCTGTTTCATCTTTGATTCATGTCATAAAGATTTGACAAAATTTTTATGTTGATTGTCGACAGCCTAATATAATCCTCCTCTTTTACCTAGGCTTGGTGCCAACTATGTAAATAGATTTTTTCGTTAGCTGTCAACGGCCTAATACAATCCTTCTCTTCTAAAAAGATAATTATTTTAAAACAAAAATGAAACCCAAACGACATTTAATTTGAAATGGATGGAGTAACTTTTTAATAATGTTGGAAGTTAAATTTAGATTTACTTCTTATAATGTTAAGGTAACTCATGGTGAAACTATTTCTACTGTGCTTCTTCACCTTCATCCTTTTCTTTCTCTCTCTCTACGCATGGAATCTTGCCCATTAAATTTTGAAGTTTCACTGCACTTATATTTTTCATTTCTTTTTTTATTGATGTTTTCTATGTGGCAAATAAACAAGCACTCCAAGTTCTTATTTGGGTTTTTTTTATTTGAATACTAACATACATTAGACTATTTTGTACCTTTCGTGTTTGTCATTTCATAGCAGGAAGTCCTTCAAAGTGGTTTGTGATGCGGATTTATTTTAATGTCTCTCAAAGCTTTATGGATTACTGGTCCTCATATTTTGAGCACTAACTACTTAATCCTTCTTTAATGGCAATGAGCTTTTAAACCGTTGTTCTGATATATTACAAAAATGCATTATTGCTTGTGAAAGTTTAGAGATATGGCCAAATGTTTCTGTTCCATACATGTCATTTGGCTAAATATTCACCTGAACAATTGTACGTTGTGAATAAATGGATCTTTCTTTCTTTTTTCTCCTTGTGTTTTTCTTATTTGTGTTGTTGGTAATGTGCAAGGTTGAGGATATCATCTCAAAAATCAAGAATTTGCACGAACTATTGGAAGTTTTGCCTTCGTCCTCATCATATGAAAAACTCATTTTGTATTGCTGTGACATACGCAAGGTATGGCCTCTTTTTTCATTTTTGTATTATGGCTTTCAATCGGTTGCAAGAGCCTCGTCCATTAGATTAAAAAAGCTAGAATGGAAAATATAACTATATTAGTGCCCCCTTCATAATCCCCTCAGAGCTCTGACACACTGCTTCTGGATTCCATCACTTGCCTTATTATACCCAAAGAACAAACTTTGAACAAAAGCATGAGGTCCTAGGTTCGATCCTAGGATTCATGTGTATGGGAAAAATACTGTTGGGAAGAGTCCGCGCTTAGGCATTTGACCGTATCCCGAGAGATCAGTCTCTTATTTGCCGGATGAGGAAATACTTTGGGAACCAAAATGGAAATAGTAATCTATTTATTATTCACAGTAACTTAAATTAAAATAAATTATGGTTCACAACCTAAAGTAGTTTCTTCGGGTCGTTTTCCTTTTCATTTGTTCCATCACTCCACAAGTGCCATTGCTGGTTCTTAGTTTGCTGTAATGCCTTGTCTGCTGACATTTGAAGGCTTGACTAGTCACAAGGATATCATTTCATAAGACAAGAATAGAAAGAAAAAATAAAGTAATATCAACCAACATTATGTCAGCAGAAGCTGTACCTCCTTATCACTACAAAGCCCCCTATTTGTAACATACTTCTTTTGTACAATGTCATAGATGACCTTTACCCCTTTATGCCCTTTAGAGAAGGTTTGAGCTCCAAAAGTGTTGACTAGGAAACTAGTTCCTTGAGCCTGCCATGCGCATTGCATATTTTTTCCTTGATTCCTGTTAATAGAGTATAAAATGAGAGAACCAAAAGAACAGTGTTATCTGAAATTGTTACTATTCAGTCATCATACAAATATTCATATCCAATAGACTCTAAGTGCTACCACTATTTGCAAATTGCAAGAAGATTTCATGACCCTAATGTTTCCAAGACTACTCTATTATGTTTCCTAGACGGAGGATACATGAATATTCTCAACACTCCCCCACAAACTAGAGCATATAGATCACTTGCACCAAGCTTGTTACAAATACAACTAATATGAGGTCCACTAAGAGACTTAGTGAATATATTTGTTAATTGATCATTGGATTGACTAAGCAACTTCATTACGAAGAAAATATTCAAGACAAGCTGAATCCTTGGTTTGGAAATGACCACGAAGATGTTTTAGCTTATTGATACCATCCTTGTTGCTAATGATAATATCATCCACATGTACCACCAAATAGTACTTTGGTATTGTGAAGAGCGACGATGGAACATTGGGTAATATGCCCCACTATGAATCATATGACACTGCTGAACTACCGCGTTGAAATGTCCAAACCATGCTTGTGGTGACTTCTTTAAACCATAGTGACTCTCGAGGGCAAAATACTAATCCATACTCCCTTTCAACAACAAAACTAGGAGGTCTCTCCATTTAGACTTCCTCTAAGTTCACCATGCAAAAAGAAAAAGGTCAAATTACATTGACCTTCTTGAGATTTGGTGAAATCCACCCCAACTCTCTCTATTTGTAAAATTTGCTCTGAAAGTCCAAGAGTTTGTGAATTCATTATACCATCTCCCCGGAGTTAATAAAATCATTACACCCCCTCCCTTCGTTGCACATTAAATAGTACGTTCAGGGTAGGTCAGTGTCACCTGGACAAATATAGGAGAGTTGGAGTGAATTTTATCAAATCTCAGGGAGGTAAGTGTGATAATTTGCCAAAAGAAAAATCTTGTTATCAAATTGGGGGGCCAATGTCCTGTGGCAGCCGTGGAAAGAAGGCGAATAGAAATAATCTTTGCGATGGGAGAGGTGTCATTGTAATCCAAACCATATATTTGAGTGTAATCCTTGCTAGGTGAGCCTTTAATCAATCAATTTTCCCATCGAGACCAGCTTTAATATTATAAACCCATCGACATCCAATGCTACCCTTGGAGGGTAGTTACTAATTCCCAAGTGTCACTAATGTGCAAAGTAGCCATTTCATCTACCACAGCTTGCCATCAACAAGGATGGGATAAAGCTTCATTTGTACTTTCTGTAATAGAAACAGAAGGCAAAGAGGTGGCCAAGCAAAAATATGGAAAAGATGGAAAAGACGGGCGATGATAACTCAAAAAGGTATATATTGGATGATGATGGCCTTAAACCAAAGCTCAATAGCCATTGCCCATTGCATATATTAGCTTCGATGAGGGTTCAGTGGTGTTGGCTGGTGAGCTTGGAACCAATGTAAGAGATGCAGTTCTTGGTGAAAGACAAGACATTGAAAGAGTGAGACATGGTGGCTTCAAAAGTTTGAAAAACAGCCCAAATATGCACCAACAATGGTAAGCCCGACTGGTAGCTGAGTGTAGGCCGTGTGATAAGTACCAAGCCATAGAAGATAGATATAGATAGAAAATGTTGTAAGAATTTACTATAGAGATGAGTACTAGCTCCTTGTGTGTATTATGAACAAACAGAAATTGTAAAATGACTCAAAGTATTAGAGACTGAAACTCTAGCCCAATCCTGACCTTCTCGGTACCCCTCATGATATCTCGCCTCCTTTATAATCTCTCTCTACCCATAACAGAATTTCCCTCCAATTCCTCACATTCTCTTTCTCTCAGTCTTTGTGCCAGCTTAGCACAATTAGTTATGCAAGAGTCACTCATTTTTTCCTCTTTAATTCTTATTTCAGTTAATTACAATGAAGCCCAACTATGTATTGGTTCGGTCCCTAACAATACTCCCCCCTAAAAGAATCACCTTGTCCTCAAGGTGATGTGTGGAAAGGAAAAACCATAGTGTTGAAGAAAGACTTCTCCTGGATCCCATATCTTGAAAAAGAAGGAAAGTGAGCTTGTACTGTTGAGTTGTCCTCCTAGGTCCCATGGATTTGATGCTAGTTTGTCCACTAGATGCATCCAAGAGATCAACCAGAGAGGCCTTATGTCTTGATTGACAGCAATTCCTTGAATCATACCTCCATTCACAGCAACTAGACTCACAATTCCTCTGGCTTTCAGCTTGAACATGGAGTTTTCCTGTGAGTGGGTGGTAAGGACTATAGTAGACTGGGGACACAGTGACATCCCTATCTCACTCATGGCTCCTTCTAAAGACTTCTACCTGAATTTTGGTTTACCAGCTTCATTCAGCCTTTGAAGAAATGGCCTATCATGTCCTGCTGTGAAGCGGTCCAACATTGAGTAGAGAAAAATAAGCTGCTGTCTCCTATCAGTAAACTTTTCCACCTTTTGATCAGGTCTCTGAAAAGCCTTATCATATCAAAATTCATTAGCCTATTCTTGACCATGAGTATAGTGCTGTAAGTATCCTACAACCCACTCCCCTGGTGCAGGTAATGCATTTATTACTGCATGCCAACTGACCCTCCTCACTTTTCCTCCTAAATCACCGAATTCCATCACTGTCAATTCTGAGGTAGCAGTATTATAAACAAGTGAGTCAAAAGGTGAACATGTGCTGGGCTCAATTATAAAATTGCTACATGGGACAAGTAGGTGAGCAACCCTTGTACAACACTTGCAATATGTAGAAACTTTATGAGTGCCATTAGTGCCACAAGTCCCCTTAATAATAATACTTCCCTTTGCACCAACATCACTCACTACTACTCTAGCCTCCACCTTGAATTTATTTTCAAGTCCTGTAACAGTAGAAAATTGGATACAAAATGACATAATTATATTAGTCTCTGCTTCTTCCAGTGACTTCTTCATAAATTTCACTTCATCAACCCCATTCACCCTCCTTAGAAGTGAGACAAGAAGGCAATTTGCCTTATCAAGGACAATATTTGAACACAATGGGTCTAGCATTTCAACAGATGGACCGGTTAGACTTTGAGACTTTAGGTCGGCATAGCAATTAATTTCAGATGCTCCTTTTGATGACTGACTTAGAACATAATAAAGAATGGGGACAACACACTTAAGTGACTCCTCGTATAATGAAAGACCAAACTCCAGCATGTAAAACAGGGCCTCACTCTTTGCAACAGCCGTGTTAAGTTCAGCAAGCCTTACCTTACATATTTGGGCCTGGCCAATAATGGAGCACAATGGGCCTTTTGTTTCAAGGTGCACGAGGGATGACATACTTATTGAACACTTAAGCATTGAACGTCCTACTCCTTCAGAAGATGCAACAAGGCCCTTAAACCTTTTAACCTCAATTATAAGTCCAATAACACTAGATTCATTAATTTGGGCCTGGCCTATTAGGTGGCAAACATGACCTGGTTCCTGCCTTGTCCTACTCGTTACACATCTTTCCTCCTGTCCTTGTTAAGCTGGAATGACTTGGGGCTGTGATTGGTAGCCTCCCACGTCGTCATCCTCCTGCCTGCCATATGTGGTGGTGAATTCGAGGTTGGCGGAGGTAGTTGGGTTTGCAATCTTGAAACTAGAAACTCCTCCACTGGCGTGCTCTCCCTTCTTCTCGCTCGTGTCGCCGCCTGTGACAATTCGTCTTGCAGCCATCTAGCAGCTCCTCCGTTGTGACTGGAGCGACTTCGAATTGGGTGGCTCAGCGGCGAAAGTAAGCCGACATTCTCACTCCTAGTTTTGTTGACGTCACTCTTTGCGTCATACTCATGCAACCCACTCTCGCCAAGGTCTTTGTGTTCCTCTCTGCCTTAGCGATGCTCATCGCGGCGACATGACTCAATGGCTCCGATGGTTCTATCAGTGGAAGCTATGGCAGAGCGTATGACGGTTCGACTGTGTAGCGACATGTGTCCTTTTGTGCCCCTCGATGAAGCTGGGCTAGGTGGTGGTACCATCTCTCCGTGGCACCTGTACCTTTGTTGAAATTCGATGGCTTTGGTGGTGGGAGCTCGGTTAGCATGAGCAAATACCCATGCTCGGTGAATCTGGTGGTTCCAACGGCTCTGGCGGTGTAGTTTGGCCGATTGTTTCTGAGGCCATAGCTTTTCGACAATTTGAGATCTTCTCCCTCTCCTGCTCACCAGGAGTCCATTCCATGTCCTCTCTAGCTTGAGCTTCTTCTTCGGTCCAGTGTCACCACCAGAGCTTCGTCCACTGATTCGATCACCTCTTCGCTCTTTCCAATTATCATCACCTTGAAATCCATTAGCTTCGTTTCGTTCACGATCTATCGCTTCAACTCTTCAGATTTATGCGTATCGTCGCCTTCGTCATAGGCTACTTCCTCCTCATTTTCTTCTCCTGGTTCCTTAATCTCAATCGAATCCGAATCCAAAAAAGGTGATTGATCTCCACTCCCTTTAGTCCATCATCTCCATCCTTTTCCTCCTCTTCATTATGCGTGCTTGAAAAAATGCACTAACATCAGGAGGCTAATCATCCATGGAGGATCTCCTTCTTTCCTCGACCATCGATCTTCGTCACCTTCCTATCCAGATAGTTGACGACGCCGGTGGTACCTTCCTCTTACTAGATTTTTAATTTTCTTCAGATTTTGCTCCATTTTCATCTTCAGCTTCATCTTCTTCTCTTCTCTGACTCTGACTACGCGCAGGCGAGCTCGCATGGTTTTAGGCACAGGGCTCCTGAGATGGGAGCTCTAATACCATTTGATAGGTACCAAGTCATAGAAGATAGATGTAGATAGAAAATGCTGTAAGAATTTACTATAGAAGATGAGTACTAGCTCCTTGTGTGTATTATGAACAAACAGAAAATGTAAAATGGCTTAAAGTATTAGAGAGACTTTGAAACTCTCCAGTCCACTCCTGACCTTCTTGTTACCCCCTCATGATATCTTCCCTCCTTTATAATCTCTCCTCGCTACCTATAACAAAATTTCCCTCTAATTCCTCACTCTCTCTCTCTCTCTCTCTGTTTGCTAGCTCAGCACAATTAGTTGCACAAGAGTTACTCATTTTCTCTCTCTCAATTCTCATTTCAATTAATTACAATAAAGCCCAACTATGTATTGGCTCTCCCTAACACTGTGATTCAATGTTAATAGATTATAAAAATAAGAGAGGAACTAAAAGAACAAATAGCATTATCTAAGCTTGTTAATATTCAATCATGATATAAATATTTATATACAAGTGACATAACTACTACTACTATTTACAAGAAGACTTAGTGATCCTATTCCAAGACTACTCTATCATGTTTCCAAGACTTTAAGATACATGATTATTCTTTACAGTTCCTTCATTATTGGAGAGGCTGGTCTCTTCCTGAGTGTCTAGAAAGTAATTTCAGATCCCCTTGTTTCAGTCAGAAGGATGTTATCTGTATCTTAAGCATGATGGAGTGAGCAGGAACAAACAGAGGAGAAGTGATAATGACAGGACTTGGAAGTTTTACCGTCCTAGCCTATTTTGGGCATAATGGACATGTTAGTATCTGAGATGCATCTAAGTGTGCACTAAATATTCCTTCTTTTGCATTCCCCTTAGTTCTCTGATTATGAGGAGCCTGTGCATTCCTCTAATCTTTTGCTAGCTAGCTTGTTGAATGCCAATAGGACTAAATTGTCAATTTTAAAGTTGGATTTTATTTGATAATGTTTCACCATCTCACTAGCTACAAAAACATACCCCAGGCATTCTTCTCTTTGCATGTTGTTGATAAGTGTGAAATTTCACTGATCTCCTTTGTAGTTTTGGAGTACCAAGTATCAACTACTAAATCCTATCATCCCTTCTAAAATATACCCTTTTGGAGATGTTAATGGCACTTACGCAAGTGAGAGACAGAGGGAGTTATTCTAATTTGATGTTTCTACCTTCAGTTATGATTCTTATGTCTGAGATCATAATGTGTTTATTCTAACTTCTTGTTTCTATGTTTAATTACATTTATAAGTCATAGATCTCTATGTGCTTGATTTGTTATGCCAGTTAAAGACTTCGTGAAGTTCTCTGTTACTTATGTTCACTGGAGACTGCCTTTAAATTGAATTTGCTTAATTTTAATTTTCAATGCAGGTGGATGTAGCTCTTGATCTTGTTGATAAAATGTGTGAAGCAGGCTTTACCTTGTCAACAGTGGTGTTACAGTCCATATTACACATTTGTGAGGAAACCTATGAATATATTTTAGTAAGACACATCCTCGCAACATCTTCCCTTTTTCTTCTGTGTAATAGCTTGTAATGCATTGGTTTCTTCTCCCAACATTTATCATAAAAATTATCCCTTACATTATTTAAGTTGAAGCAACCAGTACTATATTAGCCCCCTCTTCAAAATTAAAAAAAACTAACATAAAATCAAACCGATAGGAGACATTTGAAGATTTATTTTATTTCTTATGCACCCTTATACTTGAAAGTACTTTCGGTTTGAAGGAAGCAGAAAGTATAGCAGGCCATTACTACTTGTGCCGAAATTTAACTGAAAAGAGAACAGGGTTAGCAATTTTTTAATTCCCAAGCACTTAGTCATCTAGGCTGTAATACCAAGCATTTTAATGTGACAGCTTAAATTGTAAGGTCAAGGTTTTAGATTGGTTAGAATCTTGCTTTATTTTATATTAAGGAATATGGTTTGTTCTACAGCATCATGTTGTGCCCAGTTTTCATAAAATTTGACCTTTTCTGATAACTATTTTCTAACATGTTGAGGTTCCTTCGAGACAACTCAATTTTGTAGAATAATTTTGTCAAAGACTTCTTTACATGAAGAAGGTAACTGAAAATATCTGGGGGCAAGGAAAGCCTTTATGGTATCAGAATATGAAAAATATTACATGACACAATTTTCACTTCCTTTTACCATTTCTGTATTTTCAAGAAATCGCACACGTAAAGAGCAAGTATAACACAGTTCAGTTTTAATTTTCACAAGAGCTTCATGATTCTATGCTGAAATTAATTGTGTGCTAACTTTTACTTGTTTTAAGCCTTCTCTATGCTGACATCTGTTTTTCTTTTACTTACATGCTTTAATCAAAATTCAAGGTTCACCGAATCTATGCCAACATACGTCGGTTCAATTTGGAGTTGAATGGTGAAATATGCAGGTGTTTGGTACAATTTTGCGTGAGGTTGAAAGATGTAAGTTGTACCTATTTTGTTTACATGGTTGCATATATAAGATTTTGGCAATCTGATCTTTTTGGTGACGCATCCCTTACCATGAAAGTTCACTTTACTCAGTTGCTGCAAACTTATTACATATACTTCTGTAATGCAGTTTGAAGGTGCATACAAGATGATTGATGACTTGGCGGAAACGAATTTCAAACCTATGACGAACATGTACAATGCCATAATGGCAGGATATTTTCGAGAGGTGACACTCTTGGACTTTAACTTCTGAGGATACTTTTGTTCTCTTTGAGACTTCTACTATTTGTCTTGTCAGATTTGAATGCTTTGCTTTAATTTCATAGGTCATATGTGGTGATTTTTGTTATTTCCAACACTTAAGAGAGTGATTTGGTGAATATTGCTCGAGGAAAATACCTCCCCAGCTCTGAATGTATCTGCTAATAATCAAATCTATTGAGATATTGTACATATGCGTATATAATTAATGCCATAATTTAGGAATTAGTATCAACCATAATTTAGGAAATTAGTATCAAGAAATTATTACAATTTATTAGAAGATCTCTATATATTGTAAACCTTTGTTTACAATGAATATCATCAAAAAATCAAATTCATTTTACCCATTTTTCCCATATTTCCTTCCAAGTTGGTATTAGAGCTCCTGATTTGGGAGCCTAACCACATTCCGCTGCCTCCGGTCTTCATTGCTGGACATTTACAGCCTTCATTGTTGTGTTAGACCAGCCTTCATTGCTATGTTTAGACATCCCCAACAATAAACCCTTGTTTTGCCTCTGCCATCACTGTTGGTAGCCTTTTCAGCGACTTTTTTGACCACTCACTACCACCAATAGCTTCGCCACCTCAACCGACCAGACCCCAAAGTCCCATTCCAAGCCGCCGCCAACGCGCCGCCACCACCTCCTGCGCATAGATCCACTAGCTGGCACACTTCCAGCACGTGAAGTCTCCTCAGGTTGCCCTTTCACCGCTGACCATCGTCGATCATCGCCGACCAACCTCTGGCCACCGTTCCACTAAAATAGAACCTGAAAATATGACTTGTGAATCAACACCTAATTGTGTGACGCAAGTCAACACTCGAAATGATGATGCAGCAACAGGAAGCTATTTTTAGGATCAACAACTCATTAAATCTCTCGGTAACCCTTTTGACTTCTCTCAGCCCTTGTTGTTTGGTAAGGGTTTATTTTCTCATTCCCTTAATGCATCTGGTCCTGTTTTTGAGGATTTATGGATAATGGACTTTGGTGTAACCCCCTATGACCTCTTGCTCCACCAAATTTTTATCTTACCTACCCTTATCAGGTAACCACCATATCATTAGCTGATGGATCTCGTGCCATAGTTGCAGGAATTGGTA
Organism: Dalbergia oliveri; assembly: GCA_030441495.1. Lineage (NCBI taxonomy): Eukaryota > Viridiplantae > Streptophyta > Magnoliopsida > Fabales > Fabaceae > Dalbergia > Dalbergia oliveri. The sequence continues at coordinate 21,578,928 of JAMLFY010000011.1, forward strand.
GTATTGCTCTTAATCCTTCCTTGCAGCTAAAAAATGTTCTTCATGTTCCCAACTCACCCATAACCTTATCTCTTTCACAAACTTATCAAAGACTCAAAATGTGCTATAACTTTTTCGAAACTTGTTAGAAATAAGGAAATATCAATTAATATCTCCATTATATTTTAGAATATTTCATATCATATCTTAGATTGATTTATATTTATTTAGGTTGATTATGTCATTATGATTAGAATTTATCTTTAACTTATAAACAGGATTATCTCATTGTATTATCACAACACAATATATCAAATATACTTTCATATTATGGAGTCCTTCACTATCTCAATTTCAGAGCGGTACCATCCAGCATGGCATCTGTCCATCATTTCGCCTAGAGATTCCAGTAATTTGGAACTCAATTGTCCTGTGTCCTCTACTATCTTTGCTTTTATTTTTGTCCCACCATTGCTTGCCTGCAAGCCCTTCAATTCTATTTTAGGTTTGACAGTGTTCTTGCTTTTCAGAAAATTTCAAACATCAAACCACTTCTGTTTCTACTTTTGGCCACTTTTCCGTGACCTTTCCGTTCCTTCCGCCATGTCAACCACTCTGGCAGTGTGTCAATTCCTGTCCTGTGTGTCACTTCCAGGAGTTAGAAAACCATCGTCCACCACCTGCCATTGCCTGGGCAACCTTTTTAGCGTCGATCTCGGGAGAGTCCACCACCGTGCTCACCTCCTCCTGCACTACCTATACCAAGAAGCCTCGCAAGAAGACGGTCAAAAGTCGTTGTTCGTCGCTCTCGCCGTCCTTCTTCCCTGCTAGCGAGTTTTCCTGAACGTCCAGCCTCCAACACCATCCCGTCTGTGGTCCGGTCCTGGTTCGCGGGTTGATGCTCCCCATGCGCCTCTGTTGCTCTCTCCAGCACTATTCACCCGCATATGCTTCCACCGCGTGGGCGCGCGTCCGATGGCCGTTCTGGCCGCTTCCACCACCGTCGTACTCGCGACGCCTTGCCTTTTCCGGATCTACCCACCATTTCGCCAACCGTGCACTTTGTAGACATTGTGTTGGAAAATACCACTTCTGCCCTTGTCCTTTTGGGATCCATGGCTGTGATTAATGAATATTTGGTTGTGCTGCCGCCATCCTTCCATTGTGAATCATACCAATGGGGATATTTATCTTCACTCACTCATGATGGTGATATGCTCTTTTGGCTTTGGATCTCCAATCTTTCAACTATTCAAGGCTTCCATATATTGTTCTTGCGATCTATTGTTGCATGTATAGGAAATTTTCACCGCCTTCATTGCGTCTTCCAGCGTTGATAGCTATGTGTGTCTCTTCTTTTTCTAGTTGTGCAATTATTCAACAAGTTGTTCAAGCTGATGTTCATTCCAGCTATCTTGTTGTGTTATCTTTTTTGGGCGTATCTAGCATCCTTGAGTTGCCTTGCTAGTCCTCCATGGAGATCATTTTTATATTTTAAGGCTTTAATTGTAACAAGCTTAAAGTTTAGTAAGCTTTAGCTTGAGGGGGAGTGTTAGAAATAAGGAAATATGAATTAATATCTCCATTATATCTTAGAATATTTCATATCATATCGTAGATTGATTTATATTTATTTTGGTTGATTATGTCATTATGATTAGATTTTATCTTTAACTTATAAATAGCATTATCTCATTGTATCATCACAACACAATATATCAAATATACTTTCATATTTTTGAGTTTTTATTCTCTCTCTATTTTTCCTTAAGTATCTAAAACCCTCAATTTCAACAAAACTCATTGTGTTATTTTGGACCTTGCCACTGGGAAGACGGTTGGAGTCCTGAGGACCATGAAGGGTTGTACTTTCTCCTTAATGTGCAAGCTGCAAGTGGTCCTGGTAAGAAGTTGCTTGCTTCTTATCTCCAATCAAGCTTTAGTAGTCTCTTCCAAATCTGGTTATATCACAAGCATCTTGGTCACCCTCTGTTATCTTTACTTAAATCTATGTTTCCATCTCTATTTTCAAAAGAGTCAGTTGAGTTATTTCATTGTGATGTCTGCAATTTGCAAAACTTCATCGTGTCACATTTCCATCTCACTCTAATAGGAGTCATGAACCTTTTGCATTAATTCATTCAGATGTTTGGGGTCCTGCATCCATTTCTAACATCACTAGCAAAAAATGGTTCGTTTCATTCATTGATGATTGCACTAGAGTTACTTGGATTTTCTTGATGAAAGATAAATCAGAGGATATTCATTTGTTTGTTCAATTTTATCAATTGATTCAAGCACAATTTGGAAAATCTATCAAGTGTTTACGTTTTGATAATTGTAGGGAATATGTGAATGATCATTTTTCAAATTTTGTTAAAGAACATGGCATTATTCATGAACTTACATGTGTTGATACTCCACAACAAAATGGTGTTGCAGAAAGGAAAAATCGTCATTTGCTTGAAGTCACTAGGTCTTTACTTTTTCAAATGTCTATCCCTAAGTCATACTAGGGTGAAGCTTTTTTTGCTTATTTAATTAATAGAGTACCCTCATGGCTTCTTGGTAATGTAAGCCCTATGCAACTCTTGCTGTCTCACTTTCCTCCTGCCCCGTTATGCGAAGTTTAGAGCCTCGGGTCTTTGGTTGTGTGGCTTTTGTTCATGTGCATCATCAACATCGTTCCAAACTTGATTCTAGAGCTGTCAAATGTGTTTTCTTAGGCTATGCTTTGGACAAAAAAGGATATAAGTGTTTTCACCCATCTAGTCTTCGTTTTTTGTCTCCATGGATGTCACTTTTAATGAAAACGAGTCATTCTTTAGTTGTCCTCAGCTTTAGGGGGAATCTTATGGAAGCTGAGTCAGTTATCCCAAAGTTTATCCCAAAGTGCTTCTTTCCTCTTTCATCCACATAGGCACTGCCACCTCAAGAATTGATGCCTACCTCTGACTCTTACCAAGAGTTAGCAACTTCTCCAGCACCACCTCAGCTAGCTACAAACAAATGGAAATCACCTATTTAGGTGTACCAAAAGAAAAGGCAACCTAAAGTGGTCTAGCAACAACTCCAGGAGTTTGAACCTATGGTAAGTATCTGAAGGTACTAGTTCTTCTGTTATTGATAATGAGTCTTTGAATGAGTTAGAACCTAACCCAGATGATTTACCTATTGCATTGAGAAAAGGAAAAAGGACTAGTGCGAAGTATCCTATTTCTCAATTTGTCTCTACTAAACATCTTTCTGTAGCAAGAGTTTCATTGTATCTATTGATTCCATACAAATCCCAAACTCAGTCTACAAATCATTAAAAGATGAGAATTGGATTCAAGCCATGAATGAGGAAATTAGTGCATTTGAAAGGAATGGAACTTGGGAGATCGTTGAGAGGGGAGATAAAAGACTAGTGGGATGCAGGTGGATATACACTTTGAAATATCGGTCTTAACACATTAGATCGATATAAAGCAAGATTGGTTGCAAATGGAATATACACAAACCTATGGAATTGATTATGAGGAGACATTTGCCCGGTAGTAAAGATGAACACTGCGAGAATCTTGCTCTCTCTTGCTACTCATTTTGGATGGGAGTTACATTAGTTTGATGTGAAGAATGCTTTCCTACATGGAGACTTAGAAGAAGAGGTTTATATGGAAATTCCACCTGGCTATGGTATCACCAATGAAAAGAACAAACTATGCAAGCTAAAGAAGGCATTATATGGACTAAAATAGTCCCCTGTGCTTGGTTTGGAAGGTTCACAATGACAATGGTATCATTGGAATATAAATAGATTCAAGGAGACCACTCTCTTCTTTAAACATACATCAGGTGAAAAACTTACAATTTTACTTGTGTATGTGGATGACATCATTATATTAGGTAATGATGTGGTTGAAAGCAGGAGTTGAGAGAAAAACTAGCAATTGAGTTTGAGATGAAAGATCTTGGGAAACTAAAGTACTTTCTTGGAATTGAAGTTGCCTACTCCAAACAAGTTATCTTCATTTCACAATGGAAATATGTCTTGGATCTTCTCAAGGAAGTTGGGAAACTTGGTTGCAAGACTAAAGGTGTTCCTATTGAGCAAAATCACTAGATAGATAGTGATGAAGAGAATCCTTTGGTTGATAAAGGACTATATCAAAGGCTGGTAGAGACTGGTATACCTCGCACATATTAGACTAGATTTGGCATATGCGTTAGTGTTGTCAGTCAATTCATGCACGATCCAAGGGTGAGACATATGCAAGCAGTTGATAAGATATTGCAGTACCTCAAAGCCACACCTGGAAGGGGGTTATTATTTAAGAAGGGTGGAAGTCTGTCTTTGGAAATATACACAGATGCTGACTATGCAGGTTCCCTTGTTGACAAAAGATCAATGTCAAGTTATTGCATGTTTTTGAGAGGAAATTTGGTGACTTGGAGAAGTAAGAAACAAAACGTGGTTGCTAGATCGAGTGAGACCGAGTTTCAGGCTATGGCACATGGAGTGTGTGAACTATTATGAATGAAGATCATACTAGATGATTTGAGAAGAAAATGTAAAGCTCCTATGAAGGTGTTTTGTGATAACAAGTCGGCAATCAACATTGGTCGTAATCCAGTCCAACATGACAGAACAAAACACATTGAGATTGACCGACACTTCATCAAAGAAAAGTTGGACGATGGACTCATAGCTATAATATGTGTTCCTTCAGGGTTCCAGCTTGGCAAATGTGTTGACTAAAGGGCTTTCCACGAACGATTTTGAGAATTGACATGCAAGGGAATGATAGATATCTATTCACCAGCTTGAAGGGGAGTGTTGAGAAATTGTACATGTGTATATAATTAATGCAGTAATTTAGGAATTAGTATCAGCCATAATTTAGGAAATTAGTATCAAGAAATTTTTACAATTTATTAGAAGATGTCTATATATTGTAAACCTTTGTGTACAATGAATATTATCAGAAAATCAAATTCATTTTACTCATTTTTCCTATATTTCCTTCCAAGTAAATCTTTAGAGTAATTACAATCTCAAATAAAAGTAAACAACCTACACCAATTGATAATTTACAAATATTTGCAATTCTAATTGACATTGACACTTATCTATAAGCGATAAAATATCTAAATAAATCACAACACAATCCATCATAAATCTTAACATTGCCCTTCAAGCTAGCATACAAATCATATGCACCCAACTTGATACAAATTGCTTTGAGGACCTCTCAAGGACTTTGCAAAGATATCAGCCACTTGATCACTTGAGTTAACAAACACAGTGATGATCGCCTTGGATATTACTCTCTCGATGGAGTGACAAATCAATTGCTTTGTGTTTAGTTCTCTTATGAAATACTAGGTTGGACAGAATAAGGAGGGTTGCCTAATTATCACCAAGGTTATTAAACTCGAGAGTTTAGATAAACTCATTTTTGTACGGTAAGATCGTAGACTCGTAAGAGTTTAAAAGTTAACTCGAGTTTAATAATCATGCAGTTTTACAAAGTTATCAAACTTGAAGGTTTAGATAAATTCATTTTTGTGTGATAAGATCGTAAACATGTAAGAGTTTAAGCGTTAACTTGAGAGTTTAATAACCTTGATTATCACAGTACAATTTCTGTTTTCTCCCACATTTTTGGTTGGTCTAGGATGATTTTTATGCTCTTTTCTGTGTTTCTCCTCTCTCTCAATTAATTCTTATTTAATAAAAAAATCATTTAATTAAACTTTGTAATCTGCTTCGAATAAAACACTCCTTTTCTCACCATTTTCTGAAACTTTTGTAGAGAAACATCAATGGTGCTTTGAGAGTCCTCAAGCACATGCAAGATGCAAACGTAAAACCTGATTCACAGACTTTCAGCTATTTGATTAGCAACTGTGAAAAGGAAGAGGATATCAACAAGGTAAGATGAGTTTTATCGTATCATAGTATTACCTCTCTCTAAATTGGGCATAAACTCTTATGTTTTGATCATTTTGTAATGTTTCATCTACTGTTCTCCAAATGTTATTGTAACATCCAATTTGACATGGTTTTGAAGATTATTTACTTTCTGAAGATGATAGGTACTAATCTTAGTCTTTCTGATAGTCTATTTTGTCCCATTTTTGTGTTTCTGTGGTTTGCTAATTATATCGTATTAATTGTCTTCTGCTGCAACTATACCAGTAGTGTGATTGTCTCCTTTTGGTCCATTACATTACCTTTGTGATGCTGTCTTTTATTTATGTTTGAAATTAGTGGGGTTTTACGGTGATGAGCTTAGGTACTAAAGGCGCCATTCCTAGGTATTAATCATTTATACTTGTACTAAAACGATGGTTTAAAAAGATATTGATCTGGTTCCAACAAACAGCATTATTAATCACTTGCCTCTGGAGGATATTGTTAAAGGATTTTGCTTTCCCTTTAGGAATGGGGTAAGCTGTAGTGTGTACTTGAGGATAGGTTTTAGTAGTATTTTGTAGCTAGAATTTGACCGAATGCTTGAATGTCATGAATTGGACACTAATGTTTTAAAAATATTTTTAATTTAAAATTTTTTTGGGGATAAGTATCTGTCAGTGAAACGGTGAAATTTAAGTCAAACTTCTTTCAATATCATTAACTATTCTATTTTGTTATAGATGTATTAGAAAATTAAAAATTAATGTCGTTGCTGTTGTTAGCATGATACAATTCATAATCTATTAGTTGATCATTTTTATTGACTTTTTTCAACAGTAATTATACATAGCTCGAAGCAAAGTTTTAAAATTTATTTGATAGAATTTTGAATATTCATGCTATTGGCAATTACTAAAAATGTAGTTTCCAAGGTTCAGCTTTATATGATAGAAGAAAGATTAGGCCCCTTAATATTCTTCAACTTTCCTTGTAAGTCTGTAGTTTTTCAATTTGCTGTCCTGTTTAGCGTGACTGAGTCTATACACTTTTTGTGTCAAGTATTTTGTGCATAGTTCTTTCATATGTTTGGAAGCTTGTGCTATTAACAACTGGTATTCTCCTAGGAAGTTTACAGCCTAGATTGGGTTTCACCAAGTAGTTTGTAATAACCCCTGGTAATGTGCATGTTGATGCGCATAGGTCAAGTTCATATGCATTGGTGCAACATCAGAACATTATGTAATCCTGATGCAAAATTACCTTTGGTTTTAGTTTGGGATGTGATATTTATTTTGATATTCATCCATTGATGCCCAAAAATATAAATTCTGCATTAATGCAGTTGCAATAAATTGATGTAATTGAGATTAGATGTTAACAGAAGTTTTGATAGCAAGATCTGATGTATCCACATTTTTGAGATGCTAATTAGAATATTTTCTTGTAGTATTGTGAAGAAATGAAGCAATCTGGAATCCAAGCTTCAAAGCAAATTTATATGGCCCTTATTAATTCATATGCAGCTTGTGGCAAGTTGGAAATGGCAAAACAGGTATGGGTGCAGGAGGGATGTGGATGCATTATGGAAGCATTAAACTAATAACTGATTGAACTTGCATATTGATGATTTGCATAATTACTGCTGACAGTAAATTTTATCTAACCAAATTGGTATTATTATCAGTGGATTGATAGGTATGTTATATTTAAGGTAAACTTCAGAAACTATTGTTTATATAAAATTAAATCCTGGATTAATAAATTAATTCAAATAGTTAACTAGTGAAATTTAAATTAATTTATTTACTTATGTTTTTAATTAAGTATTTTTTTTTACTTCAGTTAGAATTTAAAAAATTTAAAAAGTAGTGTTACAAAGTATTGGATAGTTTTAAGTGTAGTTGTGGAAGTTATTGGGTTTAGGGTTTGGTTGCAAAAATCATTGTTTCATAACCCTAAACCAAACCAAACTTGAGAAAGAATTTCATTGCAATTAGGGGAGACCGGACATGGTTGTAAAAGAAAATCCCCTATAGATTAGTATTATTATTTGTTGTGAAGTTAATTTTTGAATTATAAGGCGCTAGGCTTGACTTTGAAGTCCTTTTTGGGATGAAGTAAGGAGAAGTAGGCAGTTTCAACACCACTAAATTAGTCGAGTAAACTTCTTTTGCTTTAATTTTATAACAATGGCAACTGCACTTACAAGTACCACAATAGTGTTAGGAACAAAGATATTTGATCATAGAATGTGGAAATTGTTGAAATTGAGGGTTTTAAATGGTGGAGGAAGAAAAGAAAGAATAGAAACTCAATAATATAAAAGTATATTTGATATATTGTGTTGTGTGATACATTGAGATAATCCTATTTATAAAGCAAAGATAAAATCTAAACATAATGATGGAATCAACCTAAATAAATCTAAATCAATCTAAGATATGATGTGAAATATTCTAAGATATAATGGAGATATTACTAAATATTTTCTTATTTCTATCAATCCCCTCAAGTGAAAGCTTACTGAGCTTTAAGCTTGTTACAATTAAAGCCTTAAAATATAAAAACAATCTCCATTGTAGACTAGCAAGGCAACTCAATCCTGGATACCCAAAAGATAACACAACAAGGCAGTTGGAATGAACATTAGCTTGAACAGCTTGTTGGATAATTGCATGACTAGGAAAAGAAGAGACACACAACTATCATGGTTCAGCAATGAAGGCCGAAGAGACACAATGAAGGTTGGAAGATTCCCAATACATGCAATAATAGATCGCAAGATCAACATATGGAAGCCTTGAACGGTTGAAAGATTGGAGATCCAAAGCCAAAAGAGCATATCACCGTCATGACTGAGTGAAGACAAATATACCATTGATATGATTCACAATAGTACATTGGTAGGAAGCACAACCTTATATTCACCGCTCAGCCATGGGTCACAAGAAACTGGTTGCACAAAACAGGGATAATATTGGAAATAAGAAAAGCTGACATTGATGAAGTGCATAGATCTCGAAACCAAAGACAGATCTGAAAAGAGGACAGCGACGCGAGCACGGTAGTGGGCAAGGCTGCCGGATACGCCGTCGAATGCGCCTCCACGTGCGTGAGAAGCGGTGGCGGGTGGCTATGTGTCAAAACACGGAGACACGCGTGTGAATGGGTGACACGGTGTCTGTGCACGTTGTCGGGGATGGGCCATAGAGGAGGAGGCGATCCTAGCACTGTGGTTGGCGGTCGGTAATGATGCCAGCGTCGGAAAACTCGCCAGTGAAGAAGAGTGGCGGAAGGTGTTGAGGTTGCTGGAAGTGTTGTTAGGAGAAAAAAAAGGAGTGATACACTGTCGAAGGGGTTGACACGGCGGGAAGGAGACCGAAAAGGTCACCGGAAAAGTGGCTGGAAGTGGAAACAACGGTGGTTTGATGTTTGGAATTTTCTAGAAAGCAAGAACACTGTCAAACCTAAAATAGAATTGAAGGGCTTGACAGAGCAATGGTAGGACAAAATGCAAAGTAGAATGATAGCAGGGGACATAACACAGGTGAGTTCCAAATCAATGGAATCTCTACACGAAGCGATGGACACAGGTCATGGTGGATGGTACCGCTGATACCATGTTGAAATTGAGGGTTTTAGATGGTGGAGGAAGAAAAAGAGAATAGAGACTCAATAATATAAAAGTATATTTGATATATTGTGTTATGTGATACATTGAGATAATCCTATTTATAAAGTAAAAATAAAATCTAAACATAATGATAGAATCAACTTGAAAGATACTGCCACAGAATATATGAGTAAGTATGGAGGTATATGTGTATTATTCACAACCTTAACTAGGACCAGTAAAATCCTAGCTCAGGGAAGATGAGAAAGAAGAAGAGAAATAACAAGTATGCAGAAATAGAGTAGAGGTTCAGCACTAAGCAGCTGAGCTCTCCAATTCCAATGCCTAATTCTTTCCCAAACCCAAGACCCCTCATCCCTCTGTTGAAATACTACAGCTCAGCTAACAGAATTCCCTAGCATCACTCCCACGCCCTCACCTGCTGACTCAGCAGGTTTGTTAGGCTGTACAAATATCTCTCCCTTTGAATTATCTAAAATGCCCTTGGCCTTCCTCCGTTTGTACACCTTTAGCCCTTCCTTAGACTCATGGTCTCTTACACAACCTAAATAAATCTAAATCAATTTAAGATATGATGTGAAATATTCTAAGATATAATGGAAATATTACTAAATATTTCCTTATTTCTAATAGAAATAATTCCACTGAGTCCACAGAAGGGAACTCCCTCACTCTCACTGGTGGTAACAGAAAAAACCAAGAATAATAAAATGATATATACAATGTAGACTCATCAAAGTGTCTGGGCGGCTATTGCCTACACCTCTCTGATCTCTTCACATTTATCCACACCCACCCATGACTGAATTCTCTCCACCATTTTCCACTGCCATGCTAGCCGTCTGTTATGTTGCAGGTTGTTACCTTATATATTACCCATTCTACCGTTACTGTATCTGTTGACAAATCCCCTGCCTCCTTTCTACCCTTCCTCGCGTACACCTCAATACCATGGGGTTTATCAAAAACCTTTTTGTTCTCTTCCTAAATATTCTAATTGTCTGTGTAGATAACTATGTTCATGCCTTCCATGACTATTTTTCTGACATTGACACTGTCATCAGGACTGCTATTTTACATATTTGTAATATGATCTATTTTTGTTTACAAAACAAAATTCCTATGCAGACCTAAATCAGCTCTTGTAAATGAACTGTGAATGAGCTTGGGCTGGTTAGACAAACTTTACTGAGTAAATACTAAAATCAGCCAAGATTAATTTCTTCATAATATGTAAATCTGCAAGTACTTTTTTTTACACTTTTCTTTCTTTTTTCTTTGTTTTTTAATAAATCTTATCATTTAAAGATACATGATGACGTAAAAGAGAAAACATCTTGTATGTTACCTTCCTACATCGTTCACGTAAAGCAAAATTTATGTTTCACATTACAGGTACTTTTGGATCCAAACATACCGATTAAAAGCTTACATGAAATCAAGAGTGTCCTTGTCTCAGCTCTTGCATCGCATGGGCAATTGTCTGAGGCACTTCTTATATATGAGGAGATTAATAAAGCTGGACATAATTTGGAGCCAAAAGCTGTTATAAGTCTCATTGTAAGGTTTTAAATCATCAGTAGTTGTATTCTCTCTCTCTGCCATATATATATATATATTAGACACACCCATACATATTTTGTTTATAATTATCGGACATTTTTAGGAGGAGTTCGCCAAATTTAATGGGGAGTTAGATGGGATGCTTCTGCTACTTGCAGAATTGAGTGATCTAGACTGTTGGGTTGATGGTTGCTTCAGAGTTATCATGTATTGTGTTCAAACCAAGAATCTAAGGTTTGATTTTTCCCCTTCTCCAATATATATTATTTATCTTTATATTTAAATTGCATTATGGAATTTGTTTTTGTTCATACTTAATTGTATTTTGGTTCAGTTCTGCTATTGACTTGTTCAAGCAACTCAAGGACAAGTTTGAAAGTGATGAACTAGTAATGGAAGCTCTCTTTGATGCAGTGAGTTCTGGTTCCCTCCCAGATTAATCTGTATAAACTTGCTTTAAATATTATAAGAATGGATGCATTGGTTATTGATCCAGTTCTTGTAAAGTTATTAATAGAGGTAGAGGGATACCGAGGAAAATTATCGGGGAAATAATCGGATGCGGTTTAAATGTTAATGCATTTAACATGAATATGATATGTGATAGAGTTATATGGCTGTTGCTTGATCCATGTTGCTGACTCTACTTAGTGGACAAGGCTTAGTTGTTGTTGTTGTTGTATTTGTTATGGTTTGGATCGTGAAATATTTCTAAATTGTGTATTCTATCTTCATCTTCATCATGACTTCCTCATTAACATCAACTTTGTTGCTGTATGTACAGGTATTTTCTGTAATTGCAGCATCCGAGTCCACACATTTGCAGATTGGTCTGGACTTGCTTTGGGCTATCAAGAGTGAGCTAGGTCTTGTGCCTTCACGGCAATGTCTTGATTTTCTTCTAAGTGCTTGTGCCAGTGCTGGAGATTTGAATAATGCACGTTTGATTTGGAGAGAATACGAGGTTGCTGGATTTCCTTACAATGTGTTAAGTTATTTGAGGTAAGTTGTTAGCCTGTTGAAATTGCAAGCCTATCCCTAATCCTGAGTTTTTCAATATTATTTCCATTTGCCTCATTGTTGTAGCTATCAATAATTTCTACGGTTGTAGGATGTATCAGGCACTTTTGGCATCAGGAGATTATAGATCTGCTAACTTTATGCTTAATAAAATCCCAAAAGACGATGCTGAGGTTTGTTCTATCATCAAAGCATGTCAAGATACGTACTGTTCTGTTCTCACCTCTGTAGGAAAGAAGAAAAAGAAAGGAAAGAAAAAGAAAGAAAAGAGCGAGGCTTGAATACAATTTTGGGGGAGAGAGAGATCTGCCCCACTAATTTTTTGTATGGATTAAGAAATGTGAGTCACAAAGGGTGCTGCATTTCTTGTTAATTTAATTACAATATACGATGACCCTACTTCTAGGCTTTCATTTTACTTTTTCTTCATCAATCACAAATCCTTTGCTCTTCCTTTACCTGATTGATTGGTCCATTGTACGGTATATTTTGCCATCATTGAAGTTGGTTGCAAGTCATGCGCTTGGCCAGGCTTGGCTTGTTCAGAATCTGAGTCTTGATCCTGGCTGAAGACTGGTTTGGCTTCTTTTGTTGTTGTAAGCCAAGTCCAGATGATAGCTTTCATTTTCAGCAATGTACTTTTTGAACATGAAGGCTGGCTGCTGCAACCATTAGTGCAAGACTGCAAGGGATGAAAGCTTAACATCAAAATGCCATCTCTGACAGAACTTAATCTCTGCTCCCAAGATGATTGAAGGTGTCTGCATCTAAAGAAGGAGGAGAAAACTGAAAGCACGTTTTTCTCAAGTAAAACCAGTTTAGATGACCCAGAATTCTTTAATACCATCTGCTAAAGATGTATCAGTGATGTGGAAAAGCATTTCTAGTAACACATTGAAGAAGTGTTATTCTCACTAACCATTAATGTTACATTGTTACTTATATTTCACTAATTGAATTTTTCTAGGGCTGCTATGCTCATGTCACACCCAAATTCAAGAATATAACCGGTCAGATAGTCTCTTTATCACATGCAAACTTGACAATAGTTAAAATAGTTGTATCAGTTATGTATAAGTTCATAAATATTTCAGGGATAGGAAACTCTCAAATACTCAAGCACAATTTGATAGTTGTTGAGAGATAGAGAAAGAAAGTAATGAGAAATCCGTGTGTCTCAACTACACAACGAAGAGTATATATAGACACGTGCAATAAATACACAATAATTACAAATATATATTTTTCCTAATTACATATATAATATTTCTAATTACAGATATTTATAGATTCTAACATTCACTCTCAAGCTGGGGCATATAGATCATATGTACCTAGCTTGCTACCCTTTCAATGCTTTGGTGAGAATATTTGTCAGTTGTCATTTAAATTGACAAAGCTTGTGGTGAGGTCTCAGATAAAATCTTCTTTGTGATGAAGTGACAATCAACTTCAATGTGTTTGGTCTTCTTATGAAAACTGGATTTGAGGCAATGTGTAAAGGCTTGATTGTCACAAACAAGTGTCATGTGCTTGGTTTCCCCAAATCAAAGTTCTTTGAGGAGTTGCTTGAGCTAGATAAGTTCACATGTGGTTGAGGCCATAGCACGATCTGCCTCAACATTAGATTGCGCAACTACACTTTGCTTCTTGCTTTTTCAGGATATGAGATTGCCTCCAATAAGTATATAATACCTGGAAGTGGAACGCCTATCGCAATCTGCATTAGAATACCCAACTATCTCAATATGCCCTTATCTTTGTAAATAAGGCCCTTCTCTTGGTGCTTTTTTGACATACTTCAAAATATATATAACAACATCCTGGTGAGCTTCACATGGAGAGTTTAGGAATTGACTAACCACACTTATTGCGAAAGAAATGTCTTGATGAGTAACTTGAGATAGTTCAATTTCCTAACAAATTTTCTATATCTCCCAGGGTCAGTAGTGGCTACCCTTGATTTGGCAGGAGCTTGACATTAGGATCCATAGGAGTATCAAAGGTTTTGCAGCAAGTAAACCTATTTTCTAGAATGTCAACAACATATTTTCTTGAGAGAATTATGCCATTTTTGGATTGTGTTACTTTAATACTTAGGAAGTATCTGAGTTTGCCAAGGTCTTTAGTATGGAAGTAATTTCATAGGTGTTGTTTGATCTGTGCTATGCCATGAATGCCACTCCCTGTAATGACAATGTTATCAACATACACAACTAGGTAGGTGCAATTCTCTGAGTATGACAATAAAACACGAAGTGGTCAGCTTCACTCCAAGTCATACCAAATTGTTGAACCACGTGGAGAACCTTCCAAACCAAGCCCAGGAGACCTTAAGACCATACAGTGATTTTTGAAGACGATAAACAAGACCAGAAGACTCTCGTTGAGCAACAAACCTAAGAGGTTGCTCCATATAAACCTCTTCCTCAAGATCACCATGGAGGAAGACATTCTTAATATCAAACTGATGAAGAGGCCAAAGATGCATAGTAGCCATAGAGAAACAGACAAACAGAAGCCATATTGGCAACAAGGGAGAAAGTATCACCATAATCCAAACCAAATATCTGAGTGTACTCTTTGGCAACAAAACGAACCTTAAGACGATCAATTTGACCATCAGGCCCCACCTTAATTGTAAAATTCCATTGACAACCAACCACATATTTGTTCGAAGGGAGAGACACTAGTTCCCAAGTACCACTATCTTGAAGTGCACACATCTTAGCAATCATAGCTTGTCTCACCCAGGATAGGAGAAGGCCTCACCTGTAGTCTTAGGAATAGACACAGAAGACAAAAAAGATAGACAAGCAAAATGTAGAGGAGATAAACGATGACAACTCAAAATAGGATAGTGAGGAGACGAGTTATGAGTGGAATGAATACTTTTATGAAGGGCAATGGGAAGACCAAGCGCATCGGCAGAACGAAGGTGGTGGAGGATGGGCGGAGAATTGAAGGTGGCGGAGGATCGGGCACGAGGAAAGTCCACATAAGCCAAGGGGCTCTGAGGAAGGAGCAGGAGCGGACGACGGTTGCTAGTTAGGTGCAATGGGTGTCTGAGGTGGGAGAGGCTCAGCTAGTGGATAGGCTCGACAATGGTAGACCTGAAGGGGCGGGGCGTAGGTGCAGGGATAAGGGGTGGCAAAGGCATAGGGATCGCGAGAAGTGGGAGTTCCTCAGAAGCAAGAGAGGTGGAATGGGTAGATGGCTCAAAGAAGGGAATAGTGTCCAAAAGGTAACATCCAGAGATGAGGTAACGACAGAGTAGGAGAAAATACCGAAAACCCTTTTGAGACCGAGTGTGACAAAGAAAGACACATTTACATGAACGTGAGAAAGTTTGTCAAGACCATGAGTTAAGTTGTGAACAAAACAAGTTGAGCCAAAAACGTGTGAGAGAAGGGAATGCAAGGGGTCATGGGAAATAAGATGGAGTGGGATCTTGGTAACCCAAAACAGAGGAGGCATGATTAATTAAATAACATACAGTTAAAACATCCCCCAAAAACGAAAAGGTGCATGATTATGAAGAAGAAGAGTACGTGTTATTTCAATCAGATGATGGTTCTTGCGCTCAACAATTCCATTCTATTGAGGTGTATGAGCACAGGACGTCTAGTGAAGAATACCATGAGAAGCTAAAAATTGTTGAAAATCATGAAACAAATATTCTTTGCATTATCACTACGTAAAGTGTGAATATGAACACCAAAATGAGTTTTTATTTCTTGATAAAAATTTGTAAAAACGGAAAACAACTAGACTTGTTTTTCAGGAAAATAACCAAGTACAACAAGAATAGTCATCAATAAATGTATCAAAATAACGAAATCCTAAGTTAGACACCGTGCGAGTAGAACCCCAAATATCTGAATGAACTAAAGTAAAGGGAGACGCAACTTGACTACTAACACTATTAGGAACATGACTTCGCGTGTGTTTCCCAAGTTGAAACGATTCACAAGGCAAACTGGATAGTTTGGACAGGCTAGGCACCATATGCTACAAGTTGGCAAGGCTGGGATGACCCAATTGGGCATGGAGGGTGAAAGGATTGATGGTGAGAAAGTAAACACTGGACAGGGCAAAGCTAGTAGAGACCACGAGACTTACATCCTGGTGCCAATCATCCGTCCCATGCTCCCTTACAAGTAAACAGAATCTTTAGTGAATGAAATGATACACTAAAGGGCTTTAGTTAACCGATAAATAGAGAGTAGGTTGAATGGAGAACTAGGAACATAAAGGACAATCTGACATGAAGGTGGGGATGGGGATGCCCACCCATGAACTGTGTATGAGAACCGTTGGCTAAAGTGAAGTAGGTAAATATCAAAAGTAGAAAGTATGGAAAATAAAGCTTTATTCGGAGATATGATTAATGGTGGAGAATCAAGAACCTAAGGACCCAATGAGGCCAACTGAGAGAGACAAACAAAGAATTACCAGAGTGTAGCCAAGGCAGTTTAACAAGTGACATGAGCCCAAAATCTGTTTGATGGAAGGAGTAATAGTGGACTTGAGAATGCTATACAGTGGGCATCAATCTTAACCCGGTGGGTCTCTACAGGAATGTTGACAACGTCTTGGTGAGATGGTAAGAGTCATGTCCTAGTAGCCAAAGTTGGATGTCAATGCCCAAGTATCATAATTGTTGCCATCAAGTTTGTCAGTGGAAAGAGGCACACTGACATAACTAGTGAATGTTGGAGGCTCGGTCTGAACACACTTATTTTCAAAGGTAGATTCGATGACGGCCATGGCACAAGGAGGCAAGGGCAGAATGGGAATTACTAAAAAGTGGCGTCTCGCAAAACCAAGGATAGAACTGGGAAGAGGAGAGAGGTGCGAGTCCAACGTAGGAAGCGGCGGCCGAAACAAGGCGGGACACACCGCCATGCGCGACTAAAAGAAGCGGTGGCTAAAAACACCACAAAAGGAAGAAGCGGCACGTGGAAGCACGTGACAACATGTTTGGAGGTGTGGTCGGTGGGGTTGGCCATGCAGGGCGAGGCGAGGTGAGGCAAGGGGTGGGGTCGGCGATGGTGAGAGGCGACGGGGCTATTTTGGAAGAGAGGCACACCGAGGGAAAGGCGAGCAAACGAGAAAGGAAACATGGCTTGGCCGAAAAAATTTTCACCATAGGGCAGTGGGCCCTCTTGACGGCACAAATTAGGGTTTTCTTTCTTTCTTAGGCTCTGGATACCATGTTGAGAGACAAAGAAAGAGAGAAAGTCGTGAGGAATCTGTGTGTTCAACTACACAACGAGGAGAGTATATATAGATACTATGCAATAAATACACAATAATTACAAATGTATATTTTTCCTAATTATATATATAATATTCCTAATTACATATATTCCCAATTCTAACAATAGTAAAATGACTTAAATAGTTTTTGGTTCTATCATAATTGTTTGATTGCACAGTCAAGTTAATATGTGCAACAAATATTAGTATTAATGTCTTGAAGTTATCTCAACATTAGAGATTTACCTCACTTTAGAAGTGAGTTTGTTATATAACCGGGAGGTACAAAATAGGTCAGATGGGACTATAATAATGAGTTTAACAACTCTGAATGTAAGAGCATTTAAGTGCCACTAATAAAATAGAGAAAAACAATTAACATAAAGTGCTATATTAAGAGGAAATATTTAATTTGAAAAGACAAAAAAAAGAAGAAGTTAAAATGATCTAGGAGATATGTAAATTTTATATAGAGAGAATGATTGTTTATCTTTTTAATGACTAGTAGTGACTATTCAATTTTAACTAAAAGAATAGCTAGTTAACAATTATTTATTAATCAATAATCATCATAATGATGTATATCAAAAGTTATTATTCTTAACTTAATTAATTAAAAATATTTAATATTGACCTAGGCACTAAATATTATAAGTATTTAGCATTAACATCTTTAATATAATAATTTATATTTATATGTTGAATTATTTTCTTTTAAAGCTTTTTTAAGACAATAATTATTTATATAATATAATGTAAATATTATAGAAAAAAGATAAATAGTTAAGAATAAATAATTATAAGAATAAATTACTAAGTCGATGCACATTGATATTTTATCATTCAATGTTCAAAACATTTTACATTTTACAAATATTAAATAAACATGTGATATTAGGATTTTTTTTTTATGATCACTTACTTTTTACTATATATATTGGATCTAGCTTCCTCCAATAACCAAACAACATCGTTAAATAACCTGGAATATATATAAATGAAAAGATAAATGACACGTAGATTTATTACCCAAAAAAGAAAAGGGGACATAATAGTGCACGTTAAGAGGAAAATAAGGTGTAAAATGATTAATGACTTCATGTGTCTATATTGTGGATCAACTTCACAACTTCTTTAGCTTTTCATTTTTTAACTAAATCAATGCATGGAATTATCTTATTTTTTAACAATGGAGGAACAATTTTTAAAAAGTATATAGTAAAAAATAAGTCATTGCTAAAAAAAATTTAATATCATATATTTATTTGATACTTTTAAAATGATATGAACATTAAAATGATAAAATATCAATGTGTGTAATCGATCTAGTAATTGCTTTTATAATTATTCATTCTTACTTATTTATCTTTTTCTAAAATATTCAATATTATATTGTATGGATAACTATTGTCTTAATGAAAAGAAAATATTCAACATAGAATTAAATACTTGTGATATTTAATGCCTAGGTAAATATTAAATATATTTAATTAATTAAATTATTTTTAATTAAATTGATAATAATAGTTTTTTATATATATCATATGGATAATTAATAAATAATTATTAACTAGCTATTCTTTTAGTTAAAATAGAATAAGGATAATTTGATAAAATTCAATAAAAATTAGTATTAATGGGAGTGACAATAGCTAAAATAGTGGTTATATTTTTAATCTTTCAAAAACAAGTAATAGCCATTTATATGATAGTCACTTAGTGGCTATTATTTACAAATACAGTGATAATCGTTAAAAATAACTATTACTCATGTACCAAAAAATTGACTGTTACACCATTGGTTATTCAAGGTTTATTGACTTTCTAAAATTGAGCGATCTGACAAAAAATATTGAATTATTAATTACAAAGTGGTTATTGTTAGTTTTATTTTCTGGTGTAGAAGAAACATAACTAACAAATATTGAATTATTAATTACAAAGTGATCATTTAGTGTGTGTTAAGTTGGGAGGTAAATATGGGGAAAATTTATCTTTATTGTCAATAATTCAGCATGAACATTGGATGTCAAACCAATAAAACCTGAGAACTCGACCTCTTAATGGCCAACATCATTGCGAATTAGGCCCCCTATACCAGTTCTACCAACACTGTTGAGGGCACTACCATCATTTATTTAGCTTGTAAGAGACAGCCAGATGAAATTTTCCACTTGACTAATGACTACTTTTCTCTAGTCGTTGCCACCGTTGGTTTTTGAAATGTTGTGCCTTGGTTGGGGTCTGAAAAATTTCCTATGGGGCACTCGATTTCGTTGTAACAAGTTTAAGAAGATTAGAGGGTACTGACCCAAAAATAATAAAAACTCGACCCAAAAAATAAATATATAAAGAAGACTAGAGGATACGTCAGGATTACAAATTTCGTGCACGGATGATGAAATGTTATCACTGAAAATTGTTTGAAGAAGAGAAAAGAGCACTTAAAGCTAGTTACTAATGTGATTGTTTTGTCTACCATTGAATGATGTGTGAATTCTATTAAATGGGATCCACTCTCATCTAATGGTGGATCGAATATTAGTCGATATGGTGTTTTACACCTCATCGTATAAATAATACAACTCTATTTGGTTTGTTAACAAATTTTACAGGAGTGTGTATTTTTTTTAGCCCAATTTCTTGGACCCAACTATTGGGCTGGGTCAGGTGAGTAGTGACCCTAACCACCCATTAAGGTCTAATCTCCTCCTCCATGACCAGAACCTTTGTGCAGCCTCATTCTTCACCTTGCTACTCCCAACGAGCACATAAATCTGATCATCCCCAACACCAACTGCGCCCAGAGCCATGGCGGCCTCATAGGATGGGGACCACCTACCTCGCCGACGCACGGCGCCTCGCCTCCTCGTGCGACGGTTGTAGCACCGCTTGAAGCTATGGCGACCTTACGATACGCAACCATGTCATCGCAGAAGCCGCGGTTATGGGGCCACTTGAAGTAGCAGTGTCCTCGTCGCTAGAAGTAATGGTTGTAGCGTCCTCGAAGCAGCATTGTCCTAGTCATTGCCACGAGAGTTGCGGTTCCAGTGTGCCTCCGAGCAACAGGATCTTCGTCGGGGAGTTGGGGTTGCAACGACGGCCTTGCAAGCTAGCGGTGGCCATCTGGGCTACCCGATGCAAGTGACGTTCAAACACTTCAAAATTTAACTTCTATTTTTTTTTTTTCCCTCAAAATATTCGTTAACTAAGGCTTTGTTTGGAGTGTAGAGGAAAAGGGAAGGGAAGATATTGGAGGAGAAGGAAATATGAGGGAAGGAAGGAATTTAGAGGATTGATTCTCTATGTTATTTGGGAGTGAAAGATATGTAAAGGGAAGAAAATTGGATGATTTATGATTTAGTTTGACAATTTTATATTTTTTTATAATATTTAATTATTTTATTTTTATAGAATTAATTATTTTAATTAAAAATACATATTTCTATTGATAAAAAATAGAAAACTTATAAATTTTTTTTACATTTTTATCCTTTAATAATATATTTAATTATTTTATTTTTAAATAATTAATTATTTTGAAAAAAATTAAAAAATTACTTCTCCCTCAAATTTTCTACTCTACATAATGGATCATTTAAAAAAATATCTATTGATTTTTTATCTCCAAAAATTACTTTTCTCATCAATATTTGTGAAAAGTCTATCAAAAAAAATTTATAAATTTTTTTGAAAATCCATATTTATAGAAAAAATAATAATACCATGCAAAAAATTTGTATTTACAAAAAAAACAAAAAGGGACAAAAATAAATGTAACTATCAATTATATACACAATCGAAACTAGCAAAAAGAAAAAAAAATAACAAATACTATTGGTCCAACACTTTGGTAATTTTTTCATAACAATACACAAGGAAAATTTTTTTCATTAATTGAAACTCAAATAGTCCAACAATGTCAAATATTAAATCAACCTAAATACTAAATCAATGGTTTACAAATAGAATCCACTTAAAAGTTATATCAAGGAGGACCACCAAGACCAAACACCATATCAAATAACAACCTCTTACGTTTGTCCTGAGGACAACCAATTACTTCTCTAATGCACTCTGGATGACCAAGAAGATACATGTATATACGATTGATCAAGTGGTCCTCAATTTGCAAATCTTCAAGCATCTTCTAGACTTCACTTTCTGGAATTGGAGCCTTCTGCTTAGCTCTTTTGTATGCAGTGCTCTCCCTAAAAGCTCCAACAAGATCTTGAAGAACCATCTTTATCCCTTCAGCTTCAGCTTCATCCTTAGACATTCTAGACCTTTTACCTTTAGGCTCTTGGCCGAGATAGGTGCTTCTGGAGATGTGACTTCATTATCTCCAATGTCTTGAACGCTATCCAAATTGAACTCACTGGTTTCAAGAGACTCTGATTCATGACACTCCCTTTTGTTTCTAATCTCCCTGGCAGTCTAGCATGCTCTCCAATAGCTCTATCTCGCCACACAATATCATCATCTTATCATAATTTGGGATGGGCTTTTTCATCAACTCTTCAGCCTTAGGTTTAGTCTATCAAACCAACAATAATAACTTTAACTTTAGAAAGATATTAAGCATTAATAACTTTGAAGGATATTTAAATAAGTTAAACACAACAATCAGTTGAACTTCAATTTGTTAAAAGCTAAATTATTACCTCAATTAGCTTTTGCCAAACTTCGATTCAGCACACCAATGCTTTGTAATAGGATCTCAAGCAAATCCACTAGGCCCATTTTTGAATAAGTCGTAACATTTTGAGAAACTTCTCTTCATTAGCTTCCATCGACTTTTCACCTTTTCCTTTGCAAAAGGCCTTTGAAATTTTTCTCGTAGTTCATTTGTTATTGCTTCATAGGCTTTTGAGGTGAAACTCCCACCCACTTTGTTTCCCATATTTAGCTAATTTAGGAAAGCATCAACAAGAGCATTATCCATCTCTTGTGTCCATGTCTCTCTTTCTAACTTAGGCATGATTACCTCAATCTGCAACATTCCCAATTAGTGTAACCCAAGTCAAGATTGAAAACAAAAGAATTATATAAGGATAAGAGATATGCACTCATATTATGCAAGGGGGTGAACAAGAAGTGGGGAGTCACTAATTCTGGATGCAACACTTCAAGACATGGAATGTCATATATAAGATGCGACATTTGTGATACTTTTGGCACTCAATTTGTACCTTACACAATCTATTACTCAGTATAGTAATAGATTGTGTAAGAAGTTGACAAAGCTGAGAAAACAAAGCATAAAGCTCAAATCTTTGGCATTATAAAGCTGAGAAAACAAAGCATAAAGCTAAAACTAGCATGCCAACAGATTAAGAAGATAATAGCATCACAAGCAACCAAAATGATAGGATTTGGCTATCCAAAAAAGTTAAAATCATATGAAGATATTTGACCAGAGATGAAATAGTGTGATTCAAACATCCAGCTGTCCAAGCAGCAAGAAATGTCAACAATGAGTAGAGCTGACAAAAAGTTCTAGAAGATCAACTCTGACCTTCAAGTAATAACTATCATCATATATCAATTGTAAAACTAGCATTTCCCATCTACAAGAAATATTTACTAAAAAACAAGGTTTATCACGGGAGTCTTTGAGTACAGAGGCAGTGTTCAAGAACTTTGACTATAATACTCCTCAGTATAGACATCCATGGAACTTTCATTTTTCTTTCAACCAGCAAAAGTCAACATAGTTTTGAGTTGATGCGCACATTGACATTTAAATGTTCTTTGCAAGTTGGCTTTATAAGCTTACACTAACATATATGTCACGGAGCATACACAATAAATTTGGCAGCAAATCAGCACAAAGGCAAGGTTTGTGATAATCAGTTAATCATAGCAAACTATGCATGCAATTATGTAAAGCTTTGTTAGCTAAGGACAGTGACATAGACATGTATCAAATTCATTGCTTCATTGCATTTAAATCATGTTAACCACATAAAAGTAAACCTAAGACAGGTTAGATCCAGTATTATCAATCCATCAACATGAAAAATATCCTTGCTGATTTTGGATTAAGGAATAACGTAGTTAACAAACTCTAGCAAAAGGCTGAAAGGAAGAAGATTACATATTGTTCAGGCCAACTACACAAATTTCTCACTTTCAACTAAGTATACTAAAAGAAAAAGAAATTAGCTAGTATAATCTCTCCACATAGCTTCTGATATAGAATTTCTAAAATTCTCCCTAAACGAGTATGTTCTTTATCCTCATCATCTACCGGGTCATGAACATGTTGGTGAGGTGCAACTTGATTGTTAATTTCTTCATCCACCTCAGGAACCAAATCTTCATCAGGATCTACCATCATCAAGTAATTGTGCAAAATACAACAAGTAACAATGATCTTATTCTGAGTCTTGATTCTATAGGTAGGTTCAGTTCCACTTGAAATAATAGGAAAACTTTTTTTCAAAACTCCAAAAGCCCTTTCAACGACATTACACAAGGATGAATGTCGGTGATTGAATAGTTCTTGAGGCGTTCAAGGTGGATTCTAAGGGAGAATTCTTTAAATGATAATGTGTTGTTCTATAGGGTGTAATTAATCCCTTTCTCAACATGAATCCAACATTAAGGACATAGTATTTACCTAATAAAAGGAAAATATTCCATTACTATGATATATCTAATAGAACAAAAAGGAAAATGAAGAACAACTATATTAATTACCTCTAGGTATTCTAAGATTGTCTGTTCTATGTAATGCATTTTTTAGTATCCTTGAGTCAGACGCGGTGCCTTCCCATCCAGGTAGAACATAAGTAAATTTAAGGTCAAAGGAGCATGCAACCAACACATTTGTGTTGGAAAATCTTTCCTACCTCGATACTTTGAAACTTCAGCTGACGGCACTTTTACATGAACGTGTGTAAGTCAATTGCCCCAACACAATCTTAGCATAAATTTTTTTTATTAATATCATTTGTTTTATAATGTTTTTAAATTGTGAATTAAAATAAATTTACCTTAAAGAATGGGTTAAATCAAGTACAGCAAAACTAAATATTTTCCAGCAACTCACCTAAATGGGAAGATGGGATGACAACAATTGATAGAATGATGTAATTGCACAAAATATTTGACCCTTGCAAAATGGTAAACAAAAATATTTTACAACTCTTTAGCACTTAATGTAATTCCATCTCATTGTATTCTATGCCTACCCAGCTGAGTAGTAATACATTCTGAAACTAAATTGGCAACAAACTGCAGAACCCCCAAATTATGGCTATCATGCAATTAGGTAATTTAGTTTTTTGTGATATTGACTTTGAGTCTTTGACATACATACATACTGTAAGGCTATAAGTTATAATAGCCAGCTTGGTCACTAACCATGAAGATTTAGATAATGATCAAAGACACAGTTATGGGGAAGAAAGAAGAAGAAGAAAAAAAGAAGGAAACAAGGCTATATCTTTCTTGGTTATACCTATATATCTCTCTGCAATGAACCCTATATTTTCTAGTTCTTGGGTGTTAAGTGTTATCTTGAAACTCAGGTGGAAAAGGTTTGCAAAATATGGAAGTGGGTTGGCCTAGCAGACAGGTATTTATGGACTGAAAATAGACCCTTCAACCATGCACCACCCCTCAACTCGACTAGAATTCAGTTCTTGTGTTATGTTGTAGAGAAAATAAAGTTGGAATTAATATAGATAATCGTGTTTACAAGTATGAGCTAAAGCATTTAACAACATATACCAATGAAATGTACATCTATCAGAGATCAAAGTTCAATTTAATCACAAAAGTGAACTTCAACTTACAAGCCTTCATCAGCAATGGTAGAGTGACACATGCGTGTTTGTTTGTATTCTCAAATGCAAGCATTCATCAACAAATTTAATAGAGAATGTTATCTCACTGAAACCATAAATGAACACACACGGAACACAGCCAAAGAACACTCATAAAAAACAATCAAAAGATCCAACTGTAATCATGCAACAGCACAATCATGTCAAACTTACACAAAGCATATGTTATCATCAGCTCAAAAAATTAGTGAACTTTAATCCACAAGTTTTTAAAATCCATTGCTAGTTGACTGACATATATATCATTCATATATGTAAACAGCACACAGCAAAATTAGTAGCGTAATCAGCTAGTATATGTAAATAATCAAATAAGTCATAGATTCCAGATCCATCACAAAGAGAGGCAGTGAAAATTTGTTTTCAGTTTTCCAAATCAAACATAAACACACTAATTAGAAGATCTGAAGAAAGAAACTAGAAGCTAGAAATCACGAAACCTTTGCAGAGGAAGGAGAGGACCCAGCTCCGATGGTGGTTGCTCAGGCGGAGGCAGTGAGCGACGATGCAGGCGAGCGGCGACAGTGAGCGAGCGGTGAGCGATGATGGAACGACGAGCGGATAGCGAGCGACGATGCAAGCAGCGACGTGAGCGCGTCAGTGGACAGTGGTGCGCACGCGACAGCAAAGATTGGGATTAGGGTTCTTCGGCAAAGGCAAGAGATGAGATTGTGTGATCGTGTGATTTTGGTGAATGGCTAATTTGGAAATTGGAAAAATGAGTAAGGGTAAAAACGTAATTTCATTTCATATCCTGAAAATGCCCCAAATTGGGGAACTAAAAACCAGGGAGTGTGGGGGGTTTAGAGGATTTTAAAACACCCTCAAACTCCTCCTTTCATCACTCTTAAAACTCACAAACAGAGATTAATCCCCCATTGCCTTCCCCTTTTCCCCAAATCCCAGCTCGCAATCAGAGCCTAAAAGAAGAGGATTTATAGGTTTAATTTTCTAATTCTAAATAATTTTAAACCAAATATTACACCCACTAAATACGATGAGTATACATGTTAGTTGCTACTCCCAATGTCATAATCAAAAAGCACTGGCCCCACTTTGCCAAATGTCAACTCCCTATTGGGGACTTGGGAAACAACACCAAATGCATTGACTGCCAACAACACCAGAGAATTCACCTAGGATCCCATCTTAATTAATTATACGTGATTTCTTGTATGAAGCTGTGGAAAAAGATTCATCTATGAAGTAGCAAGATGTCACAAAGGAATTGATGACACTTGTGTTTATGGGCCGACAACTAATAACCAAAAGCATCCGATTTTTTTTAAGATTAAAAATATAATCACTGAAAAAAATCACTAAACCATGCTAGCGTCTCTCCTCTGGTCGACGACTCTCGACTTCCTCCTCCTCCTCCTCCTGTGTCGGCGGCGGCGGCCGTCCGTCCGTCTGTATAATCAAAAGATCTTCCAGCTCAAGGGCGGAGAGCTCACACATACGAAAAATTAGAGCAATCCAATTCTTAGTTGCAGAAAAAGAGAAGCACCCACGACCTAGAAACTCCTAATCCCATCATGAACTCTGAACCAAAGTAATTGAAAATCACGGAACAATCTCAACTTCACAATAAAAAATGAAAATACGAAAGGCATCATTGTTGCAAAGCAAAAACATGAGAGAGAAAGGGTGAGAGGGGTGCAAGAAATGGATCTGGAGAAGGAGGACCTGTTAAGGTTATCTTTGGTTTAAGGTCTCCCATGACTACCGTGGCTGAGGGAGTTTTTGCACCGACTTAATTAGTTTCTTTTTCTTACAAGGCAATGATGATTGTTGATATTGCTGCTATTGTTGATTGATGAAGAACAGGACTTGTCATCGGGAGTGTGCTGTTGCATTTAGGGCAAAAGGCAAATATAATTTCATCATTTTAAGGGGATGCTCAATTAAAAAACCTATTTTATTATTATTAAATATAATAATAATTTTATTTTTTCTATTAATTTATTACATCATGATAATGGAAATAATAGGGTAAATGTCACTTTTAAATATTAAAATAGTAAAAAAGTGAAAAATTTAGTGTGGTTCATATGTGATTGGTGTATCACCATCACTATTTGTCCATCCAATGGACACGGTGCATGATGCACCAAGCTTCGCATGGCACAACGTAACATGCCGCGGGTCATCATTAAAATAATTCTCAACCTGCAACTCCTTTCTAATGCTAAAAATAAAATCAACACGTGTTGCTTGTTTATGGGACCAAGCTTGCGAAGAAAAACTGAAAATTGGTTTGAGTTTGAATTCGAACTTTTAGATGCGTTTGGTTTGTTAGTTTTAGTTTTTAGATTTATGAAGAAAATTGAAAAAATTAAAAATTCAAAATTTCAGTTTTTAGTTTTTCAGTTTTTCCTTCATAAATCTGAAAATGAAAATGAAAGTAGAAGTGACAAAACAAACACATCTTTAGTTTTTATTTTTAGTTTTTAATTTTTAATTTATGAAGGAAAAACAAAATTTAAAATTAAAATTTATAATTTTCAAATTTTCAATTTTTTCTTCACAAATTAAAAAAAATAAAAATTAAAAATTCAAATCAAACAGTATTTTATGATAAATTTGGTAAGTTAAAGGATTATTATGTGCACAAGAAAATGTCAGCTTGTGTTGAAAAAATTGTAATTAACTTGGTTCTTTTGCTTAATAACTTACATTTTTAATACAATCCCTGGCATTTTTTGCCATTACTTCCATTCTCTAAAATGAAAGCCGATCATAATATCTTTTGAGGCTTTTATTTTAGGGTGCATACTACTGTGAAGCTCCAGATTTCGCTTCACATGTGAAGCTACTCGGTGGAACCTCAGATTCGCGATGCGTGGTGGTTTGAAAGGTTATCTGGATTATGGATGTGTTGAAGAAGGTATCAACTTTTTCGAAACTATAAGCAAGTCAGTAAAAGGAGACAGATTCATCATGAGTGCAGCTGTGCATCTTTACAAATCTGTTGGAAAGGAAAGGGAAGCTGAAGTAACATTGCATTCAATAAACAACATGAGAATCCCTTTTGTCAAAATGGTATCACGCTGGAGCAGAAAGTGAGAACAGCCAAAATCTAAGCTGGAGAGAATGAGAATTTCATTATGCTCTAAGCATGTCTGTTACAGTATGAAAACTTGTATGAAGTATACATCAGAGTTAGTTTATATACAGCTAAGAGTGCTAACTAGATTAGTTGGATAACTATCATGGCTAACGGTCTTAGTGGTGGTGGTGAATAAACTAACTCAACTAGCTCAACTAACTTGTAACTGAACCAAGTAACCACTTAGCCTCCTTCCTTTCTTGAGTCTGAAGATCTAGACTAAGGAAGTTTGAAGTTGGATCAAGAGTGAAAGTGAAAGCTCCTTGACATATAAATTACTTTAGAAATGCATTTATGTGCTGGAATTGAGAAGCAATATGCTGATGGAGAAAGGTTGGTTATGACTAATAGAGCAGGCACAGAAATCTAATCAACCTCATAACTACTGGTTATGATGGAAGCTGATTGTGGCTGCCTTAGTGTTTGGTGGCAATAATAAAAGTACTCCTTTCGGACCATGTTTTTGCCTGTGATGATGAGGACCCGATATGCAGGCTTGTTGCAGTGTATCTCAGTCAAAACTGGATATGTCGAAAACATCTAAATCACCTAATTAAAGGAACTGCAGATAGGTTGACTGCAATGCGAGGGTACTTGTAATGACAACATCTGTTGTTCATGACTGACTGTTTTGGCCCCGGCATTTTTCCTCTCATATTCGGCAGGGCTGGAGTGTAAATGTTGGAGTCCATAGTTTGCTGTAAATAATGTGTGGAATCAAAGATGAAACTAACATTGAGAAATAAATTTGATTTTTTAAGCATTGTGTGAACTAATGAAATAATGACTGCTAAATTGTTGCATTTGTTTCTGTTGACTGTCAAATCTTGTGGTTGTTGTTTCAGTTGAGAGAGAGAGCGAGAGAGAGAGAGCTGGTTGATTGAGTAGCAGAACAAATAGAGTACAAAGTATTCGCTAAACACATGAAATTCAAACGAAGTTTTCTCGAAGAAAGTTACTTAAGAGCACATAGATGAGTTCAATGCCCGCTAGTTTCATGCATCATTTCTTTCTTGGGTCGACAACCAAGCTTAGCTGGGAATGAATTCTTTAGGACTCTTATGTGAAAGGACACTCGGTTTGTCTGGAGGGAATAATCGTTTTCTAGTTCTACCTTTTGCTGTTTTGTATATGCAATGCTTCCAATCCGGAAATTCCCACTATGGAATCATGTGCTCTACGCATATGCCGATTTAGATAATTTCATCGGAAGTTTAGTCACCTCCTATGAAAATAGTACGCGGGCTAAGGTAACTAGGAAAAATCATTGCGATATGCATTTCTGATAAATTCCCTTGGCTTTTCTGTGTTTAGAGGGTCTTCATGCAAAAAGTTGTTCCACGAGCTAGAGGAGCTAGAATTCCACGAGCTAGCGAGTTTTTGTGTTGGTCAATTTTGAGTTGGATTATACTGCTACAAAATCTCGCACATTCTGGATGATATAGCAAAGATGGTTTGAGGCTTTAAGCATTGCGGCACTTCAATCCTTTACAATTCTTTTAATGAAGAAAATTCGTAACTGCTAGTCTGCTTTAGAACTATGCAGGGTGAGGGGAACATTTGTGATTGCCAAAAGTTAGCCATCAGTATATACATGAGTAACAACTGACAACTGAAACCATAAGCATTCTTCATATGAAGACAACATATGAAAAAAGTACTTATGGGCCAAAACCAGCGAGGGATCATGACAACTATTTTGGATACCATAGATATAGGCAGAGAAGGACGTAGACAGGACTTGATCCTAAATTTAAGCTTTACTGTCAATAGTCATTGGCACGGCTCCTGTTTTGTTGATGCAGTTTTTGCGTGCTCCACTTTGTTCGTTTTCGCAGATATGCTGCCGTAAAATTGTGCATCCTTCTTGTTGTATTCTCTCACTTTATCCTTCAATATCTTGTACTTGATCTTCACATCCCTGATGATATTCATCCAAGGAAGGTATTAACAAACAAGTCGAGGATCCTACACACACAGAAAAAGAAGTTAAAAAAACAAAAAATTGCACACCTATTATCCGGCTCAATCTCAAGACCTTTCTTGATATCCATCTCAGCCAGATCCAAGTCCACAAGTTGAATATATTATATATGCTTGTGCCTTACTATATAGTGCCTTCACATTCCTACTATCCAGCTCTAATACCTATATATGATAATGCAAAACTCTCAAGGTTAGTGCTTTTCAGTCCATTCCCCTTTCAATTGAACCAACTAGGGTAATGATGACAAACAAAGATAAAAGGAATCAGAAGTTGCATGAACAAACCTTGGTGCACAACTTCTCTACCTGTTTCTAGTCCTTGAGTTTCAGCTTACAGGCTGCATTATTGAGGTTGCATGTGATTTTCAACACCTTTGTCTTCCGTTTCTCCTCGTCACTGAAGGATGAATCATACTCAATATAATACTTTATTGCCTGTTACCAAGAAAATACAGAGCAGCTATTAGCTTCCTAACTTTGTTAATTAAGACATATCTCTTTGATGCTCTTTCATATTTACCAGCCTTGGACAATGCATTCCCTTCCTCCTCCTTCCTTCCAGCTGCCTCAATCTTCTCCTGTGTATTCAAATCCCACGATTCCTTTTCCTGCACAGTGCATTCCATTTCTAAGTAATTAGATGTTCTTTTAATTTTGTTAAAACCGAAAACACATGTGGAAGATGAAGACATAATTCTCTAACCTTTACAAAGGAAACCAGCTCAACTTCATAGTACACAGTGGAGTTGGGAGGAACGGTGGCCAATTCTTGAGTTGACCCAGATGAACCAAAAGCGTATTCAGGCTGTATGATGTAGCAAAAACTTGATGTAGCTAACCTGCATTTACATAGCATTTTTATCTAATGAATGTCAATCCTGACTATAGTCAACCAATTGCTTCAATTTTCATATGAAGGAGTTCCAGCACAGCTGAGGTACTGAAATATATTATCTTACAGCAACTCCTAACATAGTGCGCGGTGTTAGTCTCTTGAGCTTCCATAAGTACCCAATTTTTTATCTGCTTCTTCCGACAATGGCGTCGGGCTCCGCTATCGAACGGAAGATGGGGCCCTGATGTTGTGCAAACGCGGGACAGCTCGGATATCCATAAAATTTTAATCCACCAACCAATCCTTCATTATGTGTACACCTTTGCTTTAACATTCAATATTCTTAAACACAAATATTCTACTACAAAATTTATCAAATCTAATCACTTACTTTTTATCTCAACTTATTCTTTGTCATTCACTCCTTCATAACTACATGGGTGTATACACCTATATTGGTGTTGAAATATAATTACCTGTATGATTAATTATGTTTTCATTAATCACCATCAACCCTTTAGCAATCGTCAATAGTGGAGTCCTCCTTAACCCACGCCGCTTCTGTCAACGACGCGTAACAGCTACACAGATGAAGTGTTTTTCGCAGCTTTCTATGAGAATCGACCTCATTTTGGAGCGGCTCATAATATTATCATTATGGAGTATGTCTTGGAGATCATAATGAGTACAATCTCCTTAATAGAACATTTTGCTGAAATTTGTCATGTGATCTTTTTAAAGAAAAATGTTCACACTAAATTTGGTGCTGCTATTTAATATGCCTTGCATGTACCGTACTATTATTAGGTTGCGAAAATATATCAGGCAAGAATTGATTTGTAAACACAGGTAACAATGATTCATTGTTTCAACACAATTTCACTACTAACACATCCATTGAGAATTATTTGAATCTCTCTTCTTTTTTTTTTTTTTGTGAATGCATATATTCTAGGCATATGCAGATCAATTTTATTATTTCAACATCTAACTTTCTCAAATATCCAAACACCCTACTCATAAAATATATGGTCTCACCACTTACTTTTTTTTCTAATTTATTCTCTTCATCACTCCTCTCACACCCATGGGAAATAGAATTTTGCTATGCAAATTATACTCAATTAGCAAAGGTATAGGTGCGTTCTTCGGTACCCGCTACTCTGCAAAAGGAATGGTGAAGAAAGGACGTGGTTTTCCTAGATAACGACACATGCATAACTTGACCAATGCGTTTGACTTGCTTATGGATGTTTAGCCGTTGACAAATGTGAGTTAGCTTCATTAACATGGTTGGGTATTTTTAAAACCCCTTGTCCCGAATGGTCATTTCACCCATAGCATATATCAAAATGGTTGTCTCACACTGATTCAATCCACCAATTTGAATCTGCAACACCCCGTATCATCGTACGGCACTTCCAGAAAATCAGTTCTCAAGAAAACCTTCAACTAGGAGCAGGCCACCTTCACCACCCCATTCTCTGATGACCCACTGTCGTCGTCATCGGCAATGGCATCTCCAGCCTCATCATTTATAACTTATTTTTTTATGAGAAAACAAATAAAATTGCTAATGAGAGTTGGTTAAATAATATTAGGATATGACAGCTCTTCCTTTCATCTGTTTTATAAAATGATTTAAAGAACTTAATTTTAATATATTATTAGTGTAAAGTTTTTACTCTAATAATCACTTATGTGTATTAACATTTGTGACTTTTAAGTTAGTTATAACAAAAATAGGGATAAATGCATTTTACCCCTAAATTTTAGATCATTTACAATTTACACCATGACTTTTCAAAATGTGCATTGCGACATCTTAAACTTTTCAAATTATACAAAAAACCCTTGGTATAATTTTAGCAACTAATAAAAATAAAATTTATGTGCACTTAACCTCCTAAATGTTTCTGATTTGTTTAGCCACACACCTTATGAAATATTGTGCAATTAACTCCTGATTTTTTTATTGTGTGTAACCTTAACCCTGTCACGACTTAAATTTTTCTTGAGAGGAGGGGTTTGCATAGTTTAAAAAGTTTAATGTGTCATAATGCACTATTTGAAAAGTAAGAGAGTTTTTTACAGTTTGAAAATTTAGTGGTGTAATACATATTTTGAAAAGTTGGGGTTTAAATTGCACATGATTTAAAATTCAGGGGTAAAATGCATTTAACCCACAAAAATATAACAATGCATAATTAGATTATCATATTTCAAAATTAGATATTAATTTAAAATTGACTTTTAAAATAAATTAGATCAAACTGCATTGAAAGTTAATTTTCGCATAGAATTACCAAAATGGGCCATTCGTCTTTGAAAATTGACTCTTACCGGTCTTTAACCGTTCTTGGTCATACTTGGTTGGCTGGTCTTTGTCTAGCATGAGTTGCTAAACTGGCAATTAAAAGAAAAAAATAAACTTAAAATTTTAGAAATCACACGTGAAAACGTGCTATCTTTGGTGTAGTAGTACAACTAATTCAATGTAATAATATTGAACCTCACAAATTTGAGAACAAAGTTAAATTTACCATTTCTAAATGAACCAAGCATTTAGTCACCCAACCCAGCTTTAAAGTATCTCAGTATCACTTTAATTTAGATTTATACAGTTTTTAAATTATAATTGAGGGGTATATATTGTAATGAATTCAGACCATCCAAATTCAATATTTAATTTAATAATAAAATAACATTTTTATATCTTTTATTAAAATATTATTTTTTAAAAATAAACAAAACTTGGAAACTTGTTGTGAAGAATTCTGTCCAAATTTAGTGAAAAGTTAATTTATTAATAAAATAATATTTTTAAAGAGTGAACTTGCTGGTAAAGAAAATGGTGAACTTGCCCAGACTCATTATGGACTTCATGCTCAATGCCATCACCAAGGAAAAGAGGAAAACAGTTGGTGTTCCCTATGTTATGCTACTGACAAAAATCTTTTAGTATGTGGGCTATCCCTTGGCTGAGGAATGGTTTGAGTGCATGGAAGGTACAAAGTACACCATGAATTCTTTCAAAACCATGAAAAAGAAAATTGGTGTAGTTAAGACTAGTGCCAGAAGGCAGAGCTACAGGATCAAGGTTGTGGAAATAGAGAAGCTTAGAAGAAGCAGAGAAGGAGAAGAAGAAAGGAAAATGAAAAAGAAAAGTGATCCTCATTGAAAGCAACTTGAGGGCACTTAAGAATTTGAGAAAATTGAAGAATTTAGAGGACTGAATCTATAGAAGTCTCTCAGATCAAAGGAAGAAGCAAGCAAAGGTAGGATAAGAAGCTGAAGAAGCTCAATCTCCCAAGCCATCCAAGCCTTCATAAACTAAGGCAAAGTCCTCAGAAAGCAAGCTACCTAAGGGAAGGCCTGACAAGACATTGAATACAAGCTTAGAAACTTGCCCAAAGATGTGCCCAGGACTACTACACTCCTAATGGAAATTGCAAGATATCAAAAGGCTGGATATGAGGTTGAGGATAAAGATTCTTTTGAAGAGGAGGAAGATAAGGTGGAGGGAAAGAATTCTCAAGGAGAATAAAATTCTTCAAGAGAAGAGGAAGCTGAAGGAGGCTTAAAAAGTGGATAAGGCCAAAGGCATTCAGGGTTAAGCAAAAAAAGGTCAAAATCTTCTACTCCCTAAACCTTTTGTGGTAACTGAAGAGCAACCTTCAAGACCAATGACCCAAAAATTTGGGTAAACTTCATTTTCCATTTCTGTTGCACCTCCTAGAAGCCAAGCTTAGTTAGAAACCAGCTCAACCACATAATCTACAAATGTTCTAGAAGCTCTTGGACTACTCTAGAAAAAGCCATTGATCAATCAATGGACCATGAGAAGGCAGCTGATGTTGAAGCTGAGAAGCTCAATCTGAACATCTAGAAACCACTCCCAAAGGTACTAATGATGACTCCCTAACCATAAAATAGATGTTGAAATCCATTTCCAAAAACATGAAAGAGGAGTCTCAACCTTAGGGGAGGGCTTTAAAGAGCCGAAGCTCTTTATGAGTGAGTTTTCTCATGCTTTGAAGTCTATAGTGGAAGAGCCTGAGGAAGGAACCATGGAAGAATCATCTAAAGCTATAATCCTAAAAACATGCCTTATCCTTCTCCATCCATTAGAATAACTCTAGTGGAGGAAAGTGATGAAGCTTCAGAGACTACCTCCCCTCACTCTGATGATGTTTTTGCTCCCACTTCTCCTGATGATGTTCCTACTACCATTGCCCAATCACCTCCCATGCTGATGTTCTACCAACCATTCCACCTACTACGTTGTTGTCACTGAGCAAGAAGATGACTCACCAAAGTTTGGAGACACTATTCCTCTGACATACCAGAGCTTACTTCTAAGGCTGCCTTAACAACAAAAACAACCACTATACACCTTACAAGCCAATCTCAACCTGAGCCACAACCAAGTCTCTTAGAAGTCTCAGCCTGCTAGCTAGAGATATGGGCAAGACTGGACAGGATTGAGGCTTCAAAGAAAGACATTGGAGCCCAACTGAGAAGGCATGAAGAATTCCTCCTACAACTTCTTTGCGAGCTCAAAAGACGAGGCCAAGGATGGTGTAACCTCAATGCACAACCCTTTTGTTGATGACACAAGGGAGAGAAAGAAAGAAGAGAAAATCTTTGTGCTAAGAGTCAAGGGGTCAAACTAAGGGGGAGGCTTCAGAAAAAATTTTCATCATCTTCATGTGCATAGTTTTTCTTTTGCTTGGATCATATATTTAATTTTGTATCTTTTGGAACAATTTTTTTAATTTTGGTTTATGATCCGAGATACAAGTTAACTCTTCCTTTGACACAAATTACCATTTCTTTTGCTTGGATACAAGTTATATTATGCTCTGATATACTTCTACTCTGATTGATGCTTTGACATTGCTTTGATATCTCTATTGTGTTAATACTCTCTCGCTCTAATATATCTATCATGTGCTTAACTTATGCTTTATGGCGTTATATCATGGATGCCTTGATACAATTCGCAAGCCTGATATTTATGCTCTTATGCACATGATTCTAATATCTAAACTCTAATCATAAGTTTAGTTTTTTATGCTCTATAAAAATGCTTACATTCTCTATGTATAATTCAGCAACTCTTACTTTACAATCAGTTGCATACTTTGAAGATGTTGCTTATATAAAACCTGATACTGATTCTCTGAAAAAGACGAGGTTTCTAAAATCATTTTGAAAAATTGGTGTTGAGTATTGAGTTCTAATACAAGTATCACAAGTATTATCAATATAATCTCTGATACGTTAATTGATTAAGTTCAAAAAGTAAAAATGAATCTGATAGTTTAAAAACAAAAAAATGAATAGAAACTTCTCGTTTCGAAACCAACTATCTACATCTATACAAGGATTAAACTGCAGAACTGAAAAACAAAATTAAAATTCTTACGGCAAGTCTAAAGGATACAAATTAAACTGGCCAAAATATGATATAATACAGTCAAATTCCACATGGCATGTGAAGATATTATCCACCATTGTTGATCTCAACCTGTCATCCAAGTGAAAAAACACCGCAGCCTTACTTAGACAGGAGCCAAGGTTACAAATGGTAATTCCATCCAAGTGAAAAGAAAAAAGCATGGTAGCCATGTGTGGACAGGAGCCAGGGTAACAAATGGCAACTTCATTCGAGATGTACTTGCTGACCAGGAAAAAAATAAATGATTTGTTTCACTGCTATCTGTTGTTATCAACTGGCATGAACTCACCAGTTACCCTGCCAAAGAAAATTAGTTACCACAGATTTTGCCAAATAGAATGAAAAGGATGCACAAAAAAGCCCTCAAACAAAAGTTCAAGCTATTGGCTGATGACTTGGTCCAAGAATCTCTCTTTCTAAAGGATTGGTTTGTCGGGATAAATTCTCAAAATGTATCAATAACTGGTAATCAAAGAAGAAAACCTATCAAAATTACTTTCAATATGTTACAAAAAGAAGAGGGAACTGCTGTTTAAGTCAGAACCCACAAGGCACGTGAACAAGACTTAATAACCAAAACATTTCAAAACCTAAATAAATCATAAGCAAACAACATAATGAAATTTATTTTGATGTATTGTTAGACTAAAAGAATTTCACAATCATTCAATCACATGTTTCTATTCAGAAGGCTTAAGAAGTGGGTGGTTGGATAGAATACTTTTGCAAACGTGACAATACATTAGCTAGATGTCTGTTAAAATTTTCTGCATTGACAATGCATAAAATTGAATTCTAATATAATTATATCTATACATTAATATTATGATATATAGCTAATGTATAATAGGCTTAAATGTAAGTCCTTGAAAATAAAGTAAATTCTGCTTTTAGTCCCTAATGTTTTAAATTTTGGTCCCTTTAAGTATTTAAGAGTATGAATTTAATACTAATCAATATTGGAAATTTTGGATTTGGACCTTATAAATATATTAATAATTTTCAGTTAGTTTTTAAAACTATCACCACTTAATAACTGAACTAACTCAGTAGGGACTGAAGGAAAACATTTGAAAAAAAAAGGATCAAAACCAAAAATTCACTGTATTTATAGAAATTAGAAAATATATTTAAACCTTTATAATATTAATATTGTTATTGGCCACAACAATATTAATATTATAAAGGTGGTACAGTGACCAAAAGGTGGCGAGTCAAGTTGCTAAAGGAATTCTTCCCCTGCTTGACCATAACACTTTATATGGCTGTTAGCTAGCCTTTTCAAAGCCAAAGGAAAATGGCATAGCCATTGATTATGTAAAAGAGGTTTAATTATTCTGCAAGTGGAGATGTGGTTGGGGGTGGTGGGTGGTGGGGATGGAGGATGGAGAGTGATGGGATGGAAATGGAATATTCCAAGAACATTCTTTTTTTTCCCTTTTTTTATAACGGTTGTTATCTTGAGAGACCTAATTGAAAATTGAGGGAAACAAGATTTGCAGAATAATTAAACCTATAATCATGTTTTGATTATATTCAATATCCTTTTGTTTTGAGGATTCCTTGTGCTCTATTCTCTTTTATCCAGAAAAAAGAGAATATGAAAAGTGTAAGGAGAAAGAAAAGCTGACTCTAGATGCTATATTAACAACAGAGGAGAGAATAAGACAAGGAAAATTAACCCAATTGCTGCTGTAAACTTATGGTCAAAATTAAATATAAGTCAAAGCTCCTAAATAGAAATCTAATCACAATCTCAGATCATGTACTCTGCAAATGAATGAAACTTAGTTTTACTGAACCATAGGGGAATGCATGGCAGCACAGTTATCAAGGGTTAGAGTCTTGGTACCTATTATACAACAGTAAGGCATCACCTATTGTCCCAGCAACCTTATTCCGTACCTTCCGTACACATACCTGAAGCAAAACCAATGTAAGTAAAGCCATATGTTTCTTTTATTTAGCATGATAAATGATAACTTAAATATACACAACTATGATACAAACACTCGCCTGTACTTGATCAATAGGACCAGCCTCCGGATCCCGATTACGATGAATAACAATTCCATTATCACACTTATTTATGAAGTGTGCACTTCCACTTATATCATACATATTAGGAGGGCGGCCAACCCAGTTATGGAGCTATTAGATGAGAAGTAAGAATATCAGTAGTAGTAAAAAGGCAACGGTGGAAACTGATGTTTCTGGTTGATCATTACCAACCTGCCTCGGATGTGCAACGAACCAAACATGGCATCCATGATATTGTGCAAAACGTTTGATTAAGGTAAGCATTTGACTTACGTATTCAGTTTCAGTCCTGCAAGTTGCAACAAATAAATTAACACCAATTAGATATCCTCCTACTAGACAACGTTAATGTGCAAAAAAGTAGAGTAAAAGAGCAAGTATGAGAGGAGAAATTGGTTTTATTCCAGTTAGATATTTAATGATCCAAGTCAAATATAAAAATAACATAAACAAAGAAAAATAAAATTCATGTTCAAAATGAGATCTTAGAGAATTACTGGTTTGGAGGTCGTTGATGATCAAGCTCATTATAAGGATCAATTACAAGTCCACGCACCCCATGCCTTAATACAGCTGCTTTTGCAAGGTCAAGAACCCACCTTATATTTGGGAGTGAGTCATCTTCACATCTAGTATTATAATCAAGTAGTCCACCACAAAAATGCATCAGTATACAATAAAATTATAGTAAGAGAATAAGATATCCTCGCAAAAACAAAAGAACAATTGTCCAAACAAAAGACTCAACTTTAGGGAGAAGCTTTAGATTTCAAAATGGATTTATGTAGGAGAAAATTTTCTCTACAAGGGAACATAGTTAATAACTGAAGATACAAATTACAAGAGAACACCTTCAAGATTTAAAAGACCATATTCTTTTATCATTATCGAAGGAAAGATGAGCATAAACAAGTTAGGTATGAGGCAATCTACTCATTAAGCAATGTTTGATTCAAGCTATTTTTACATAATTCAAATAAAAAGCCATGATCAAAATCTTCATATTGTGAGCGCTAATCCTATGAAAACATTCCAAAGGTTTAGGCAGTACTGCAGTAAGTTAACATATGCATAACCCTAATTGAAAGAACAAGTTATGAAAGAACAAGTTAAGAAGACTTCAGAAGTTTCTGCATCAGCATTGGTACCTAACAAGTCTGATCACTTGATTCAGCTCCATGGTACAGTATGTAATTATACATATTAGTGTTGAGAGTTATTTTTCTCTCACGCAATTGACTCAAGCTCACTCAAGTTGATTCAGAGCTTAGAGAGATCATGTGCGTCAAGAGATCCCCATGTCCTCCAGTGAGACTTTTATGTGTGAGATTTGAATCCCAAATTCATAGTAATTCCATGGTACAGTATGTAGTTATATATATTAGTGCTGAGAGTAATTTTTCTCTCAAGCAATTGACTCGGGCTCATTCAAGTTGGTTCAGAGCTTAGAGAGAAATAATGTTCGTCAAGAGATCCCCGTGTCCTCCGGTCAAATTTTTCGGCCAATCATATCATCATTCTGGTGGGTGAGTAGTGTTGCCTCTCTTCATGGTGACAGTCACTTGGATTTTTTGCTTACAGGGAGTCAAGTATAGTTTTCAGACTGTATATGTCTCTATGGTTTCAATTAGTCCCAAAGGCATGATTCAGAAAATTTAGCAAAGTCATACAATAATTTGTATGCAGTGTGTAGTGAGGCAGACAATTTTGTATTCTATAAACATTCATCCTCTAATCAATGCATTTATCTTGTTTTCTATGCAGATAGCATTGTTAATTTGTTATTAAAGGAGATGATAAATCCCTGCATCAAGAGATCTGATTAGGTACATAATAATTCTATGTATGGAGTTCATATATTCATGAACTGACTTTTTCTCTCAAGTCAATTGATGAGTGATATTTTTGTCATATGTTTTGTTCCATTTTCTTAGTGACCTAGCCTTATTTTAAGCTTAATTGTATGCACTCGCATCATTTTGTAGGCTTGGGAATCTAATTGTGCGTAAATGTGAATTTGCTGCATAATTGTATTTTGCACACTGAATAATTGTATTTCGTGCAGTGTTTCTATATTTTGATCATAACTTTTTTGTAGACCTCTAAACAGTGTTTTATTTGGTTTGTGGAAAAGTTAAAAGGATTATCTATAACTTTTATGCTGGGCACAAAAACTAGATCAAACATTTCGATGGTCAAATTAAGCTCAAAAGTCAGATTGTAGGTGATGAGATTTCAGATTTGGCATGCTGCAAAGATTGGATCATAACTCCCTTGTCCAGAGTCCAAACGAGGCAAATAAGGTGTCTATTTTAAAGAAAATAAAAAAACTACAACTTTCATAAAGATATCGAGAGCTAATTCAAAAGATTTGGGGGTCAGAACAGATCTGCAAAATACTGCAGAAAACCAGTGCGCCCCGGCACAACAGACCTTGCACTTGAGCCCAAGGCACAATTCAGAACTGAGTTTTCACTTGTAGTGTGCTCAGGCACGGCCAACTTAGCACTCAAGCGCAAATGCAGAGACCTGACACGTAAACAGGGTCTTTTTCTTGCCAATCTCAGCCCATTCTAGGTATTTTTAAGGTTCCATGTGCACGAAAATTAGGATCATTCTGCACACCACACAACCAAATTGGGAAAGAAGGCTTGGAGGCTTGGAGATTCAAGGCCATTGGAGCTCAAAAGGAGACTCTCTTCTTGCTTCTTCAATCACTTGTTCCTCTTTTGTTCAATGAGTCCTTCTACTGCTGTTTCTATTTTTCTTGCTTTTGTTTCATTTCCCATTATGTGTAATTAAACTTCTTTGTTAGGGTGATTTATGGATCCTTTGTGTGTTGAAAATATGCTAATGTGAATGAATATTATGTTTTGTTCTTATTTGATTGTGAGCACTACATTTGATTTGTTTGATCTTAAATTGTTTGATCACCAATTTAGGATTTTAGAGGTTTATGCTAATTTGAAAAAGGTGTGTGAACCTAGGCCATGAATGTAATGCCATAAATTGAATGAAACCTAAAGATAGGTAAACATGATTCATGTGGCAATTAAGAACTTGTGCGTTAGTGTCACTCTAATTGGATTTGAATGCACTAAGAGATTAGGTGTTTGATTCTAATTGAGTAGGATTAGGTGACCTTGAGAAAGGCTCTTATGACTTGAGAGAACCTACCATCACTTAATTGAATTAGAACAAGATTAATTGAAGTTCATATTATATAATGTTGACAAGAAAGTGAAGTAGATCACCCTAGCACCTCATTCCATCAAATCTCATCATTTTTTCTTTGCATCACTTTAGTTTTCTAGTCTTCTAATTTTCTTTAATATCATTATTTTTGGATTGTCCATCTTGGTTTCAATTAATTTATACCAGTATTTAAATTATCCCTACAGGTACAACATCCCTTTCTCACTACTTTATTACTTGTGCAACTCAGTATGCTTGCTATTGCAACTCATTCCCTCTATAGGGAGTGAGTGCAACATCAGTCCAAAAAAAAAAAAAGAACCTGATTTTGAGTAAAGAAACAAAAAACTGTATTAATAACCATACTATGCATCTCTTCTGAAATCACAAGTATAGACAAAAGAAAACACCAGAGAAGCTCAAAATGCA
Source organism: Dalbergia oliveri (assembly GCA_030441495.1). Classification (NCBI taxonomy): domain Eukaryota; kingdom Viridiplantae; phylum Streptophyta; class Magnoliopsida; order Fabales; family Fabaceae; genus Dalbergia; species Dalbergia oliveri. The sequence goes on from JAMLFY010000011.1 coordinate 21,621,202, forward strand.
TGCAGAACTGAAAGCAGCCTGACAATGAATATGGTATGTCAACACCACAAGCAGAGTTCCTTGTAATGGGCTAACCTTATAAGATGAAATGTATCACTTAACCATAGCTTTCCCTGTTCGTATTCCTCCACACTCATCCGTTCAGCATGTTCGCCATAACTATCATCATATAAACAAATCAATCAACTCATGATAAAAAAACTGTACGTAAGAATGGCACCTACTATTGAAGTCATAGAACATTTCAAATACAGAAGGGGGGCATAGTTGTCAAATGGTGGCCATGGCGTGGCAGATCCCCCCCCCCTTGGGGCACCGGAAAGGTTTGTTTGTTATGGCAGCCATGGCAGATTTTTTATCACTGCCATAGCCCCCATCTACCATTGACAAATATGGGACTATCATCCAATAATAAAATGAAGTCATTCATCAAACCTGATAATGAAATCACATAATCCCTACTGTAAAAAAAACAATATTCAAATTGAGAACCTAATACTGAAGTAACTACTAGAATTCATAAATATTTGTTAGAAACTGTAAATATATGCAAATAAAGCAAATCATATACTTGTAAATATTCTAGTATTCTAGAATTTATTACAAAGAGCTTATATATTTCAACCTCCATTGTGTAGTTGAAACAAACAAATTCTCATGTCTTTCTCTCCTCTCTCATTCTCTCAACACAGTATCTAGAGTGGTAGAGCCAAGAGAATAAGACAACCCTAAACACCGTGCCATCAGGGGGACCAACTACCCTCGGGATGACAAAATCCTCTGTACTAAAATATAAGCTACATGCATGATGAAGGGGATGGTAACTAACTTCAAAATTATGGCAAATGTAACACTCCAAATTTCACGAATATTAACAACACAAAAAATGATAAAGAAACCTGACAAAAGATGACCACTAGTACCAATTATAATTATAGTACACAGCTCACCGTGCTTCAAAGAAAGGCTTCTTCAAGTATTTCTCCAAAAGTTTTCGTGCATGTTCCCTAACCTACTGGGCAGTCAAAAAAGAATAAGACAAATGCAAAAAATCCAACAAGAATAAGAGGCCACTGAAAAACAGTTATAACTGAAGTCGATTACAGCTTGAATAACATGTCATAACTAGATGTACAACACAAAAATAAGAGAAATCAACACAATTTAACATGGTTCAACTTAGAGCAGACTGACCGTAAAACAAATCAATCAAGATTACAAGAAGTGAAGTTACCACTCAACATTCAAACCATCATCCTAAAACAACCAACACTCGCTGTGAACAATATTGCGTGATGACCAAACTACTGAATTAACAAAATATATATTGGCATATAGGACAAGGCATCCTCCAAAAACAAGCCTTTTAACAGTAAAACTTAAGCAATTAGACTTAGGTTTATGAAATTGTTTATATTTCCCAAAGGGGCCTACATCAGATAAATTTTAATATACCAATGTATAGGCAATGATTGTGGACCAGCCGAGTGCCTTCAACCAAACTAATGTAGGTTCCACTTCTAGTCACTCCGAAAATTTTTTAAATGTTATACAATTAATTGAAGAGGATTTTGACGTAACGCAACGGCAAAGTTCAATCCATGTAGATCCACGTAGCCAACTCAACCAAACAGAAGGATTTTGTTCAGGTATAGCTAGTTAATATGAAAAACTATGTTTTCGTTGTTCTTGCAAATCTATACTTAGCATGTCCCTAGTCTAAATGAAAGAAGAGGATTGTGATATATAGTCAACAACCAATGTAAAATTTCATCTAAACTTCATGACCTAGATCAGCAATATGATGGAGAATGCAATGTTTTACTCAAGTATAGTGCCAAATGAGCAAGAACCACTGCATTGATGTCCATAGTAAAATAATAACCAAGAGGTCCACATTTTTGCAAACTAGTGTGGATAATAATGCTAATTCATGAGATCAAGATTCATTTTGGAAATCGGAGTGTTCGCACATTTACATGAAAATTAATGGAAATAGTAGACACCATGATTAGAAGGGTGATTAATTTTGTGCGCTTACAAGAAATTGAGTTACAGAAAAGGAAAAAGAATTAGGAAACTTTAGGCTTTAAGCTTTGGTAAACTAATAAGATAATATCTAGAAAACATAATAGAAGATAAATACTAAAGGAAGAATCATGTGGATGTAAGAGTTAGAGAAAGAATATAACTCTACAGTTTGAAGTAGAACACAACAAATTTTTATGTTATCAGTGCATATGCACCACAAGGATGGAAGTAGAGCACTGCAAGATAAATTTCTGGGAGAATTTGGAAGGTCTAGTTCAGTGAAGGCCAATAGGAGTGTCCTAAACCATCTCTTCCAAAAGCTTAAGTTTTTTGGTAGAGGCACATGAAGAATTTTATATTGTAACACAAATGGTTTTATAATTTAACACATCCCCTCATGCAAAAACCTCTTTGATTTTTAAGCGTGGACAATGCACAAGTCTAATCCATCTTGTGCTGAAATTTAACATTTACTTAGTAGAATGGGGGTTAACAAGCGTCGAACTCTAGACCGTTTGGTCTGAAAGCTCTGATACGATGTCATGAATCATCTTTTCCATAAGCTTAGGTTGTTTGGTAGAGGCACATGAAAGGTTTATACAATAACAAAGAGGAAAGATTTTCGTAGCAAGGTAATAAGAGATATGGTCCAGGGAAAGAAATTGCAGAAAAAAATAATTATGGGATTTTCTTTGGCCATTGATTTTAGAATAGCTAAGACTTGTTTTAGAAATGAGCAAAGCATCTTATTAAGAACAAGAATGGGGTAGCATGCTCTTAATTCATACGTGGAGAGCTTGATTACCTAGCACGGGAACTAGGATATGGATGCCAACAATATTGAAAAATACATTGAAGAAATATGAGAAGAGAGGGGGGGGGGTAAAACAAGAGAACAAATATGAAAACATTGAAACCAAAAAGAAGGCCAAAGAATAGAGGGAGGGAAAGAAGCAAAGGCTCAAAATTTCAATCAAATAGGTGGCTGCAATCTCTATTGTGTCCATAAAAGAACATAGAGGAGGTTAGGGAAGAAAAGAGCAGCAGTTGCTACTTGCCGGAGGGAGGAGCAGCACTCACCAGAGAAGCAACAATCGCCAGTCAAAGAGAGCAAAGGCACAGCAATTCTTGAGAAAGGGTCAGAGATTTTGAGGTTGAGGGAATAGAAAAACTAGTCGAGCAAGAGAGAAAACCCTACCTCACAAGTGAAATTACAAGAAGAATTAAAAAGAAAAAAAAACTAAACTAAAACTAGAATAATCACTAAAGAGCGATGGGTGGACAATTATGAGTGTTCAACCCACGTACAAAATTGCAGCCACTACAAGCGCAGTAGCATTGTGATGGGCATGCCCACAACTACTGCGACACCTAATTGCAATGCAAATGGCTTTCTCTGCACCACACTTTCACTATTTGCTACCCTCAGTAGCACCTATTACAGAAATATGAGAAGGTCTATAGAAACCCTAGTAATGAGAGTAGATTGGATTGTGGGTAACCCAAAACAAATAAATATAGAGATTAATTAAAATTGTAACAGAAACAATTAAAGAAGCGATCGACATCGTTTATGATAGAATACAATGGCATCGTTTTATCCATGAAGTCAACTTAACCTACCTAGTAGGAAAAGCTTGCTCGTTGTTGTATAGTTTAATATGAAGAACCTAATTGTCCCTCCTTAGTGGAACAAGACTTATTTATTGCTGTATAGTTAATATGAAGAACCATGCTGAAGACAAACACAGCAGTTTCATTCACCCAATGATGTTAACGCTATAAGGAGCATCCAGAACCAGCTAAGCAATCAATGGTTATCTGAAATCCTCAGTTAAACAACTATTTGACAAAATAACATCATCAGATGCAATTAAAACACCAGGGCTAGAAATGTATAAACTAGAGATTCAGCGAATTTTTTTGATTTTTTTGTCTAAGAAATGAAAAATCTCTGGATAACAGAAACAATATAAAAATACAATGGAAATACATGAGTAAGCACAGGAATTACCATCGTATTCCCTCAAAAATCCAAAAGTTAAAATGTAAAATGTCTTGCAAAAGTTCAAAAACAACAAATAATCTTCATCCCAGTTAGAAGTTGCCATGCCTAACTATTATTGGTTAATAACAAACTAGCCTTTTGAAATTCAAGAATAAACTAGCTCACCTTGTTCTCCATGGAACAAAGTACAAATCTCCAGCCAGCAATTTGATTAAGATTGCAAAGAAGGGCATCAATCCACTCACTCTTCCCTGAATTGGGAACCCCAGTTACAATAGTCAGTTCTCCCGGAACAACCTGATAGAAAAATTTAATTAGAACAAAATTAATATCTCCACTTCAAATCGCATACACAAAGAAACCCATCATTCCTATATGCCCATTAAAAAATAATTTTGTTGGAAAAGAATTTTTGAAGAACGGATAGTGCCACAGAGTTGCCACTTAGATGCTTGGTCATTTTTGAAGAATGTAGATGAATATTTACAAGCAAGGATTTCAAAACTGACTGGTCACTGAACTGATCAATTGATTGATTCAAAATTTAATGGTTCAACTGTGCATGAACCAGAACACACACCCCCCCCCCAACACACACCCAATCCCATAGACAAATATTAAAATAAAATCTTAGTTTAAAAATTCAAATAGCACAAAACAATTGGAAGAGCTCAAAGTCCCACATAAGAGAGCTTTGTTAGCTCTTGTCAACACAACTCTTATAAAAGCTACATAGCTAGATCTTATTTCCTTGGACAGTGCAGCATCTTCCACATGCATCTTTGCATCCTATCTAGGCCATGGCCCATTGATATCTCATTACATACTAAGATTTGAAAGTTTATATATATATATATATATATTCACATTTGAAAATTTTAAATTTTCTTGCAAACCACTGAAAATTTTAATCTTCATACTTTCTATTTAGGAATTCATTAATACCTAATGACATAACTCAATTTTTTATTTTCAAATTAATTTTTTATCCCTGTAAACACATAAAAAAAATATACAAGACATTAGCATCACATTAAGAAGATACAGAAATGTAACAAACTAATCTTACATTGTATAACTCATTCAGATTGTTCCACCCAGTTGAGATGCCAAATTCATATCCTAAGGTTCGATGATAATATGCATCAATCTCATCAAAGTAATCTCTGAAGTTAAACAATCCACGTATGGGATACAATTCTGCATTCTCAATCACTTCCCTCAGTGCATCAGCGCCCAAATACATGAGAACCTGTGTATATGTTATAAGGTTACTATATACAAACAATTCTAAATGGCTCTACATAAGAAAATGACATACAAATCAGTGAAAGAAGAAAACAGAATAATATTTATGCCAATAAATAATAGCTGTTACTTTGAGTCATGGTTTAATCCCTATAGTTATTAGCTGTTACTTTTGTATCTATGTGAGGATATCTTATCCTCTTTTGTACTTCTTCTCTTCCAGAAAGATATCTTTTTCAGTCCAAAAAAATTATGTCAATAAAAACATAAATCTTGGACCATTATGAGTGGCATGCACCAAAAGGGAAAATGTATAATTCTAACTTTAAGACTCAAGTCTGCTGTCATAACCTTAGAACTTTGCAAAAAGTATACATAACAATGAAGGCATGTATGGGTGAACGAAAAATCCACAGACCATACATCTAAAAAGGAGTAAAAGCAGATAATATCACAGTTCGATGTATTACATGCATCTCCATCGTCAGTTTACATTTTTCAGAGTATCCAAGCAACGGTTGTCTATAGATTATAGAAAAAGTTACACCTGCACCACTTTCCTTCAATTTTTTTTCCAGGTGGAGGGTGGAGGGTAAAACTTGTGTATTAATAACAGACCTCATTTGCATCTTTAAAACTTTCATCTCCACTTCTTTTAGGCCATTTGACCCGCCAGCATCTGCAAACACCCAAGAAGAGAGTTTTACTCTTCATTATAAATCTTAATTTTAAAACACAAGAATAAATTATAAGGAAATAAATAATAGGCATAGAATAGAGAAAACATCCATTCTATCATATGTAACCATCAAGATTTGAAAACAACATATGGAGAATAAGAAGAATGAAAAAATAAACAACCATACCACAAGAAAGATAAATACGGGCATACTTTATTTTAATGGACCAAGCAATTCTTTCAAACGTGTTATAATCTTTAAAAAATACCCCACAATATCATAATTTTACCCTATAATATTATAAACTTATATGATCTCTAAGGAGTGTTCATATCATATATTTCATGATTTTTCTCCTTATACAATTACAAGTCCTGTACTAGTATACTTGGGTTAATCATTAATGCTTTGTCCTTTGTATCACACCGCAGCTGTAATTCACCATATTAACATATTATCCTATTATCAGAGTATCTCCTCTCTCCTTGCCCTTTCCTATCTAAATGCTATAATTTCAACACAACTAAATCCAACAAAGCAAATCAAATAGTTTATCTCTACAAAGTCTTAGCCCCTTGTTTGCTTCAAAAATTACACACTCAATAGAATGCACAATTACATTAAAAGCTAAAATGGCACTACTCTCACAGGAAAAAGAAAAGAAGCTCAAATCATCAGTAACTTATACGGTAACTGCTCAAAATTTTCTCAAATAGATCGGTGGGAATTTGTATAAGAAGTAGCATCTTGACAAAAACATTTGAACCTTTCTTTGCCAAGGCGGCGTGCAAGCTCTTCAGCTAAGGCTTGACCAGGTTGGTCCCCATCAGTGGCAAGTATAATCCGGGATGCCTATCACTTAAATATTTAGAATGTTGATAAAAGCCATAAATTTGTGTAGTTACAAAGAGAGGGAGAATAATAGTTACAGACCTGCTTTAATTGATCTTGGCAGTTCCACAGATACTGATACTTTGTATCCTAGCTTTACAGAATGATGACAAAAGCATCAGAGTTCAACATTTCATAGGGGGCAACACTAAAGAACGACATTCAATAATGTATGTATCTATCTATGAATACATACACATTAAGCATAAGACAGACCTTCTCCAGAGGCGGCAACTCTTTTGAGGAGACAGACGGAGGTGCACCATCAGGAACACTCACACAATTGCGGAAGCCAGCTTCTTCCATTGCCAACTTGTCCATTTCACCTTCAACCTGTATATACAACCAATATATAAAGCATAAAGCAAAACTTTAACCTATGAATAATTTTTAGAGAAGGGAGAATCAGAATACATACAATGATAATATCACTATGTCCCTCTATGTCATCCAATCCATAAAAGATCTTTTCAGTGTTCGCTTCCTGAAATATAAGGATATTAGGGAAAAATTTGCATAGTTATAAATTCAAAAATATATGATATGAGCAAAAGCCAAAAACCCAAAAGGTTGAAAACTGAGAAAAAAAAAGGAGCTAAGATACTATGACAAATTGTCGTCCAACATGATCCTATCTACAAGAAAAAAGGTACAAAAATTGTTTTTTGTGGGGGGAGGGGGCTGTGAGAGAGATAGGAAAGTTAATCAAACGAAGGATAACCAGAAGTAGGAGTAAGATCTAGGAAATCGCTAAGAGAACCAATACGAAAGATCTAGAACTAAAGGACCTTTCTTAAAAATGTAGTATTTGACATAATACAATGACATCACTTGATCCATGCATTTGACCTTGACTAGGGGGAAGGGAAAAGGCTATTGCTGTTGATGAAGAAGTCAAACATAGCTAAAAAGGGAAAGACCACACACAAAAACACAAGACATCTTTTTATCTCAAAGGAAGTATGTCCTTGTCTTTACCCTGAGACACTCACATTTGGAGCTAGACCATGTGAAGCTTACAGCAGGGGATGGAGTAATGGATAAGCAGCCTAGAAAGAAACATGTGATTAATGGGAAAACTGAAAAATTTGACAGTAACCAGCCCAAAAATTGCTTTCCAAATGGAGTTATGCATCTTTTTGTGTCTTCAACAGTTACCGTGAAGCTCCTATAAGGGAAGTAGAAAGAGAATGAAAACGGAAACATAGGAAGCACTAATCAAAATTATTATGCTCTCCTGTGTCTGAATTTATGTACATAAATTGAGGTAAAAGTTGTAACTACAAGCTCTTACCACATGCTAGTAACTAAAAGCCAAAACAACTAATACCACAAGTCTTAACAGAAAATGTTATAACCGATATCTCCTCTAGCAGAAATAGCAAGCTTTATTGATAACAATCCTGGTAAATCACCAAGGATTCAGAGAGAATGTACAAGAAACCTAAAAGAGAGAGTTTCCCCAATTTCAGATCTAGTTACAAAATGAATTCACACTCTTACAATGCTTATTCCTCCCTATTTATACATTTCCTAACTATCTATACATTTCCAGAACCTTAAATGGCCCATAAAATCAAGGACTAAGCTTTTCACTTGGTCTCTGAGCAAGGGACTTCACTTGGTCTCTGAGCAAGGGACTTCATCCTATAGGGTTGAAACTTCAGGAAAACCCAATCCCCCACCTGAAAATCACCTCCCAACCTTATTGGCAAAATGCTTCATGCATTCTTGCGCCAAGGTCAAGTGAGACTTCAACTCAGCCAATACTTCATCCTGGCTGGCAATGAGAGACTGTACCTCAGCTACCTTAGAAGGGTATGTATCGCCCTTAAAAATGATTGGAGAAGCAGGCCCATAAAGTGCTTGAAAGGGTGAGGTTTGAGTGGAAGCATGATAGCTGGTATTGAACCAATATTCCGCCCACAGCAGCCAGTCCACCCACAGTCGGGGCTTACAGCCAACAAAGCATCAAAGGTAAGTCTCAAGGCAGCAATTGGTTACCTCTGTTTGCCCATTGGTCTGCAGATGTCCAAACCCATTAGCTTTGATGTCCATTTCAGCTGATCCTCCCCCAACAAACACTACTCCATGAGGAGCTTGAGGCTGCGTTGGTCTGTCATGATGATAAACTGTCTACCAAGAAAGTAGTGGTGCCATTTTTGGACAGTGAAAACCACTGCCATCTACGCCCGTTCATATGCAGATTTCAGTTGAGCCCGTTTTGATAAAGCTTTGCTAAGAAAGGCAATAGACTTGCCCAACTGAGATAAAACTGCACCTACCCCTTGGCTAGAAGCATCCGTTTCAATCACGAATGGCTGGGAAAAATCGGGGACAGCTAACACCAGAAGCCCAGCCATGGCCAATTTCAACCTCTCAAGCTTGTTGTGCTTCATCATTCCAAAGGAAACAATCATTTTTTTCAAATCGGTCGAGGGCTTGGCAATACACCCATAACCTTGGACAAATCTTTTCATTCAATACCAACTGATTCTCAAGCAGCAGTTTGAATACTGCAGTAAGATGTTCCACATGTGCCATTTCTTCTTGACTATAAACTAAAATGTCATCGAAAAATACGAGGACAAACCTGTGAAGAAATGGACGTAAGATATCATTCATGAGGGCTTGGAAAGTATATGGAGCGTTTGTGAGACCAAACGGCATCACGAGGAATTCGTAATGCCCCTCATGCATCCGAAAATCTGTTTTGCCAATGTCTTCGTCGACCATGCAAATTTGGTGATAACTGGACTTGAGGTCTAGCTTGGAAAAGATCATAGCACCCGCAAGCTCATCCAACAACTCATCAATCACCAGAATAGGGAACTTATCCGGCACGGTTATCCTATTTAAATTCCAGTAATCTACACAAAAACACCAACTTCCATCCTTTTTCTTGACCAAAATGATGGGACTTGCAAATGGGCTTACACTTGGCATTATAATGCCAGCCATCAACATCTCTTGTACCAACCGTTAATTTCGTTCTTTTGGTAATGGGGATAACGACATGGCCTTAGGTTAGGATCCCAACCCCTTCCCTCAAAGTTATCGCGTGGTCATGGTTTCTATGGGGAGGTAAGCCTAGTAAAGCTTCAAATATGACCGTACAGGAATCAATCACCTGCTATACTGCTGCTGGGAGAGGCTCAGCCACTTGCATCTGCTTGAGGACAGGCCATAACTGAAACATAAAACCACTGCGATTTTAACTCCTTTAAAGCTGCCCTAAGTGCCATGCCACTGTAGCAAAGTTCAGGATCACCTGGCAACAGCACCCACTTATTATTCATGTTAATTGTGAACCATGACGTGCCAAAATCAGCAATAGTAACACCCAATGTATCTAGCCAAGCCAGCCCCAACACCACCTCCGAATCATCTAAAGAGAAGATGTAAAAGTTGTGTTAACACCAAATTAGGGAATTGAATTGCTACCCCTTTACACTTCCCCTGTCATGGTTTCTGATCACCACCAACCACAGTTACGATGAACCGAATGAGCCTCCTGCACCAGAGCCAGCCAAATAAAATTGTGATGCCCCCAGATCAATAAACACACAGACTTTGCAGCCTTGTACCAGTCCCCAAGCTCGAATTTGACGTTAATTCCCCTAGCCAGACATGGCTTTCAGCGTAAGGTGAAGAGGTGTCTTCTCCTAACTCCGCAGCAGTATCATGCCACTCACCTCAGCCTCTTCCTCAAGGATCATTAATTTCAGACCCTTGTTCTTGCAAATGTGATTAGCATTAAACCTTTCTTCACAGAAAAAACAAATGCCTTTTGCTCCCTTGTCAAGATGCTCTTCATCGGACAAGTGTTTAAAGCTGCATCTCCCCTAGCCTACACTTCCTTTATTCTCCTTTGCTTGTCCTGGCAGCACCACTGCAGTGGAAGATGACCAAAAACTCCCACCTTTACCAACAGAGCTGGTAGTACCTCAATATTTATACATTGGCTTACTAGCCAATTTTTGCAGCAATCTATTCATACTTTCGACAACTTCAGCCTTATTCATCAATTCATCCAAGGTAACAGAAGTCTGAAGTTTTAGTTCAGCCCTCACCTCAGGTTTCAGACCATTCAGAAATAGCCCCATCAGGTTTCGCTGCTCCATGATGTTGAGTGGATCAGAGTACAATTCAAATTGCCCCTATACTCACTCACCGAGCCTTCCTGTTTCACCTCAAACAACAATTCGAAGGGGTTTTGGGCTAATTCAGGTTGAAATCTCCTGATAACGGCATTGCGGAATCGAGGCCACATTAGATCGCACACTGAGCTCTCCCACCATTTGAACCAGATTAGGGCTTTTCCGTCCAATGCAACCTTGGCAACAAACAGCCATTGATTCTCAGGTACCTCCCTTCAGTGTAGTCATAGGCACTGTGAGGCACGCCTAAGATGCTAAGGCAGGGCGAGAAACACCCCTGCTGCCTCTGCCATGATAAGGCATTGTTCCTTCAGTCAGGCGCTCTCTTTTTGCGCCTTCAAGCGCCTTTTTACTTTGAAACGAGGTGCCAAGTCGAGCCCCTCTTTGCTTTAAAATGTTTCTTTTATTTCTGTTGTTTGGAAGTGTCAAAAAGAAGTAAAAAAACCTTATTCAACTGAGGGCCCAACTTCAAGCCCATTAAAATATGTGACTGAGTGTGCAGGGCTTGGACTTCTTTCTATGAGGGTGCACTGCCTGGGGTTATTAAAAGAGGGGTCTGTAGCAAGAAAACAAAGAAAGAGAAAAGTGGCACTGTAAAATCAGCAGCACTTTTTGACTTGTTGTTGACCACTGCTTGATGCCAACAGCTTTTTCACACAAGAGACAAGGCACAAGGTATTTCATATTATATTTAATACATATACATACTATATACTACTACTTTCTGCTCTTATAAATTATATTATTATAATATTACAATTATAATTATAATCATCCAAATTCCAAAAGTCTTGCTGTCTTTCATACTTAATGTAACAGTGACTGTGATTCTTTCTTTTGTATTTTTTGTATATTTTTCTTATTTTGGAATGATTTTATTTTCACTTCTTTTGTATTTGTAATATATTTCTTTTTGTTCTTTCTTATATTTTGTTGTTACCTTACTCTACAATATTTATTACTTTTGTGTTCTCCATATTTTTCTGTTTCTGCATATATTTTCATGTATAGAACAGAACATGCATTCTATCTCTGTTAATATTTTATTAATTTTTTTAACTGAAAATTCAGGTTTAATGGCTCGCACAAGCAATCCAGTAGGGGCCTCAGCTTCCGCAGCAACTTCTACTAATAAGAGAAAGGACCCGGGGTGGAAGTATAACTATTTGCAAGATCCTAATGACAATAATAGTCAACTATTTGAAACTTATTATCAGTTTACTATCATGTTTTACTAGGGATTTTAATGTTTAATTGTTAGTATGGAGTGTTTAGTTTATGAGATAAATTTATGCATAATAGTTACGTATTTTACTGTTTTTAAATGCCTTTCTTTGGTAAGGCATGCGCCTTTTGGCACCTCTCACCTCAAGGTGTTATAAGACCCTAGCACCTTAAGGGTGCTTTTCGCCTTTGACTACCTTGCCTCCCTTACCTGAAAGTAGCGTTCAATACTATCCAACCAAGCATAAGCTCCATTGCCATGGAAGACTAGTAGTTTGATTTGCCGCCACTAATCCACTTGACAATGACGTGCATGGTTGTGCAGGAAACCCTTGCCATCACTGCCAATCCCACCACCGCACTGCTCCTAGTGTTGGTGAGAGTTGCGATCATGGTGGCCATGGGAAATCTCATCGTGAATTGGTTCCTGCCTCTGATCATGCACCGATGAGGCCTCACAATCCAACCTCTTCTCCATCGCATCAAATCGCGCCATTAATACCTTCAGAGAAGCGGTGATGTCCGTGATCGAAGTTGCAAAGCTCATGCGATCCTCATCCTGCTGCGCCTGCGATGTCCGTGATCGAACTTTTTGTCATTCTTCGCCACCAATGATGTGAAATCACAAAGAATCGAAGAAGAGGAAGCTTAGGCCAAGATCGACAAGGAAGCTGATACCAGTGTTAGAACTGATATCTCCTCTAGTAGAAATATCAAGCTTTATTGATAACAATCCTAGTAAATCACCAAGATTCAGAGAGAATGTACAAGAGGGAGAGTTTCCCCAATTTCAGATCTAGTTACAAAATGAATTCACACTCTTACAATGCTTATTCCTCCCTATTTATACATTTCCTAACTACCTAACTATTTTTCCCTCCAAATTTCCTTACTCTTCTCTATTCAGTAACCACCCTGCAGCTAAACTCACTTATTTGCTGCAGGGCAAGTTCCTAGGCCCATACTTGGCCCATTAGTGCTGCCCTTATTTCTTCTTTCATAGGCCTTCCCAAACTTAGCATCCCCAACAGAAAACTAGGTGAGATGTTGTCATGTAATTCTGAAACTGATTTTTTAAATTAATTAATACAAAACATATTAAAATATGTACAGCATCAGCAATTGCTTATACCTGCCAAAAGTTCTTCTTGATGTCTCGGTACTTGCAACTAATAAGTGCTCCATTACGGCGATAGGTAAACGCAATAACAATCTACCAAATGTATATTACAGAAACAATTAGTAACCGAGGTCACTGGCATGCAAAGTAAAAGAGATGGGATGGCACACTAGCTACATAATACATTTAAAAGAGTAAAAGTTTATTGATTACCTCAAGTACAGTTGAGCTTTCATCTTCATTAAATAAAAATAACCAATAATCTTTGCTTACCAAACTCTAGGTTGTTTCATGTTAACATTATATAGTAAAAATCATATTTTCAACACTGCCTTTTTTAAAACATCTCAGAGAAGGTGTACATATGAACCATATTACATATACACCATGGGCGTTTTATAGTAAAAACCAAAACCATCCTCAAATGTTTTGCATTGTGATCTCTCTTTCAAAGAAAAAAGTAACCAAATAAAGTAATGAACAGAAGGAGGATGTAAAGGAACTATTAATACACATTGGATATATATTATGCAGAATATTATATTCCTAATTCTTTTTATCATTTGAAAAAGTAAATGTACAATCTGTTCAGTCTAGATAAAAGTACCAACAAGCTTAGCTTGTTTACCTAGACCATTGTTATCTTTAATTGAAATGTTTTTTCAGTTAAACTAACTACATAACTTAGTGGTCCAATGCACCTGATCATCATATTTTCTCTGCTTGACAGCATTTCTCTCCAAAGTCTCCTTTGAAATCAAGCGCTCTGCAAAATATCCGAGCAGCTGAAACAGGGCAAAAAAGTTGTATTCACTACATCACTTGGAATTGAAAAATAAATTATCAAATTTATGACCAACACAATTGAAAACTAAATGATAAGCATAAAAAATACAAAGCAGGATACATGTCAGATATCTATTTAATCACTCAAGGCTTGTTTGAGTTATACTGTTTATGGCGAGCAAATATCCCACCACTTTCCCTTCTATTTTCATAATTAACGAAACAACCAGGACATAACACACAAACTTTTAATCAGTAAGAGAAAAATATTCATCAATTGTGGCTAAGCTGCAAATACATAAATGACAAATTTATTGACTGCAGACTATGAGAGTACATGCTAGCCTGTTAGACAATAGCAGTTGAATAGCATTGCAAAGGTAGAACTTACAATCAACATTAATTGCTTACTCAAAAACACAATTGTACTACTATTTCAAACACAAAAATCAAATTTTAAAACACTGGAAAACAAACCATGCTCTGCATATTTATGTAGTAAGGGGTCAGGGGCAATGAATACTTACAAAACCATTTTGCCACTATTAAACATATTAAGCCATTTTTGAGTTGTATACAACAATATATCATGCCAAGGACAATGGCATTTTCTATGAGCAATGTACACACCCGAGATCAATAGTATAGGCAAGCAAAGTTCATAAAGATCAGGGATAAAATTAGACAAGGTAAAATTCAATGACCTCAGGACAAAGTGGCTCCAGCTGCAACTCCTTCTCTGTGATTTCTCTTATTTTCTTAACTTGGGGTACAGAACTCATTGTTGTGGAAAGAGAATGGCTACCTGCGAGGCCCTACAGTACAACAAAGATTGAACTGATTAACTTATCCACCTATGTTAAACAGGATATGACACATTTTTAAATGCAAATATATAACCTGTGTGCTGCCTTTCCATCCACACTTTCCACGAAAGCACACCCATACAGCAGATCCCCTAAAACTCAAAAATTTGTCAAAATTAAAAACAATGTGGGAGTATGATCCACTAACAAATAAATGAGTGATGAGAGATAAGATAATGAAAAAAATATATATATTAACAGACCCATCATGCGCGATGAATAGAGATAAGCTCTTTTCTCCTGATTCACCACCTTCACACTAACAAAAGATAAGAGTATCAAAAAGCATAAACATTTCACAAGTAACAAAACCATGTCTGAAATTAAATCTCACTGCAGGATATGAAATGGGATGTATGCAGAGTGTCTCTCATCATGTAGTCCTACTAGCTCAATTTAAAATGAAGATTGAAAAGATAAGGAAGAAGCAAGACATGAGAAAGAAATTCATCTATCAATAGAACAGTACAAACAAAGTTTAATAAACTAGGGATTATTATTTTTAACAGCATACTCTACTCACTTGGCTAAAATTTTAGTTTCCACTTAAATAGGGCTCAAAGTTGGCTTGAACTATTTCTGACTCAATCCATTTATGGCTCAATAAGTTGAGCTACCTCATAAGTCAAACTTGAGCTAGAGGCTTGAGCTTGTTTTACTATGTTCGACTCGCTAACTCCTGAGTTGTGTCGGCATGTAACTTGTTTATATTTAAAATCATATTTTGACTTCTGTTATTACTTTCTGACACATCTATTATTATTATTATTATTATTACTACTACTACTACTACTAATAGTAAGTTCCTGTTACTTAATACCATAGTTTATTATGCCCAAAAGACTTAATTTATATCTAATTTGAGCTATCTCATTAAGTACTCACAATGACTCGCAAGCTAGCTCAAGCTCGATGAGCTTCTGATGAGTTGAGCTTAAGCCCAGAAATTAGAGTCACATCTTATCAAGCTAGCCGAGCCCACTCTTAATGAGATAAGCCCCAGCTCGGCTCACAGCTTGGCTCAAAGTATCAGAACTTGTATCAATCCAACGGGCAAAATTTATTCGCAAAAAACTCAAGACCTGAAACAATGACCAGTAACATCGAATATACATCAAGCTATGGGTTGTAATGTGCCGGCTGGAGGGAATGTCAGCATTTCCATACCAAATCCAAAAACTGGCACCCAACCCAACCGAACATAGTTTTGATGCCAAGTGAAAAAGTTTTTTTTTTTTTTATTTTCAATGTCCAAAAACACTAAAGTCGGTAATTTGTTCTCGAAAAGTTCTTTCTTGCCCAAAAAACACTCAACCATGAAAAAAGCGTAACAAAAAAAAAAAAAAAAACAACGGGACGAAATACCATTGGACAAAGCAAGTGATTGTATTGCCCCGGTACACATATTCCGGTTTCCATTCCGAGAGCCTTCAGCTTCCTCTTCAAAGCATCGAAATGCATCTCCTTCCTACTCTCTTCCTCCGGGTTCTCCAAATAAACTTTACAAAACGAAAAAGAAAAAAGTTAGTGGCCTGTCACACGGGTAACTTTTCTTCTGTTCCCAATATAGAGATAACAAAAAGAAAAAAAAGGTGGTAGAGGATGGCATTACCTGGCCTAGGGACACTGGCATGAGAAGAACGAGAATAGCCGTTGGTTGTGAGTGGCGACGGACGGTTCCTGGGAGCGGGTTTCGAACAAAACACGGTAAAGAAGGCTCTGCGAGGGTTGAACCGGTGCCGTTGAGGTGAAAGGCTCTTTCTGAGGTCTGGGAAGGGGGTGGAGCGGGAAAATGGTTGAGTGGTCATGGTGGCGAGTTTTGAGGAGGAGGAAGAGAACAAGGGGACGTTGTGGATTAGGGTGTGAGGGTAGCGAAGACGCATGTTCTGGGAACAATGGGTGATTGATGATGCTGGGCATTCAATTTATGGGCAACAAAATCATTACATAGAATCGCAGTAAGAGAATAGAACAAAATATGAAAATAATATATTTATAATTATGATAAAAAAAAAAAAGATAAAATCAAACAATTTGAAATTGGAGGGGGAGGGTAAGGCCGTAAGGCTCCTCCCGGGTGGGGCGCTGCAAGCACAGAGAGAGAGAGAGAGAGAGAGAGTGAAGCGCGGGAGGAGAGCTGGGGAATAGGGTTTCGGTGGCGATGTGATACGCTAGGAAGGGCTCTGGTGGGGTTTAGGGAATGCAGAATATGAGTAATGTTCGAGGGGTAATATATTCCCCAACACGAAGGCTTCTAAGATCGGGAGGGTGGAATTTTGGAGAATGATGGGGAGGGTAGAAAAGTGGAAATAAAAGATAGTAAGGGTGATATTTGAAATTATAAAAGAATGATACTTTCTTTTACATATGAGGGTGACTAATTTGGGATTAAATCATCATTACATCCTAATTAACCAAAACCAAAAACAAAAAAAAAAGATTACAATGATGGTAATTTCAATGCACTTGAAAATAAACGAAATGGGCATGAGTATTCTGTGTGGCAACCCTATGTTGATCTCACCAAGCTCACCCATCAACCTCATATCTGCACCCGCAACCTTCGCAACCGTTTGAATCTTTGCACTCTTCGTCGACCACCCAGACGTTAGCATAGTCGACACGCCGTTCACGGACTTCCTTCCCCGGAATCCATTTAGCGTCCTTGGTGAAGGAACTTTCCTGAGCAACTGATCTGCAAAAGCGTCGAGGTGGTGATCCACTGTCTCCTGGGGTGAGGCATATCGGAAAGGGAGGTGGTGACGGAGATTGGAGAGAAGGTGACGACAACATTGAAGCCCAACTGAATAAATGGCACCGCAACATACATCTTGTTCACATCATTGTCTCGGTTTGGGAGATTTGCAGGTGCGCTTGTACTACCCAGGCCCAGAATTTGTTTGACTTTTAAGGTTTTGTAAACAACAATGATTAGCATTAAATCCTCTATTTTGGTTGTTGTATATAAAGAGCATAATTTTAGTCATTTAGGTCATGAAGAAATTTCAGTTAATATATTAACCCCATCCCAGGCGATATCCACATTCTAAATTTCCTCTAATTTGAATAGTACTCTATGAATCCTAGTTCTGAAATTTCAAAGTCTAATAATTACGTAGTATAATTTGTTGCTGACTTATTCTAAATTCAAGCTTAGAATAGTAACACATCCAAAAATCATGGCAATAAGTGATGGTGGATTTGGGAATGAGAGAAAGGATTTGGAGGACATGAGTGAGACCTAATGAAATTTTATTGCTTTTACATGCAGGTCTAAATTAAAAGTAAGTGTGAATATTGTCTTAAAATTAACTCTTAGAAGTGTTACGCAGATGTTAATGTGGTTTGAATTTGGGGTGGACTTTATCTTACATGAAGATTAGGGTTACTGGGAGTAAAGAAACTTGAAGGGTAGTATTTTACCCAAATGTGAATTATACTATACAATAGTATAACTTCAGTGGTTGTGTATAATGTTGGGTAGTAAGTACTTAGTAACATTGCTATATGCTTGGTAGTAAGTACATATTGATGACTATTGTAATGTGTGACTAAGTAAGTAGGATTATTGTTTATATCATTTGTGAAGGTTTTGGAACCAAAACTGTGACATGGAAGGGATGACCAAGGCAGCTTGTTCAAACAATTTGCCAAACCCTTTGTCGTAGGTAAATAAAGGTTTATAAACTATTGACTTAATTTTTTTTATGACTTTTAAATTGTCTGGTGATAATGCTATAATTTATTATGTCTAGGCAATGGAAGACATGTCATTGAGAGAGCATGAGGCTGAGAATATGGCCATGAAAGACAATAGTATGCCTGGGAGAATTAATATATTTGTTTATGGCATTGGATGCAGGAGACATAGAGTTTAATTCGCTAACAACTGATGAAATAAGGCAATTTTATTTTGGTGACCTGAAAGCGGCATATGATTTTTACAATGAGTATGGCAGAATTAAAGGGTTTTCTATAAGAAGGTTGAAAGTTGGTCGCAATTTCTAGGGTGAGATCATATGACAGACCTTTCTATGCTTATGGGAGGGAATGCGTGAAAGGAAATACCTGAAAGGACAGAATCGTAAAAGAAAAGTGAGAACAAATACAAGGTATGGATGCAACGCAAAGAAGCGGGTACATGTTGACTCTAAGACTAGTCAATGGTACGTATCTATTTTCAGTGATGAGCATAACCATGAATTGTTGAATCAAAGGTTTATAGGAATGTTAAGGTCTCATAAGAATATGAAAGATGGGGACATTGATCAGATGAATAGTCTGAGATCAAATGGAACAAGTATACCCAAAATATATGGGTCTATTGCTAGTTAGGATGGAGGATACCATATGGTAGGGTTTGGGATAAAGGACATGTATAATCAATTTGAGAAACAAAGAAGAATTCAAGATGGGGATGCAAAGGGTGCATTTAGATATCTAGAAAAACTCAGGAGGAAAGATCCTTTGATGTTTTGGAGGCACACGGTTGATGGGTCAGATAAATTGCAGCATTTGTTTTGGTGTGATGGTAAGGTCAGCATGATTATTCCATATTTGGATATGTGCTAGGGTTTCATGCAGCTTAAGGTAGGAACAAGTATAAGTGTCTGGTTGTAGTTTTCTCAGGAGTCAATCATCACATGCACGCAATTGTGTTTGGGTGTGCCATTTTATGAGACGAACTGAAGAGAATGATATCTGGCTTTTGCACAAGTTTATTGAGTCAATGAAGGGAAAGTGTCCAGTCGGTGATAACTCGGCGACTTGGCTATGAGGAATTCCATAGGAATTGTATTTCCAGATGCCCGTCATAGGTTATGTAGTTGGCATTTGTTGCGCAATGCATCTACAAATGTGAAAAAGCCCAAGTTTTATAGGGAGTTTAGAAAGTGTATGATGGGAGATTATGAAGTTGAGGAGTTTAAGGAGATGTGGGACTAGTTGTTTCAGAATTTGGATTGGAAGAGAATTCTTGGGTTTGAGAATTGTCTCAGAAGAAGGGAATGTGGGCTAATGCACACATTAGGGGCAAGTTTTTTGGAGGTTTGTGGACAACATCGAGGTGTGAGGCATTGCATATGCAGATTGGAAAGTACATAAATTGTGGTTACAATTTGACTGAATTTATTGAACATTTCTAGCGTTATTTGGAGTTCATACGTAGCAAAGAGGTTGAGGCTGATTATAGATCATGCTATGGAGAACCTATAATCAAGACTAAATTAGAAGCTTTGGAGCGGTATGGACATACTATGAACACGAGGGAGGTGTTTCATGTGTTTCGAGAGGTTTTAATGATGTCAAGTCCTGTTAAGGTTATTGGACATAAGTAAACATCCAATGGTCGCATTTATGGTGTTACTCATTATTGTCAGCCAAGAAAAATTTATCATGTGTCTTTGTGTCCAACTGATATGGAGTTTAGGTGTTCTTGCCTAAGAATGGAGTCATTACGAATTCCATGTGCTCACATTGTTAGTGTGATGGTATACTTGGGTATCATAAAGTTACCAAAATGTGTTATTCAAGATAGGTGGACCAAGAAGGTAAAGGAATCAATGATAAGCCTAATTGATGTTGGGAGAGAAATAACGAATTATGAATTCATAAGTATGTATGCGTCCATGCTCAACGATTGTCAAGATTTGCACAAGCTAGCATGCCAATCCTTTGAAGCTTATTATGAAGTTAAGGATAGACTTGTAAATGAAAGAGCGCGTTGCGCGCAATGTTGGGAACCACATATAAAGGGGTTAAAGGACGTGGCGCAGATCATGGTGTAAATGTTAGAAATCCAACTCGTGTTAGGTACAAAGGATGTGGAAAGACTCGTGTATGTAGTGATGGCTGATTGAAGCGCATTCGCAATGCGCAGGCATGCCGTAACGAGAGCCATAATGGAGATGCCCTTGTGGTCCTAAGAAATCCATGGTGATGGATATGCAATTGGATTAAATGCAGAAAGTGAAGATGATGAAATTGATCCTGATATGTCGACAGATGAAGTGCAGTGAAGCTTATTTGGTAAAGAGATTTACATTTTAAAATGTAAAACCCAACTTTTTCCTGTGCAAAATGACTAAAATGTCCCTAGGGTCATTTTTGCACGAGAATTGAGGATGACTAGTCAGGCCATCCTCAATGGGATATTTTAACATTAGGATGAGGTTATATGAGGTTTAGATAGTAATATGTGTGAAAATCGCAATCCCCCCTTTTTTTCATGTGCAAAATGACCAAAATACCCTTGAAGTCATTTTTGCCCAGGAAATTAAAGGGGCAAGAACCAACTATTCTCAAGGGGTTAGTTTCATGTTTGAATGAGACTAGATATATTTTAATGGTTCTTGTTGCTATTTATATTGCCATATATTTGTTCTGCGTAATTTAATTATTTTAATTATTATTGTATATGTATAAATTGTGATGGCATATTGTGGAGACATTTTGAACCCGAGTCTCAATCTTGTTGTTGTGATAAGAATTATTGAATCTTATATGGCATCTTGGGCGGATGCTTGGGCCATTTTGTTGGGAAATTGCATCTTATTCACACTTTGGCATGCTATTTTGTTGTGCTTTCCCATTTATCCATATTCCACTTTTGTTTTTGGGTCACGGGATATAGGTATCTTATAATGTATGATATCACTACTCCATCGAGTATGATTTCTGTTGTTGAGATTCTTATAGTTCCATTTTGGACCTTTTTCATGGTTAATATTGGCTTATTTTGTCATCTTATTGTGGCCACATATTATTGATTAATCTGGAATAACATGATGCTTTAACTTATCCTGTCCAAGTGGGAGAATATTGGATTTTTTGTGTGTGGATTGGCATAAATCATATTTTGTTATAGTTTTAATTTGATACCAGTTAATTGGATGCCAAAATATTGGACCATATTGTTTAGCCTGTCGTAACGGGATCACACGGATGACGAGAAATAATTTGTTAAAATTGGAGTCGCCACCAAGTTTGTTTAAATTGAAAAATATGGAAAAACCCATTTATTTTAAAAGAAATGATCTTTGAAACCAGATTTCATTTCGGAGTCGGTTATGCATAGGGAAGGTGATGCAAACCGTGGATACCAAAAACCTAGAAACCCAACACACGATTGATATGAAAGATAGGAATGAAAACCAAATAAAATATTACAAGGAATCACTCTACCTTGTAATCTTCTATAACTTCCTGATGCAACAAGATAAGGAATCACTCAACCTCACTTGTACGCATAAAGTTTCTTCAAAGAAACCATAAAATTTCATTCAAACGAAAACTAAAAGAGTGCAGCCAAGTTTGGAGGTATTTATACCTCTTATTTAGATTAAAATTATTTTTTAACTCTACTAGAATAGGCCCAAATTACTACACTAACAATTCGGCTTAACAAACACAAAAATAAAACAAGTCCTGACCTATTTTAAAAATATAAACTAATAAACTAAATTAATCAAACTTGGCCCAACATGGTCGAAATATATCATCAATACAAATTCACTAATAATAATATTTTGGCTGCCCATAATTGCTAATAGGAGTCTTAGCTAATTCTTGATGCATCTTTTCAACAAATGATTTAGCCAAGTTTCCAAAATTGTCTTGAATCCTCTTAGCTTGATGCCCTTGTGATAGGTCCCATGGGCATGTTACAATTCTCATATGTTCTTCCAATATTCAAATGTCCAATTTGCCCTTCTGAGCTTGTATCATTCCCCTACGAGGGGAAGAACAAACCTTGAGGGCGCGAGGCCCAAAACGGACAATATCTTGCAGGATGTTGGACTGTTCCAGAGGCATCATTTGGTATCAGTTTCGGGCGTTAGATAAATTTCTATTTATGTTTGAGTTTTGTTTTGATTTTCGTTTCATCTTAAAAACAAAAAAACAAAAACTCAAATTCTCTTTTTCTTCGTGTTTTTCATTTTTAATTCTCTTTTGTTCTTGTTGCGTCAGTCTCTCTTGATCTTTCTTCCTTGGTTCACGTTGAATTCCATCTTGCTATTGTTGTTGTTTTTAGTTTCACGCTCAGTTCTTTCTTTTCTTTTCCAATCTTGTTCTATTTTGTTTTTGTTCATTTACTTTCCCAATTCACAAGCATTTCGTTGTCCAAGTATTTTGAGCTTTCATTGATTGTCGTTTTGTCTTCATATATATTCAGTTTACATAAAGAAGAAGAGGAAGAAATAAAAACAAAAGCGGCGCAAAAAAAAAAAAAGAAGAAGCGAGGTACTAAAAAAAAGAAGAAGAAGCCACAAAAAAAAACACTATGTTGGAGACCAAAAAAAAAATCAAATTCATCTTTTTATTTTTTATTTTTTTTATCCTTCATTTTTTTATTTTATTTTGGGTCCTTCAAATTTTTATTTTCTTTTATCTCTTTTAGATCATTCTTTTTCTTTGCGTTGATCTCATTATTTCTTCCAATTCTTTGGTTATTCCTTGTGCCATTTAAATATTACTTGGGACTTTATCTTGTTTGAGTTTATTCAGTTTCTGAAGTGCAACATTTATAAGGGATCCAAGAGTGGTAAAAGGTAAGAGTGGTGAGCACAAAAGAGGGTAAAAGCCATATTGAGTGCAAACACGAGTGTCCACTTTTGAGTGAAACATGTGAGCGAGTGCTTTATGAGATTGTCTATTTTATCAATTTGCAGGTTGTTCAAGTGGCTCACAACACATTGAAGAGTGATAATGAGGATAATACCTCTGACATGCAACTCCTGCAAAAGACCCTTCAGCAAATCCAAAACGGATTAGATGATATGGATACACGCTGAATGAGATGTCACAAACTAAGCCCAAGGGTGGTGGCAAGTTTTTTTCAAGACATCGACATCGTCACAATGATTCCTATCATGAGCACTCTGAGGGGAGTTTAACGATGATTCAGTTGGGAATGTGAAGATTGGGAAAAAAGGACAACTAGACAACAACATGAATGCTATCAAGATTGATACCACCATTTAAGGAAGGAACGATGTGAAGCATATTAAGTGGGAAAGGAATATGAGATAATTTTTGCTTGCCATAATTATTCTGAGGGCAAGAAGGTTCGATTAGCTGAGGTGAGTTTCCTGATTATGCTCTAATTTGGTGGGATGAGCTTGTGAAGTCTAGGCGAAGGAATAGATAGCCTCCTATTGAGACTTAGGGTGCAATGAAGTGTGTCATGAGAAAGCGATTCGTGCCTTCTTATTACTATAGGGAGGTGCATCAGGTTGCACAAGTTAACTCAAGGCTCACAGTCAATTGAAGACTACCATAAAGAAATGGAGATGCTTATGATCAAGGCCAATATAGAGGAGGATCCGGAGGTAACTATGGCTAGGTTTCTTGGTGGTCTTAATCGGGAAATAGCTGATATGGTTGAACTGCACCATTATGTAGAGATGGAAGATTTGGTAAGAATCTGAAAAGTTGGGAAGATTGTTTGCCTTTTATTGAGTTTGCTTATAGCAGAACTATTCATTCTTCTACAAGGTTTTCTCCTTTTGAGCTTGTGTATAGTTTTAATCCTTTAACTGTTTTCGATTTAATGCCTTTGACCTTAAGTGATCTTGTTAGCTTAGATGCTGAAAGCAAGGCTAAGAAGGTTAAAGCAATGCACTTAAAAGCACGTGAGTTGATTGACAGGAAGAACAAGGTGCAGCTGAACGGTAAACAAGGGAAGGACCCAAGTTGTCTTTCACCCTGGTGATTGGGTTTGGGTTCGTTTGTGGAAGGAGAGGTTTCCTTGTCAAAGGAAATCTAAACTTGGCCCAAGGGGAGATGGTCCTTTCCAAGTACTTGAGAGGATCAATGACAATACTTATAAGATTGACCTTCCTGGTGAGTATAATGTGTCTGTTGCATTTAATGTTTCTGACCTTTCTCCATTTCATATGGATAGATTCGGGACGAATCTTTTTGAGGAGGGAGGGAATGATACAAGCTTAGAAGGGCAAATTGGACATTTGAATATTGGAAGAACAGATGAGAATTGTAACATGCCCATGGGACCTATCACATGGGCATCAGCTAAGAGGATTCAAGACAATGTTGGAAACTTGACTAAATCATTTGTTGAAGAGAAGTATCAAGAATTAGCTAAGACTCCTATTAGCAATTATGGGCAGCCCAAAATATTATTATTAGTCAATTTGTATTGATGATATATTTCGTGTAACACCTAACTTTTAACCTAATACACTCGAGTTGCATTTCGGTTAGTTATTAATTGTTACGCCTTTGTTTCAAACTTGACTTATCTTTAAAATACGAGTCATAAAAATATGACTAAATTTTTCTTTTTGAACTTAAAGCTTAAAATGCGAGCCGCGCATACACATAGATACCGATTAATAAACTTATGATATAGCAATCATATAAACTTCATCATAGCATATATAGATAAATCATAGAATAATCAGAACACAAATCATATTAACATGCCATAATCATAACATAATAGCAATGTCCTACAAATGTAAGGACATCCTAAAATACTAAACACAACAAATAAGTTGAACATACACAAGCCCAAAGCTAAACATAACTATAACAAAACTAGACTAGTCTTCACGCTTCTATTGTGACCTCTAACGGCAGATGACGTGACCTCTTTACCCACACCTCAAGGAAGATCACTAACAATCCACATCATTCATGTTGGAGACGACACGGAAGAAAGAAAGGGATGAGAAACTTATTCAAGATTCTCAGGAGGCTTCCTGACTTTAACACAAGTGTCATCGTCATCATCCCTAGCCACTTTGGTTTTCATTATGAAAGAGGTGTACATGCAAAAGATTCAAATTTTAACTTTCTCAAAATCCTTTTTATCCGAAGTGAGTGTCTTTTAGCATGGGTCTTAATGGCATAAATGCAATAGATATCTCATGTATGCATGGCAATACATTGAAAGCATAACAACACATGTAAATAGCACATATCACATAATTAAATGCACTAAGAACAATGATGTGATATATGCATATGCATCTTTATTTTATCATAATTGAACTCTTTGAGTTCTTTCTTAATTTCCACCATTGTACTCATCACCAAAACTAACCATCTCACCGTCCCAGGTGATTTTTAACATGGTCACCGAAACTCCTCCTCACCGATCTCCTGAGGAATGAGTTCAATCCTAACTAGCCGTCACTAAATTTGATATGGGGAAAAAGGGGGAAAACATATTACTTTCTTGAGTATGCACTTTCTTGTCATGGGAAATGCTACTCTCTTGGATCACCTCTCATAACCTTTAATTCGGGAGTTAGAGGATCATTTCCACATTAGCATATCATATAACGATGCAATATGAGCACGAAATCATAGAATGTCATCAAACATATCATGTTAAGATGCAAGGCCACAACTATATCATATACTTTACTTTTGCTCTTAAACACATGCAACTTTACAATATTTCAAACAAAATCATAACATCTCATATGCATTCCAAATAACTAATCACGTAAGATCACAATAACACATAACTTCTCAAGCATGTGGAAACATCACAATATTCTTTAATAACAAGTCATTCCACATTTTTAACTCTAAGTTATCTTTGTAAGAAAATCTTTATAGTCTTAGCCACAAAATTAGAAATCTTTAGATTGATGGTAAAATTAAAGAACTCAACAAAATGTTTACTCAACAACATATATGTACATATATATACATATATATGTTTCATAAGTCAAAGTTCATTATGTAAATTAAAATGGTGAGTCTTGAGCACTAGATTAATTTTTAGTGATGGCATAAGTATAAATAGGTAATGCAAGCTTTATTCTTAGTTTTCTAGATTAATAGCAAGAAATGTAAATATGCTATGCAAAACTTAAATTTAAATATGAGGATGCAAGCTCTAGTTTTACATCTTTAAGTTTTAGGTGATGGCTTGAAAAGTAAATATGCTAAACAAGAAATGTAAACATGAATGTAAGTTCAATTCTTTATTTTAGTGCTCTAGGCCTCTTAGAGTATTTACTCTAAATCACATTTCAACTTTAAGATTGAAATAGGTGGCTTCGAGATTTATCATTTAGATGAAAATGCATACTCTTATTTTATCCTTTAAGCTTAAGTGATAACTTGGAAAGTAAATATACTAGGCAAGGAAATGTAAATATGAATGCAAGTCCAATTCTTTATTTTAGTGCTTTAGGCCCCTTAGAGTATTTACTCTAAATCACATCTCAACTTTAAGGTTAAAATAGGCGGGCTTCGAGTTAATTAATTAGATGGTAATGAAAGTGCAAGACTTAAATATAAATATGCAATACAAGGACTTGAAATATAAATATAAATGCATTTCTTTAAGTCATAGGCTCAAGATTACCACTTTAACAACATAACAATATCACTTGCTAAAAGCTTTCTTAAAAGTGGAACCTTCAAGCTTTAAAGGTCAAGTAAATGATGGTTTTGCAACCAACACCCAAGATCCTCATCATCAAGCCATGGTTCCTTCATCATATAGGCCACTAAAGCCGAAATCAAAGAAAAGAAAAGGAAAGGAAGAAGCTAAAATGTAGAGGAAGAAAGGAATATTTCAACATTTTAACACCTTAAAACAAGGAAAGAAAAAACAAACTTTTAAAACAACTCCCTACCAAAGGTATTTTCTTTTCCAAAGGGCGAAGCTTAGTCTTGAGATGAGATGAGAAGAACAAATCCTCCTTGGTGCTAGATGATGGTTTCGACCAAGAGGAGAAAAGAAAGAAAGGTTTGCCTCGGGTTCTTGATCTTGGGAATAGAAAGGTTATGTGTTTAAAGGAATATATATGGTGGTTGTGTGGTGGTTTGAGGTTAGGAAATGGTGGAGGATGGTGATTCTTGGAAGAATGAAGAAGAAGAAGAAGAAGAAGAATTCTTGGAGCTTGAGAAAGAAAGCTTAGAAGTTGTAAAAAATTAGCAAATTGTTGTAAGCTTTCCTTGATGCCTATTTATAGAAAATGAAACACAAGGCAAGAAAGAGAAAAATATATTTTTGCAAGGTATGGCTTTGGGTATGGCTAGGCATGGTTCAAGCATGGCTTAAGGTATGGTTAGGTATGATTCAAGGCATGGCTTAAGGTATGACTAGGTATGGTTCAAGACATGGTTCAAGGTATGGCATGCATGATTCTTTAAGCTTATTTTAATTGAATTTCAACATGTGATGGATGATTTTGGGGAGGAGTGACCGGCCATGATTAAGGCATAATGGGGGAGGAAAATCTCATTTTTAATGTTGGTTTATAAGTGTGTTTAGGAGTTGATTTGGTTAGGCCATGAATTAGGAGTTATAATTTGTGTTTTAGGTGAGATAATGAGTAATTAAGGTGGTTCAAGATAAGACTAAGAGTGGTCTTGCTTGATTAATGCAAATCCACCTTTATTAGGGAGAAATCTCATCATGTGACAACTTCCATGATTTAAGGAAATTGATTGGAATCTTACTATTCATGAAAATGTGACATAAAGTCTTTAAATCAAGAAAAAGATTTTGAGCTTCTCTAAGTAATCTTAGGTTCTAATTAACCTCAATTAATTATTTTGACTCTAGATTAGTAATTAGAATTTACTAATTTTTAATTAGAGCCTAATATTGCTTAGGTTTTGCTAATCACATCATTAGGCCCAAAATACACTTAGCTAGAGGCAAAACGTAATTTTTCACAAAAACCTTCTGGACTACCCGGGCTTAACCTAACATTAAATATTATTTAAAAACCTCATTTAAAACCTTTTGATGAAGTCCCACTAACAAGCACGTAAATTGGTGTTACTTAGCCAGGGGCATCTTGTAATTTTGCGCATCGAAACTCAAAAATGAGATTCTTCTGCTCTATTACCACACATAACACATATAATCCCTTATTATCATCAAAACGTCGCCTTGAGGATGGCCAGGCCGCGATCTCATTTTGGGAAAATGACCTCATGGGCATTTTGATCATTTGTACACGGAAAAATTCTGGCGTTATGCCACTCCCCTCCTTAAAAAGAATTTCGCCTCGAAATTCGTTACACGCATATGGTTACATTGTTTGGATAGGCATGATGGATCAAAATGAAGGAAAGGGAAACAAACTTGATGGAAAAATCAGGTAATATAAGGGCTTGCTAACAATTGGAGCACTCATCAACATGTGTATTAGTTAGATATAGGTGACAAGGCGAGGTATAAATTGATACTCACGACTTACACAAGGTTGGAGCTCGAAAAGGGGTAGGACAACTCATCTATGACTATATGTACATTTTGTAAAAGGGGTGACATGTGCAACTGATTTCAAAAGTTTGAAGAGAAGGTATGATAGCTTTTATGGGGGAAGTCAAAACCAAACACTCAAACTATCCACATTTGGACAATTTAAGACAGGGAGGAAAGAATCATTTAACGCTTGCTAGGATGGAAGTTCAAGAAATCATGATGCATATGACAAGCTTTACTAGAAGAAACATAGCCAAGAAATTTATAAGAAGGCTCGAATATAAACAATTCCAAAAAGGTTACACTACTACAAAAAGGTCCTTTACGACACTAATCTCACGGCGGTGGAAGAAGTGTCGTCGTAACCATTTGATCAAGCATTGCACTGCGGTTTGAAGAAGGCCACCGCTTCCCGCTTCAATACCTAGCGTGGCTAGCGATTTTGGCACTCCGCGATTCAAAAATCATCCCTGATTTTTGCGCTCAAGGTCTCTCTTTCACTCAAGGTTTGTCTCTCAAATCCCTAATTTCTTCGAACCTAGTCTCTCTCTCCCCCAAGTTTTCCATTCACATCTTTTTCTTTTCTCTTGCAACGAGAGAAGCCCCAAACCTCGAGCACGAATAAAGCCCCTGACCTCAAAACCCGCACTCATTCATGCCATCTTTTTTTTTTGAAGAAGAACCCCAACCCCAAGAATAAAGGGCGGGATCTAGAGAGCGTTCAAAGCGAAATCAAACCCTTAGAGTCCTGGTGCTTTGGAGCAAGGTACATATGGGACGTGGCGTCGAGTTCAGTTGGACCTTTACGAGCTTGATTGCTTCTTCTTCACCAACCATCGAAAGCACAAAACCCACTTCGCCTATTTATATGTTGTGGAACATTGGAGTTCTGTCACTACGGTGGCTTCCTTTTGAAGCTTGATGTGGTTGTTATCCATGCCTCCTTTTGAAGAGGTAGGATAGGAACCTTTTCCTGTATAATAAGCCTTGTGTTTTATTTTGTGGTTTTGTGATTTGGTTTTGACACTCACTTTTTTCTTTATGTTTTGTTGATATATGTGTAGCAAGAGGGTGACTTTGTTGATGGCTTCAGCCCTGTTCCAGGGTGCCTCCATTGGACCTTTGATTGATTTGGCCATCCAAATTGACCCAAGGTATGTATGTTTCCATCACATTTGGCAGCACTTTCTCCAATTATTTGTGCCTTTCAATTATTTTGGCTGAGTCTTTGACTTCTCTATTGAATTGTGGAGCTTATTTGGATCCTAGTGGCTGTTTGTGATTGTATTTTGTTGAAATTATATATATTAGTACTAATGAGTTCTTATTATCTTACATAATACACCTTCCTTATTTGGGGAAAAAATTGAGTATTGCAGAATGTATTTTCATTTCTTTCTTAATTCTTTGGTAGGGATTGGGAATTTGATAGAATTAAGTGTATGAGTAATGTAACTCTTCTCTAGTTGATAACAGGTTTTTATTTTGAGTTTTTGTTCTACCTAATCTGCCTCTGATTAATTATACTTATGCTAGCATGGTTACTAACGGATGTGTTGTTCATTACTTGAACTGTGTTATTGTCCATATTTAAGTATAATACTCCGCTTTGAGTTCTCCTATAATTGGATTCTTCAGAAAATCTCATTTTCTTGCTAAACTTGATGATGTAATATATGGATTACTCATCACTAGTTAAGGATTCCTTTAGTGCATAAATGTTAAAAAAAGAAAGTCCTTGCCTCCAAGCTAAATTGTTTCATTTAATGCCATTAGCCTATTGTAAACCTAGCCTTAAATCTTTCAATTTGTAAATGCTTTGTGGCAACTGGCATTGGCTCCTTTAGTTAATTTGGAGTTTTGGATAATTTTATGACATTTCTTTTGATTTTTCAGCCTTATCTTTGCATCAATATTGAAGAGGTTAAGAGTGGTGTATGTCATTGGTTTCATGCTCCCATAATGATTGTTTAATTTTTTTCCTTTTTTTTTTGGTTTTCTTGATTTGTTTAGACATGCTTTTGTACTTTTGTTTGGCCTCCTATTTGGACGGGCTTGAGCCTCTCTTGATTGGAAAAACCTTTTTCTTTTTAAAAAAACAATTAACTTGCATGTTTCACTCTAAGAGACATGTTTAGGAATAGTAACGATGTAACAACCATTCCCCAATATCTTTTCCCTGCGTATCATTGTCAATGATTTTCTTCTTTCCTTCCTTTTCCTCTTTCTCTTTGACTTCGTTAATGATGCATGTTGAAGGAAATAGACTTTGAAAGTATAGGTTTTGAAGGCATAATTACATTAATTTGCCAAAGAATATATAACCTTTATTCTCTTTCTATTATGTAATGCTTTAGCATTATGATAAAAGCTACATGAGGAAATTGACTTAGCTTCAAACACTTTTACTTGGATGAATGTGTTAAGAATTTGAGAAGTTGAGAAAAAGTTTGAAATTATTCAATTATTATCTTGAACATGGTATAAAAGAATGGAGAAAATGCAAAACACACCCTTTGTAGTTAGCAATCTATTGTTCAAAATTTTTCCCGATTGGAATCAAAAACAAATTTTTTCCTCATTTCTAATTGTTAATATAAACAAATAACCTTAGCATTTTTTAACAGAAATTCAATGAACTTGTATTGAGTCAGCTTGCTTGTGAATTGAGTCATTAACAATTCAATGAACTTGTATAGGTTGTAGGTGTTAAGTTTAATAAGAGGAGTGAATAGGGGCTTTTGCCTATTTTCCTCATATTTCAATCATCTCTTTTTTTGTTCTATAGGAAAAAGGTGGGATTTCCTCCAAACATGTAACTCCCTTCATAACTTTTGTTTCAGGTAATAATTATTATGCATTTGTTAAATTGTTCGCATTCTAATCAAAATGGAGTAGGTCTTATGTTATGCCATCTAAACTCAGGGAATATAATTGGCAAACACTGATTTCTGGATGTTTAGATGTTATTCGAGTATATGTCTCTACTATCTTGAAAACCCTGTTGACAAATTTACAAAGAGAATTGAAAATGGTTCAAACTAATTAATTCATTATTCTCAGATCTAGTTATTGTGACAATGACAATAGCAAAATATGCCTCTTAGCTAAAATCTACTAAAACATTTTCTGTTTTTTAAAAGAAAAGAGGAAGATGATGAAAAAGCAAAATACTTGATAAGTGTAAGAAAAATACCTACATGAAAGTGTTACAAGTTGTTCTCTATATGCCTTTTTAATGATTACTAACTATATGCTAGTAAACATGATTTTAGTGTCAACAACAATTTAGGATTTTTTTTTATCATTTTTTGTTCTTATTACTCTTATTTTGGTCATCTTGCTTATTTTTTTTGCTTCTTTTGATCTTTCATTTTACGAAATTTAGTTTGTTTTCTATTCAGATTGTAGACTTGGAATCGCTGGACCCCTCTGTTTTTACTAGCCATAACCATGGACATGGTGGACTATCAAGTATCAAACACCTAGCTTATTCTTCATTTTAGTTCAATCGTAAGGATTATGCAACTTGTCTTTCTATGTTATTGCATGATTATCAAGACTTGCACTTTTTGTAATTTGTCTTTTTATGACTATAAGAAATTCAAATATTTGAGACACGTAAGATCTTATATTTTATT
Source organism: Dalbergia oliveri (assembly GCA_030441495.1). NCBI lineage: Eukaryota > Viridiplantae > Streptophyta > Magnoliopsida > Fabales > Fabaceae > Dalbergia > Dalbergia oliveri. The sequence continues at coordinate 21,654,066 of JAMLFY010000011.1, forward strand.
GTGTATTTTGATACACTTTTTTTGTTTCCTTTATTATAATTAATGCAAAATTATTATCTTCATATGCTTGAATTTTTTGGATGTTGGAAAGCAATTGTTATATTATGATGACAAAATTAATGAGCAATAAAAAAAATAAAAATATACTAAAATTTCTCTATTTAGTCAATAGCGGTGGTTTTAAACGCTGCAAAATTTTCTTATTATTTTCATATTTGGCATTTCGTGGCGGTTGGCAACCGTCGCAATATTTCATTATTTTTTAAGATTTAGCATATCACGGCGTTAAACCGCTATTAATTCAAGTACTTAGGCGTTATTCTAGCAGGTTGCCAAAACCGCCGTCATTATACTTGTCGACACTTGATATATGCGGTTTGCTAACCGCCATGAATTAGCTTTGCGCCGGTCATGGCTAAAGGTAAATAAACGAATATTTCCGTTTTGTTGTAGTGTTACCAAGAGTTAAAGGGACATACACGAAGATTGCAAGGCTTTCATACCATAATAAGCTACCAACCAACGCATGGAACCAAAATCAAGAAGCGCAAACAAAATGCTACTATCTATCGCACACTTACCTTGGGTGTGACCATGAACACTCGTCCTTGGCGTTAGGGTCTAAAAATGGCATTCAACTGGGGGCCTCACGTTTGCAATCTCGAACCACGTGGCCAGGCTTACCATACCTAAAGCACACTCCTTGGCCAACTAAGCGGGATAGTTGCCATGATTCTTCGCACTTCGGACAAATGACAGGAGGGTCCCTCCTAGGTGCCTCCTTTCTTGGATCATTTGGTCCTTGTGGCGGTCGGAACGTGGTCCGGTCTTCGGTTTGAACTTCGGGGCTTGTGCGCGAGCTTTGAGAACCCATCAGCTTTTGCCATGCTCAGCTTTTCGGCCATCCTCAATGATGTGGCATTTGTTGACCAGGGTAGGGAAGTATCTCGATCTCCAAATGAGCCACCGCAACATTAACTTCGGCCTTCAGGCCAGATTCGTACTTGATGCACTTCCAATACTCGTCCAGGTTCCCTTGGTACATCCTCGAGAACTTGATGAGCTCCTCGAACTTGACGGTACTGAGCGATGCTCATGCACCCTTGAGTCAATTGCATGAACTCGATATCCTTGGCGTTCCTCACAAACTCTTGGAAGTACTTCTTGTAGAAGTGAGCCTTGAATAGCTCCTAGTCGATCTCGGTCCGATGCCTCTAGAAGTCTCTGGGCTCTAGTCCGCCAGGAAATCGACATCACCTTCCAGCATATAGGTGGTAAAAGTCACCTTTTGTCTTTCCGTGCATGGGATTACTATGAAGATCTTTTCTATGCTTTTAATCTACTCATCAGCTTGGTCGATTCAGGGTCCTCTAAAGGATGGGGGTTTGCCTTGCGAAATTCTCCGAAACGAGCATGCTCTGGATCTTAGCATTGTGACCACGGCCCGTATTTGCCTGGCGGTCTTGATCCATCCTCTGAATAATTCCCTCATGGTCCTAGCCACCTCGCGAGGGCTTCAATAGTCTCGTTGTCCTGGCTCTGGTCGAGGTCTTATTCCGTTGTCATGGTGCCATTGGTTTCTATTCACACCAACAACAAACATGAGGTGATCAGTTCAACATCCTATGTAAAGTGTGCTAGTTACCATGGCACGGACATACAGTAGTCATGCATTTCTAATCCATAAGCTCATCCTATTGATGGGATAATTACACATGACATATCTATCGCATTATACTTAAGAAGCATAGTCAGTTGAATTCTAGGCTTTGTGAGAAGCGAACCTCTGATACCAAAATGTAACACCCTAACTTTTAACCTAATACGCTCGAGTTGCATTTCAGTTAGTTATTAGTTGTTACGCTTTTGTTTTCAAACTTGACTTATCTTTAAAATACGAGTAATAAAAATATGACTAAATTTTTCTTTTTGAACTTAAAGCTTAAAATGCGAGCCGCGCATGTGCATAGATACCTATTAATACACGTATTGGGAGCAATCATATAAACTTCATCATAGCATATATAGATAAATCATAGAATAATCACAACACAAATCATATTAACATGCTATAATCATAACACAATAGCGATGTCTTACAAACGTACGGACATCCTAAAATACTAAACACAACAAATAAGTTGAACATACACAAGCCCAAAGCTAAACATAACTATAACAAAACTATACTAGTCTTCATGCTTCCGCTCGACCTCTGATTGGTAGATGACGTGACTTCTTTGCCCGCACCTCAAGGAAGATCACAAACAATCCGCATCATTAATGTCTGGAGACGATGCGAAGAAAGAAAAGGGATGAGAAACTTATTTAAGATTCTCAATAGGGTTTCCGACTTTAACACAAGTGTCATCGTCATCATCCCAACCATTTCGGTTTGCATTATGAAAGAAGTGTGCATGCATAAGATTCAAATTTTAACTTTCTCAAAATCCTTTTATCCGAAGTGGGTGTCTTTTAGCATGGGTCTTAATGGCATGAATGCAACAGATATCTCATATATGTATGGCAATACCTTGAGAGCATAACAACACATGTAAATAACACATATCACATAATTAAATGCACTAATAGAACAATGATGTGATATATGCATATGCATTTTTATTTTATCATGATTGAACTCTTCAGTTTTTTCTTAATTTCCACCCTTGTACTCATCAAAACCAACCATCTTACCATCCGCGATTTTTAACATGGTCACCAAAACTCCTCCTCACCAATCGTCTAGGAATGAGCTCAATCCTAACTAGCCGTCGTAGATTTGATATGGGGAAAAAGAGGGGAAAACATATTACTTTCTTGAGTATGCACTTTCTTGTCATGGGAAATGCTACTCTCTCAATCACCTCTCATAACCTTTAATTCGGGAGTCTAGAAGATCATTTCCACATTAGCATATCATATAACGATGCAATATGAACATGAAATCATAGAATGTCATCAAACATATCATGTTAAGATGCCAGGCCACAACTATATCATATACTTTACTTTTGCTCTTTAAACACATGCAACTTTACAATATTTCAAGCAAAATCATAACATCTCATATGCATTCCAAACAACTAATCACGTAAGATCACAATAACACATAACTTCTCAAGCATGTGGAAACATCACAACATTCTTTAAAAACAAGCCATTCCACATTTTTAACTCTAAGTTATCCTCATAAGAAAATCTTTATAGTCTTAGCCACATAATTAGAAATCTTTAGATTGATGGTAAAATTAAAGAACTCAATAAAATATGTCCTTACTCAACAACATATATGTACATATATATACATATATATGTTTCATAAGTCAAAGTTCATTATGTAAATTAAAATGGTGAGTCTTGAGCACTAGATTAATTTTTAGTGATGGCATAAGTATAAATAGGTAATGCAAGCTTCATTCTTAGTTTTCTAGATTAATAGCAAGAAATGTAAATATGCTATGCAAAGCTTAAATTTAAATATGAGGATGCAAGCTCTAGTTTTACATCTTTAAGTTTTAGGTGATGGCTTGAAAAGTAAATATGCTAAACAAGAAATGTAAACATGAATGCAAGTTCAATTCTTTATTTTAGTGCTCTAGGCCTCTTAGAATATTTACTCTAAATTACATTTCAACTTTAAGGTTGAAATAGGTGGTCTTCGAGATTTATCATTTAGATGAAAATGCATGATCTTGTTTTATCCTTTAAGCTTAAGTGATAACTTGGAAAATAAATATGCTAGGCAAGGAAATGTAAATATGAATGCAAGTCCAATTCTTTATTTTAGTGCTCTAGGCCCTTTAGAGTATTTACTCTAAATCACATCTCAACTTCAAGGTTGAAATAGGCAAGCTTCGAGTTAATTAATTAGATGGTAATGAAAGTGAAAGACTTAAATATAAATATGAAATGCAAGGACTTGAAATATAAATATGAATGCATTTCTTTAAGTCATAGGCTCAAGATTACGACTTTAACAACATAACAATATCACTTGCTAAAAACTTTCTTAAAAGTGGAACCTTCAAGCTTTAAAGGTCAAGTAAATGATGGTTTTGCAACCAACACCCAAGATTCTCATCATCAAGCCATGGTTCCTTAATCATATAGGCCACTAAGGCCGAAATCAAAGAGAAAGAACAGGAAAGGAAGAAGCTGAAATGTAGAGGAAGAAAGGAAGATTTCAACATTTTAACATCTTAAAACAAGGAAAGAAAAAACAAACTTTTTAAAACAACTCTCTACCAAAGATATTGTCTTTTCCAAACGAGGAAGCTTAGTCTTGAGATGAGATGTGAAGAACAAATCCTCCTTGGTGCTAGATGATGGTTTGGCCAAGAGGAGAAGAAAAGAAAGAAAGGTTTATCTTGGGTTCTTGATCTTGGGAATGGAAATGTTATGTGTTTAAAGGAATATGTATGGTGGTTGTGTGGTGGTTTGAGGTTAGGAAATGGTGGAGGATGGTGATTCTTGGAAGAATAAAGAAGAAGAAGAAGAAGAAGAGGAAGAAGAAGAAGAAGAAGAATTCTTGGAGCTTGAGAAAGAAAGCTTAGAAGTTGTGAAAAATTAGCAAAGTGTTGTAAGCTTTCCTTGATGCCTATTTATAGAAAATGAAACACAAGGCAAGGAAGAGAAAATATCTCTTTGCAAGGTATGGCTTTAGGTATGGCTAGGTATGGTTAAAGGCATGGTTCAAGGTATGACATGCATGATTCTTTAAGCTTATTTTAATTGAATTTCAACATGTGATAAATGATTTTGGGGGAGGAGTGGCCATGATTAAGGCATAATGGGGAGGAAAATCTCATTTTTAATGTTAGTTTATAAGTGTATTTAGTAGTTGATTTGGTTAGGCCATAGATTAGGAGTTGTAATTTGTGTTTTAGGTGAGATAATGGGTAATTAAGGTGGTTCAAGACAAGACTAAAGAGTGATCTTGCCTGATTAATGCAAATCCACCTTTATTAGGGAGGAATCTCATCATATGACAACTTCCATGATTTAAGGAAATTGATTAGAATCTTACTATTTATGAAAATGTGACATAAAGTCTTTAAATTAAGAAAAGGATTTTGAGTTTATCTAAGCAATCTTAGGTTGTAATTAACCTCAATTTAATTATTTTGATTCTAGATTAGTAATTAGAATTTATTAATTTTTAATTAGAGCCTAATATTACTTAGGTTTTGCTAATCACATCATTACCAAAATGCACTTAGCTAAGGGCAAAACGGTAATTTTTCATAAAAGTCCTGGACTCTGGGCTTAACCTAACATTAAACATTACTTAAAAACCTCATTAAAACCTTTTGGTGAAATTCGGACTAACGGCATGAAAATTGTTACTTAGCCACATGGGCATTTTGGTAATTTTGTGCATAGAACTCAAAATGAGATTCTTCTCTATTACCACACATAACACATATAATCCCTTATCATCATCAAAATGTCCCCTTGGATAGGCAGGCGATCCTCATTTTCGGGTAAAATGACCTCATGGGCATTTTGTCATTTGTAGATTGAAAAATTGGGCGTTATATTTTGGCCATGTTGGGCCAAGTTTGGTTAATTTAGTTTATTAGTTTATATTTTTAAAATATGTCAGGACTTGTTTTATTTTTGTGTTTGTTAAGCCCAATTGTTAGTGTAGTAATTTGGGCCTATTCTAGTAGGGTTAGAAAACAATTTTAACCTAAAAAGAGATATAAATACCTCCAAACTTGGCTGGATCTTTAGTTTTTGTTTGAATGAAATTTTATGGTTTCTTTGAAGAAACTTTGTGCGTAAGTGACCTTGAGTGATTCCCTTTCTTGTTGCGTCAGAAGTAATAGAAGATTACAAGGTAGAGTGATTCCTTTGTAATATTTTATTTGATTTTCATTCCTATCTTTCATATCAATTGTGTGTTGGGTTTCTAGGATTTTGATATCCACGGGTTCCGCATAGAAGGTTAGGGATTTAATCCCTCAGGACCCTAATACACCCGTCCCAGGACCTTAATTGATTTGTGCAAATTAATTAATAACCTTTTTAAAATATTTATTTTTTATTACAAAAATAGAAAAGAGAACAAGACTATCACAACTGATGTCCACAATATGAGTTAACAATCACGACTAAATTAATATTTTATTTAAAATAAAATATTTGACAAATAAGTACCAAATTTAAATTAAATACATGAAAATAAAAATCTCTTATAAATTATAAATATTTATAAATAAGATAAAAACAAATTTATTTTGGCATTTTTATAAAAAAAATTAACAAAAAGAACAAATATTTTTTAGGGGCTTTTCAAAACATCAAGGGTCACAACTTAATAGAAATATTAAGTTAAACCGTCACAACTAAATTAACATATTTGTTCAAAATAAAATATTCCCCAAATAAATGAAAATTAATGAGATAAAATATCTCATAAAAAACCATTAGAGAAAATAAATGAAAATTAATGAAATAAAATATCTCATAAAAAAATTAGAGAAATTATTTACAATTAAGACAAAAATTATAAAAATTTAATTTGGACTTGATAGGGGCTTACCTGCTCCTACATATTCCCTGTGTAATGGGACCAAAAAAGGAGTTGGAGGAAATGATTCTATGTTGATGGATTTTAATTAAAAAAGAAAGAAAAATGATGTGTCAATTGATTTTAATTGTAAAAAAGATTTTTGATTGTCAAATTGTTTAAAAATGAAAATCCGCTTGTAAGGCTTTACCTAGGCACTAGCTATTCAGTCATAATCGTTGATTGTTGCATGAATAAAAACTATTTTTTTTTTAGATTTTTATAAAGAGACCGAAACAGAGGCATTTAAAATTTTTAAAAAATACTAAAACCCCACAAAAATTTTACCCTAAACGAATTTTAACCCAAAAACAAATCATGACCCATAACCCAAAGTCTCAAAAATGATAAAGGAACAAAATAAAACAAAAAACAAGGTCTGACCAAAACCAAAAAAGAATCTAAATCCCTAAATTGCTGCAACATGAAAAGAATGAGTGACAGAGGCTAAGCAATGCACATGGGTAGTGGAAAGGGTGATCACCATCGCGGCGATCTCTGATGAGTGGTGGCGCTAGCGAACTGAGGTGGAGGTGCAGGGGCGCTGTCTCCATCGTGCATGGGAGAGGCCGACCAGCGATGTCCTTGGGCGGCTATGTCGGCCTGCGTCAGCCACGGGATCGTGATGGGTTGAGAGGGTGCCGCAGAGGAAGGCGCGATGGAGAGGAAGAGGATCACCACAGGCGGCGGTGCTGGTTACAGATCGCGACGCCTTAGCTGAGTTTTCCGAGGTCGCGCACTGGTTTTAGAGTTGTTGCGATCGGGCTTCACGGCGGCTCTAGTGGGCTCTGTGGTGCGCTACTCGCGGTGACGGGGTGACGGATCCATGGTAGCGGCAGCGGCGACACAGAGGCAGGACGGTGGTGTGGAGGCACAGTGGAGGAGTTGTTGCTATGACGTGGCTTGGTTGTTCCGTGGTAGTGATGTCCCAGCTCGCGGTGGAGAGGAAGAGACGGGGGAAGCTCCCAGCACGATGGCGGTGAATGGTTCTTGCGGCAGCAGCGCGAGGCTAGGCTCGGCTGTGGTTGTGCGATGGCGTAAGAGCACCGCGGCTTCTTCCCCTTTCTGTTTTTTTTTTTTCTGAGTTTGGTGTTTTGATCTTCTGATTTGGTTTGAATTTATGATGGTGAGTGGTATGAAAGTGTTGTTGGCTGTGACTCAATGGATGACCAGTGTGGTGGCAAAGGTTAAAGGAGATTGTGGTGTTTGTTGTGCGGCTGTGTTGGGCTTCACGGTCTTGAGACGGAGGCACGGACGAAGTGGCTGGAATGGTGACTGATTTGGGTGAGTTGTAATGATGAAGGTTTGTGGCTTGTTTTGGTCAAGATGTTGTGATGGGTTTGTGAAAGGGTAATGGTGATGATGTTGGAAATATTGTGTGATGATGATGGAGGTCAAAGGCTGTGTTTTGAGGCTGGTTTGCTACGGTGGGAGAGGGTGGAGGAAGGAGGTTATGGTGATGGATTGTTGTGGTGGTGGATGATGATTGAGGTTGTGATCGCTAGCCACCATGGTAGAGGGGGGCTATGCTTTTTATGAAATGAAAGAAATGCTGCACCTCCTCCATGAAATTTTTTGTACTCTCTGTTGAATCAATTTTTTTTTTTTTTGGTTCCGTCTCCATTCAATGCCCCCCTCGTGAATCCTCCTCTCTTCTCTGTATCCAACTCATCCACCGAAAGAGAATTTGTCACTTTGCAATTGGGAACCTGCATCATGGTGTCTCCTACTTTCGCCACTTTCTTCTCCCGTGACTGAAGACCCTTCCAAGATGCTTTCCCTTTCCTACCAAAAGAAAATTTTCTGTTTTCCTTATTTTTTGATTTTTTTTTTAAAACAAAATGCAATAAGCTGCAATGGATTGGAAATTTTTCTTTTTTTTTTTTATTTATTTTATGTGGAAATAGGCTGAATAATAATAATAATTATTATTATTTTTATCTAAAAAGACTAAATGAAAAGACTATAAAGGAAATGCATTTAAATTATGAAATATGTAAATTTTTGGGTTTTCTATTTATGGGATAAATTGATGTTCCCAAGCCCATTTTCTGATTAATTTTTGTTATTGGGTTTAACTATGTTAATTTTGTTGTTGGTGGATATGATTTGGTTATTGTAAATGGTTTAAGCTATAATGGATACCTTTACCCATTTTTGTCCTAACAAGAGGCTTCCTCCTAACCACTTCAGCTTGCCCAATAAGATAGAACACATATCTTAGAACTGAAGACCTGATAGAGATTCTCTCTGTTGCTTTCTAAGTCAAAGGAATTCATCATCAACTCATCAACTTCTCTTGTTCAGGTAATCCAACACTTAATCTCAATTATAATATCTATTTGTCACATGTCATATTAAGAATTAGATCAATAATAAACCGTAGAAATTTTGGAACTTATGTTATTTATAGACTAAAATTTCTACGTCTGCACCACGGCAGCCCCAGTTTCAGCCACGAAGCTCCGCCTTCCAGAACCGCTACCAATGCTTCGCCATCAACCCGCAACCTCCGTGAGCCCTCAGCCATGCCTTCGTGCACGGTTTGTGTCTCTCACACACAGTCCGCGTCAAGCTGCATGCACCTCTATTGCTAGTGCTCAAGAACCGTCGCCATGTGTAGGTGCCTCGCCAGGAGGTGCTGCTGTGTTGGCTCCCCTTTTTGTGCCACCATCTATACAGCCTCTGTCTCCTTTGGTCTGTCCTCTGTCTCCTTTGATCTTTGTTTTTTTTTGTTTTTTTTTTCTGTTTCTTACCTAGAGTCTTAGGATTTCAATGGGTTCTAAAAAAATGTCTTATACAAAGTAAAAAATATTTTTTTAATCCACATAACAACTTGTGATGTTAATGTATGATTTATCACTCTCAAAGTTTTGCAAAAAAGCAAAAGTTTATTGTGTAATTCATGCTACGTTAAATCTTATGTAAGAGTGGATTTTAATTTCTTTATAAAATCTATTTTTACAACAAAAATAATCAACACACTTTTTTTTTCTTTTAATCAAAATCCATCAAACACACAATCATTTTTTACAAGAATAATGTGATTTTGAGTTTCTCATTGCATTATATGATATGTCAGCGTAACCAACATCTTATTAAGTCAAAATTAATTTTTCATTAAATTTTGTTATCTTTTTTATTTAATTTTATTTTCTTTGATTTCATTTTATTTTATTTTATTTTTGTAAATAATTGCAATTTAAAGGGGAAAAAATAAATATTATCAAGTTATAACTTAATTTACATAATCAGCTTCTAGGATAATCATATTTTATATGGATGTATTAGGTGCAGTGGATTAACTTTTCCATCATTCCTTAATCATAATTATATTTTTGGACTCAAATTATTTTCAAAAAACCAGTTTTGCAAATCAAAAGATTTTTCAACTTTTTTCATAATTAAAATTGGTAGCAACTTCATTTTTTCAAATTTATTTCTTTTTAGGAATAAATTTTTAATTGCAATATTGTTATAACACCCTTTGGGACATTGTGACACTCAATTTTCTATAAGACATATTTAAAAAAATTATTATTTATTTATTTTTGATAATGATCAATAAACTATTTTTTATTATCACCCTATGTATCATAGGAGTCAAACAATTAGTAAAATAATATTTGAATATTATTCTTATAAAAAAGATAGATTCGATTGAAAATCAGATTCCTATTAAATTAAATATTTAGTATGTGATTTTTTTATTAAAAAATCCAAATTTTATTCCAACAAAAACTTACGTAATTAATATCTTTTCATGGGCGAAAGCAAATAGCTTGGTTGAATGACACTTGAACCGCTACCTTTTTTGGCAAAATCCGAATATTGTAGAATTGTATGTATGATATATGATATGATGTATGCTATGATATATTTATCTTTGCTCTCATAATTAAAAATTTCTGGATCTCTTTCTTGTTCAAAACTTGGATTAGAAATTGTCAAACTGGTTTCGCTATGACAAGCATCCCTGTTTGATGCTTACATTTCCCGCCAACCTATACTGAGTAAGTTATTCACAACATTTTATCCAACAATTCAAAATATTTAAGTCAAACAGCCAAACACCATTTTCGGTTTGTCCACGGCATTGTGTTGGCATTTAATTTAAACAATAATATTCTGTTTGAAATAAAATAACAATTGAAATAAATTAACTTGGAAAGGGGAAACATCTAAATTTTACATAGTTTGAGTCTTTGGAGTTTGGAGTATTTCTCTCTCCATTTTAATTTATATAGTATTAGAATAATTAAATTATGTGAGGATAGTTTTGAAAATGAAAAAACCAAAAAAGCAAAAAAAATTAAAAAAAGGAACCACCAGTACACCCATGAGGGATGCACCCTAGGATCCTCCTCTTAAACTTGTTCACCATCCCAGACCCCCTCTATAATTTATTTTTTGGCCGATGAGGAAAGATTCCACTTTTAAAAGATCACTGAAATTGTTTGAAGAAAAGAGAGGACCCAAAGCTTGTTACCGGTGTGATTGTGAATCTCTCTCTTATTTGTTGTTTTAGTTGTTTCTATGACTGAACTAGTTGCTTCCTGCTCTTGCCGGTGGGTTGAGCATTTGTTATTCCAAACTATCGAAAGAAAATGAGGGCTCTTATATGATCAATTTTGTTGGTTGAAGGATTCTCGCTCGTGCGCTTAGTGTTCAAATATGAGAGAACCACCATTTTAGCTTCTCCAAGATTATATTATTGACAAAATAGCTTATAAAAGAAACTATACTCACTCGTGACCATTTAAAGATCCATATTGTTTAAAAAATTTACCAAATCGTCAATTGGTCTCTGTTTTAGTTAACAAAAACAATTTTTTAGGGATTATCTTGTAGAAATATGATCTTTTGATGGTTAAAGTGATCATTTGATAATGTCAGTTTGACATAAAATTGGTTATTTTTTTAAAGATATAGTCATTCTTTTAAGGACTATTTTATCAATGATATGATTTTTAGAGTCAAAATGGTAATTTTTCCATTTGGATATGTTAAAAGAACTGTAATCAAGTTAAATCTTCAAGGGAATTGCTCCCTATATGTAATTGAAACTTTGCATACAATCTCTTCGATTCTTTAATTTTGTGGCCATCACTTTAGTTTTCTACAATAAAAGCCGTTCATAATAATATTACTATTAGACTGTATCTCAGTGGCAATAATAATAATAACCTTCTTTAATAGCATATAGTTTGTTGAAATTTAAGCAATTTATCGTAGGATAATAAGTTCAAATTGCATTGCTTTTCGATTAAAAAAAATAGAGAGAAACTCACACTAAATTTCGTGTTTTAATTAATTAATTTATTTAATATGCTTTCCATGGGCCGTACTATAACGTTGCGCAAATATCAGGCTACAATTAATCTGTAAACGCATATAATGGCGAAAATCATTCAAATAATCTCACTCACAACAAGAATTATTATCCTCTAACCTAATTTCATTACAAACACAAGCAATGAGAACTATTTAATTAAATCTCTGTTTCTTTCTTTCGTAAATGCATATGCAGACTCTAGGCACATGCAGATTCCACTCAATTAGCACAATCATAGCTGCAGACACAGTAGGTATCGTAGCAGTTCCCCTTTGCTGCGGCGCCATGTTTGTCCAGGCATTCTTTTAGACAAATTTCAGATTTGCAAGGAATTTTGTGCCACATGTCTTGACATGTTTTGCCTCCAACCACTTCACTTGTCATCAAAACAGCTGCAAAAGATTAAAATAGAGTTGATGAAGACATTTTGATTTTGATACAGAACATTCAGTTTATAATAGAAAATAAAAGAAGGATGTATGAATATGAGATATGAAGAATGGTGAACCTGAAACCAGAAGGATTACTAAAACAATGTTTGCCAAAGTTAACTCAGCCATCTCTCCAACAAAATCGTAGCTTCAATAACTCTTAATTTTGATATCTTTTTGTGCACACAACTCCAGGAGGAGAGGGTATATATATGTGGTAATTCATTTATTTAATGAAAGGGGAAATTTTTATTATCATATTCATATCTAAATTAACTTTTTAATTTCTTTACAAGATAATGGCCAGCGCACTTTACGCTCCATGCTTTGATGATAATCTTACGTCGATATTGTCTTTTCACAATTCTTACCAATCTGAGTTCATGTATTATATTACTAGCGGTTACACATCACATTATTTTCTTCTTTATGCGGCAAACTAAAGATTCATGTAATTGAATTATAAATTAAATTAGCGTAATTTTAACTAACGTGTTCATTTTTGGACAATTTAAGTTTTATATGATTGCACAAGTGGCTATTTCTAGATAAAGTTCTAATTCATTTTAAATCTTTTCTTAAGTTTGGAGTTTTACTTGAACTAGAAAAGTTATGTGTAAAGTGTAAACAAAAAAGATACGAAGAATAAAAAGGGATTTGGGGGAAAGGGGGAGGGGGCAAGGGGTTTTCAAAATACTAATTAGAAAAGTTATGTACATTTTCATTAAATTAAATTATTACTATTATTTGTGGTCCCAGACCTCGAAACTAGATAAGAAGTTCGTAGGCTGCCCCTTGCCTAGAATTGCAATGACCGGCCATCGCGTCCAAGGTCGGTGGGTTCGGACTTTGGTGAGTACCTAAATAAAAGGAACTTAGCAGATCATGGGGACATAAGGAACGATGCCGTGGACCCTAACCAAGAGCTTCACCATAGGCTGGGAAGAGCACATGATGAGCTCATCATTAGTGCGGAATAAGGAATAGGTTCTGAAGAATATCCCTCCTGGTATTTCGTACGAATTGTACATTCCAACTCAGCCTCAAAATCACCTATTTTGGACATATTTGAAGGATATAAATAGTAGCGGAAAATCTTCTTTGGGTAAGCTATCCATTCTAATTGTCCATTCCTTTTTTGTCACACTTGTATTGACTTGAGTGTTGGAGTTCCTTTGGATGCATCCACCCTAGAGCTTTGACCACCGTATGGAGAAGAGGAACCACCTAGGAGGCCCACCATCCGTATCCCAAGATTCCCCTTAGCTTAACCTCACATTACATTGGCACCGTTCTTGAGAACCTTTTTGTTGGCGACATACTTCACCACTATTACATCCTTTTTCTCCATGACACCTAATGTCACCACCACGCCACAACCTTAGCCACACTGACCCTCATCTTTAGTCCTTACATCAGATTAGACCCTCTACCATTCATGGCCTGAATCAAAACCACAAGAAGACCTCTATCTGAAGTAAGTGGCAGTGCCGTTGGCCTTGCAGGCCCTCGCTTCCCATCATAGTTACCTTCCAGATGGCATCACCGTGTTTGAATCCGCTTCAACCACAAGAGAACTAAGGTCCAAACCAAGAAGTGGCTTTTGAAGGAAGGGCCCTTGAGCCCTGATGGGTACCACGGGCATTGGTGCTGAAATACAGAAGGCTCCACCCACCCATACCAAGAAGTGCTTCATTTGTTATAGGAATAGAAGTCGAGAATGGCAAATTTGGAGAATGAGCTTGAGCAAAGGAAGCTCCATGAGGAAAGGAGCTAGAGGAATGATGTAAAAGTTGAGAGGCGGAAATAAGATCGAGAAGAAAGGACTAGAGGATTCACAACCTAGATGAAAGGTTAAAAGCACTAGAGGAAGCTCGAGTTCATGAAAGATGGAGAGAGGCCTGACATGGAGCTAGCGAGCACTATTGAAGCTGAGGCCAATCGTAGTAGCCAAGAAGTTAACGGACTTCGGCAATGCATTAGCTGAGCTCCTCCCAATACCCAAAATCGCACATAGCAATGTCCGTCAAGCCAAGTCACAAAGAGCATCCAACTAGAGAATCTGAAGTTTCGGGTTTTACAACAAGCTCAGGCCTCAGTGAAGATATGGAAACCCTTTTATGAAGCAATCATGAAATATCCCATCTAAGCTAGCTTTAAGCCACCAATCCACATGAAGCGGATGATGGAACAGTGATCACCATAAACATCTTGACATCTTTAGAACTTGGATGTTTAAAGGAACTATGGATCCTATTAGATGTAATGCCTTCCCCTTACCCTCTAGAAGTTAGCCTTGACCTGGTTCAATGAGTTGCCACCTAGGTCTATCCATTGTTTCTCCAATCTCAGCTCCGCTTCCTTGGCGTAATTCATTATTAGCCAGACAAAAGTCAAATCTATTACTAGGCTACTTGATTTTCGGCAACTACCTAATGAAAGCCTCAGGGATTATCTCATCGATTCAACCAAGAAGCCTTCAGATAAGAGACCTAACTCCCAGATGGCCTTCAAAACTCTAATCAAAGGACTCCTACGTGGGGACTTCTAGAGATCACTAGCCAATAGGGAACCAAAGACATTCGTTGAACTTCAAAACAGAGCAAAGAAATATATCAACCTAGAAGCCCTAAGAGTAACAGAGAACGACCATTGAAGACCAAACCTGAGAAAGAAGATAGGACCTAAAGGGACAATCAAACTCCCAAAGGAGGACACTTCATTGAGTACACTCCGCTTAGGGTATTCTTGACTTAGGTTTTTTGAAAAATCTAGAACATAGAATGCTTATCGAAGCTTGGTTTTGTAAAAACCACACCTTACTCCAATAAATCCTTGTACTATGAATACCACCTAAGCATGGTCATCAGATGGAAGACTACCACGATCTCCGAGATATGTGGAAGAGTTGACTTGGACTAGGATGTTGACCCATATGTGGAAACACAATGAAGCCCAAGAGAAGAAGGCCTCACCGTCTGTGGAGCCGACAAAAGACAGGAGGGCTGACTTAAGGCCTTTAACTAGTGGATGATTGTTCGAGGGGAGCCATGCTAGGACCCCATAGCTCAGACCATCAACACCATCATAGGTGGATTTGCAGGAGGTGGTGCTTCTAAGTCCTCTCACAAGAGAGCCCTAAAGGAGATGATGAGAGTAGGAGACAGGAGAAATTGAAGCAATCAAAGCTCATCGGCTCCCTCGACCGATTTCTTGGAGAAGGACAATCCTAACATTGTGATGGGCCATGACAACCCCATGGTGATATCTGTGTTGACAATGAATACCGCTGCCAAGAAAGTCCTTGTGGACCAAGGAAGCTTGGTTAACCTTCTTTTTGAGAAGCCTTCAACAAGCGACTAAAGGATAAGGGCCTAAAGGTGTATTTTGAAGATCTCCTAGGATTTATAGGAGAAAGAGTAAGGCCTAATGATAATATCACCTTGTACACCATAGTGAAAGCCGCCCCCATTTGCTAAATTGGGCTAATAGACTTCTTACTCATTCGACGACCATCACCTAACAACATTATCATGGGGAGACCAATGATCAACAAACTGGAGTGATCATGTCAACCGTTCATTACCTTGTCATGAAGTTCCATTATGACCATGGGAAGATAGTATCAATTATACAAAGCTAAGGAACAGCAAGGCGATGCTATAATGCTAGCCTCGAGGTCGAACAAATCCAAGAGCAAAAAGATAACCGAAAGTCGCCATGGTGGATCTTGAAATAAGAAACCAATGTACAATAATCACCCTAAGCCAGACGAAGAGTTGAAAGAAGTCTACATTGGAAGAGAGGAACATCAAACAACCAAGATAAATAAAGAGCTCCAAAGAAACAAAGGGACAATTGCTTGAATCCTTGCAAGCTAACCTGTATTTGGATGGATGGCAATGGACATGCCCAAAGTAGACCTAGAACCATGTTTCACCAACTCTTCAGCCTACCCCAAAAGACTGGTTAGCTAGTGCAAATGAAAAATGACATCAGATAGAGAAGAAGAAGTGATAAGGCAACTGAAGGGCTATTGAGAGCTAATTTCATTAGAAAAGTTCAGGATTTGACTTGGATGTCCAACATTGTAATGGCCTTGAAGGCAAATAGAAAGATGTGAATGTGAGTCGACTTCCCCAATCTAGACAAAGTTTGTCCAAAAGACCTCTACCACTTCCAAGCATAGACAATCTGGTGAACTGACCTTGAGTTTCTAACTCTTATCCTTTGTGGATGCATACTTAGGATACAACTAGATCCTCGACTCGTGGACCCAGAGATGATGAAAATATATTATTTATAACGCCAAGGGAAACTACTATTACAAGGTGATGCCCTTCAAATTAAAGAACGTAGGTTCCACCTACTAGCGCTTTATGAATAAAGTCTTTAGAGAAAACCTTGGAAAAACCCTGAAGTGTACATCGATGATATGCTAATCCGCAGGTAGCCTACAGCACCTCATCACTGACCTCAAGAGTGCCTGAAAACATATAATGCAACTTAACCTAGCCAAATGCACCTTTACCTTCAACATGGGGAAATTCCTTGACTTCTTGCTTATACGGGTATAGAAACAAACCCAGACAAATGCCGAGTAGTTTTAAAGATGAGAATCCTAGAGAATGTGAAGAAAGTGCAAAGGTTGACGTGGTAGTTAGCATTATTATCAAGGTTCCTATCTCGATTAGCTCAGAAGTCTTTACCTCTGTTTAGTTGTTGTAAAAGGATCAAGAAGTTCACATAGATAGAGCAATCTGAGGAAGCATTCTAACAATTCAAGAAGTATTGGCCTCCCCACTTAAATTGACCAAACCAAAGGAAAGAGAAGAGTTGATCATTTACCTATTGATAGGTGGGTTGGTAGGGGCAATATTGATCTGAGAAGATAATGAAGTCCAAGAACCCGTGTACTTCACGCAAGGCTCTATATAGACTTGAAATCTATTATCAAAACATCGAGAAAGTGGCATTTGCCTTGATCTTAGCTGCCTAAAGACTGAACAATACTTCCAAGCTCACCTAATCCTTAGTCCAACTAACCAACCAATATGACAAATCTTAAAGAAGCTGGATCTCACAAGAAGAATGATTTCTTAGTCCATCGAGCTTTCTCAGTTTGACATCTGATGAACTTAAGACCACCATCAAAGCTCAGGCACTAGTGGACTTCATTTGAGAATGGGCTATGATGAACCATTACAAGAGGAGAAAGAATGGAAGTTGGTCGTGGATGGGTCTTTAAACCCAAGGGGAAGTAGGGCTGGAGTTATTTTGCAGAAGGAGAATGATACAAGAGTAGAAATGTAAATCAGTTTCGAGTTCCCAACCTCCAATAGTCAATCTGAATACAAAGTTGTATTAGCCAGATTATACTTTATGATGTTAAAAGTCTTCACTAATTCCCAAATTGTGGCCTCCCACATCTGGGGAATACTTAGGAAAAAAAAAATGGCTATAGAGATATTTGAAGCATGTAAAGGGATTGATAGAGGACTTTAGAAGAGTAACGTGCATCATATCCCTTGAGAAAGAATGCTTGAGTAGATGTCCTCTCGAAGCTTGCTAGTACCAAGCCAGGGGGCAACAACCAAAGTCTTATTATGGAAACATTGAACAAGCTAACGATTAACGGAGCAACGAAAAAGTAGGTGGTAGTAACCAGATAAGTTCAAACTGGATCTCCAAATACAAGCATTTTCTAGAGCATGGAACTCTCCTAGAAGACCCCACCAAGGCAAAGAAAATCCAAAAGGAGGCCTTTTACTATACCTTCATGGATGGAATTCTCTATAAGAGAAGTTCCTCTTAACTGATGTTGAAATGCTTGGACCCTAGTAAAGCAATTATGTATTCGAAGAGATCTCCAGCAACACCCTGAGGCCAAGTCCTAGCCTTAAAAGCCCTCAAGGTTGGACACTACTAGCCCATCATGAAGAAGGACACAACTGAATTTGCAAGAAAATGCAACAAGTGCTAAAAGAATGATCGATTTCAAATAGCCCAAGTAAAGAAGATGATGATCATCACTAAGCTTGGCCATTTGACCAACGGGACTTGACTTCCTCTGACCATTCCTGATGGTGCTAGGACAAGTCAACTACCTTATTATAGGGATCGACTACTTCATAAAATAGGTAGAAGCTGAAACCTTGGCCTCGACTCAATATCAAAAGTTCATTTGGAAAAAATCTTCACTAGATTTGGGATCTTGAAGAAGATCATCACAAACAATGGCACTCAATTAACTGACGAAAGTTTAAACTTGAGAACTCTGGAGTTTCCCACCACTTCACCTTGGTAGAACATCCCTAGGCCAATGGACAATGGAAGCAGCCAACAAAGTCATCTTTTAGGTGCTAAAGAATTCACTCGCAAAGTAAAGGGATCATAGGTTGAGGAGCTCGAAAGTGTGTTATGGGCATGTTGAACCACACCACATTTAGCAACCAGGGAGACACCGTTCCAACTCATCTATGGTTCATAAGTTGTGATACTAGTTGTGATTGGGGAACCCACCATCAAAATAATTTCTTATTTATATTTAGAGAACTCAAGTTGACTAAGGGAAGAGCTAGATATACTATTCGAAACCAAAGAAGAAGCACACGTAGGAACTTGAACTCAAAAGTAGAGTAGCATGAAGATACAATAATTAAGTGTCTCTATGATCCTTCATAATTAAGGATTTGGTACTTTGAAGAGCCAATATCAGACCTTTACACACCAGAACAAGGAAAACTCAGCGCCAATGTTGAAGTTTGGAAGTGATCATCGTTGCAAGAAGGCACGGACAAGGAGCGGCTCCTGAAGACTTCTAGCGAAGGGGTACATGAATGAACCGATTACATACCTGAATGAGAGGATCTAAGACTGTATAAGTATAGGACTATATAGTTAAGGAGGGCTTATATGAATTGATTTGTACTACCTATACCAACAAGATGCATCTTTTTCCGTAGCTCATCACTAAAGAACTCTACAGTTAAGTGTGCTTGACTTGGAACAATTTTGGGATGGGTAACCTCCTAGAAAGTTTTCCTAGGAAGCATGTGAGTAAGGACAAAGCATACTGAAAAGACCCGTGTTGGTTTGTGGGGATAGTCGTCAATCCATAAAGCAGAAGGGGATGTTGCAAAAATGACCCCAAATTGGGAAGACCATATCAGATTGTGGAAGTGCTTGGGAAATGAGCTTACAAGCTGGTCAAATTGGAAAAGAAGGAAGTCCCAAGGTAATGGAACATAGCCAATTTGAGAAGATTCTATGTCTAGTAGTAGTAGAAATCACGTAACAACTACAATTTGTCATGGTACTCTTTTCCTTTACCCAAGTATTTCGTTGTCCCATGAAGGTTTTGATGATGCCCAACCCCATAGGCCTATTTGGACAAAAATTCATTGATTCTTATCAATAAAGGGAAGAGGTTATTCTTCAAAAGTCCCTAAATTATCAAGTAGCAGTTCGACGGAAGTCATACCAGTTCTCCATCTGAACTCTACATACGTAGTCGACGTAAGTCATACTCGAACTTTATCCTACTTTAAGCTACAACCTGGTAAGCACCGTAGTCAAGCCTGTAACATCCTTCCAAGTACAACCCCATTCTTAAGCTATGATATCATACTCAAGAGATGTTACTTGTTAATTAGCGGACCTCTCTTAATTATCTATAGCAAGCTTGATTTACGTACGAGATAACTAAGTGTAATTCTATTAAAACATCTTACAAGTAAACATCAAGTTTATTAAACATACAGCTAAAAATACATAAGGAAGCTCCTCTATGAGCTTTAGTACGTATCCGTCTTCTAATACATTTACATACATACTCATTTCACTAAGTCAGGAGAATAAAACAGGAACTGTTATACTACAGCAAATCCTACACTCCTTTGCATAGGATCCTCATCCCTGGCTTAACCTAGAGGTGACACGGAAACAAACACATAGGGGTGAGAATATTATAAAATTCTCAGTAGGGTAGTTTCCCCTATATACTACACACAGGAGGCATAAGCAATTCATGCATATACAATATTCATACAAAATCATACACAGAAATCTTGAAAACTTGTAGGGGAACTAAGGATAATATCACAATAATCGATCGAGTAATAATATGTACAATTAGAAACTCCATTCCTCATATCTTTCTCAATTTTCTCAACATAGGGAAGACTTATCTCAGAGAGATACATTCACACTCCACAATTTCAAGAGGACCATAGACCTCAGGACATGAGCTCATTCCTATTCAAGATCACGAACTTCATTTTTTTCCATTTCCGATCACTCAGGGTCTATGCCTAGCCGATACGTCTATCGACTCATAACTTTTCTAGGGAAGTCCTTCTTTTTGCCTTCCCTCTCAATTCTTTCTAAGCCTTGTTTCTTTTCCCATATATTTCAAACATACACAGGAAGATATGTACATACTATCATAGAATTTCAGCCATTTCCACATCTCATTATCCTGGCATAATTGAAGTTCCAGGTGCAACAATTTATTACCATACCAAACAACCATTTCAACCTTAAGGAAAATTTGACACTTCAATGTGTCTAAAACAACCTGTAAAAATTTCAGGGCAATTAGAGTTATATAACCACTTCCATAAAATAGGCAAATCTGGTGGTCAAAGCTACAAATTCATAGTCCAGACTTGTGTTCTCAAAATATTTAGCCCTAGAATTCGATGGAATCATGGTACAAGAAAATTCACAGAGGTATTTCAACATGTTATTAGTCTTGTGTAAAAATTTCAGGAGCTATCTCAATCAATTGCTATGATGAAAAATTCGGGCAAATTTGTTACTTCAGTCTCAACAATTCAGACGGAGGTTAATTCGGTTCCTAATTTTTTGAGACATCAAACCTTAGAATTAACCCCTAAGAAAATTCGTGTGTTTAGTCTAAGAGGTTAACTACAACATATAATTTTCATGGCTCATGAAATCACCCACAAAATTTCCAGAAAATTCGTAAAAAGTTCTGATTACAACGGAAATCAGCAAGCAACCTAGTTCCAATTTCACTTGAGAGAAAACCCATCTTAAAACCATCCAAACACAAAAAAAAAAAAAATTCATACATCAATATCAATATGTTAATCATCAATATCATCAAAATTTTCGGAATTTGGGCAAGCTAAAGCAGAATTGAAAAATTTCACAAGAAAGGCAGGCAGAAAACCTACTCTTGAAGGTTCAACAAGTTTCTATCTCTAGGTTGCTTCAAGGTGGGATTTCTTCACAACCAAAACTCCCCACACAACTTCAAACCCTCCTCTGATCAATGATGGATGTGCAAGAAGGATGAGGTTTTTGAAATTTCAATCGGTTATAATTGTAGAGGTGGAAGTGTAGATCAATTTTTGTGAAGGAAGATTTGGGTTTTGAGGATCCTAGGCTAGTGTTTATGTGAATTGTAACTAAGATGGAGCTCTTGAACATGGAAGAAGAACCAGCTGCTGCCTTTGCTTGGAATGGCCGAGAATGCTCCTTGCCTTTGGGGAGAAGTTTTTGCCTAGGTGTTTTTATGAGTCATCATCATTAAAGCAAGTCTTATGATGATTCATTTACTAGAAAGCCAAGTGGATGGTTAGGATTTGATCTTGGAATCCAAGATCAAATCTTTGCCCTCCATTTGTCTCAAATGAATAAATATCAATTATAAATCAATTATTAATAATGTTAGAAATGTTCTTCGTGTTAAAAATCGAACATTGAAATCTCACCGAACGGGTAAACACCGTATTTATCCGATATTACCCGTAAATTAATTCTAAAAATAAAATTATCATTTCCACCTATTTCTAACATTATTCCCATGTTTTCCTAATTTCGGCACCTTGGGCCCGAATCTAGGTTTCAGCTTCCGCGGTCCATGGGGCCCGCAAGATTACTATTCATCAACCCAAAATTTTTTTTTTTTGATAGGTCCGTTGGGCCGCCCTCATCATTGCTAAACTATTAGATTTTTGAAATTAAGATTAATAAGCTCAAATTAATTTTTTTAATTAAAATTTAGGGTGTTACAAAGCCTACCTAATACAAGTTCAATGAAATTTGTACCCGAGCTCCATTGAAACTCCATAAGCTTAGCTCATAAGAGTCGCGCCCGAACTTCATCCAGCTTCAAGCCCCAAGCCAACGAGTGCTGCACTCACGCCTCGCCCGAAACACAAGTTCGATGGAAGTCACACTTGAGTTCCATCAAATATTAGCATAAGGGATGAGAGTTGCACCTGAACTCCATCCGCTTCAGCTTTGACTGGGCGAGTGTCACGCTCGAGCCTCAGTTAGAACGCAAGTATAATGGAAGCCACATTTGAGCTCTCTTGAACTCCACATGCTTAGCCAATGAGAGTATCAAAGTAGGCTATCTTGTTGAAGCTTGTGGATGTCCTGCTTTGCTTCTCATATTTGAAATTTTAGTGTCATACATTAAAATCTTATTTGTTTAGACAAGGAGTAGAATTTTATATGAATAATTGTCTATTTTTTAAGTGCTTAGTTATTGTCACATTGATTTTGTAATAAATTGTAATTATATCTTGTTGCGTGTAACTTGTCTCTTTGAGTATGATTTTGTGCAGGAGCTTTGGATCAAGTGAAATGTCAAGAACAAGGTTGAGAAATCTTGGGAAGGAGCTTGGAGCTAAAAAGGAAGAAAAAACATGGAAGTTCACTCTCGGGTGAGCATTGCAGTGCTCATCTTAGTGCTGGAGAGCTTGGTAGTCACATTAGGAATTTTCAACTAACGCTCTGGAGAGTGCTGGAGTGAGTGCAACAACGGGTTACAGATAATTAATCTATTTTTGGGCCCTACTTTGGCCTATTTTAGAGAGCAATATTTAAGGGATTAACACAGACTTTTACCCTAGCTTTTGACTTAGTTTCAAATTTACAGTTAGGTAGGTAGTTTCTCTCTATATCTCTACATTTTCTCTCTTCTCTCTCTAGGGATTCTATAGGTGAATTTGCTTTGTTCTTGTGGATTGTAACAGGGATCCTTGCTATTATTTTCAGGTAGATTCATTGTTGTGATCCTCTAGAGATGGAGGAGCATATTTTTTTACTAGTGTAGGGATTTCCGATGGATTGAGATGATATTTGAGACCCATTGTTTATGTTGAATGCATTAGTTTTATAAAGGTTCTAGATTTTATTCTTATAATTGTTGTTGCTATTGTTACAATTTTTATTAGAATAACTAAATTGGTAATTACCATTTACGGAAATCCTTTGGGCATAAATTGATGGATCCATTCATTTATGTTTGAGGGAGAACATTTGTAACGTCCAATTTTCCGTGTACAAATGATCGAAATGCCCTTGAGGTCATTTTACCCTAAAATGAGGATCGCCAGTCCCATCTCAAGGGGATGTTTTGATGTTAATAAGGGATTATATGTGTTGTGTGTGGTATAGAGCAGAAGAATCTCATTTTTGAGTTTCGACGCGCGAAATTACCAAAACGCCCCTGTGGCGTTTGTCATCGTTTTGGTGCCCGTGAGCTCAACTTTACCAAAAGATTTTAAATGATGTTTATAAGTGGTCTTTGATGTTTGGTCGAGTCCAGAAGGTCCCAGGTAGTTTTAGTGCGAAATTACCATTTTGCCCCTAGAACGTGTACAGTGAGGCTAATGACGCAATTAAGCAAACCTAAGCAATATTAGGCTCTAATCGAAGATTAATTTATTTCGATAATTAATCTAGAGTCAAAATAATTTATTAAGGTTAATTAGGACCTAAGATTGCTTAGTTAAACTCTAATTGCATTCTTTAATTCAAGATTCCTAGTCATGGAATCTTGAATAGTGTTTTCTCTCTAATTCCTTAAATTAAGGAATTGTGCCATACCTCATTTGACCAAAAGAATTATTTTAAATTGTTAATCTAATGAGATTACCCTCCTAATCAAGTCTTGAACCACCTTAATTAACCATTTTCTCACCTAAACACTTTTTTACAAACTCCTAATCAAAAGCTTAATCAAAGAAACACCTAAACACATTCGTAAACCACAATTACATGAGCAAATCATCCTTTCCCCCTTGGCTGAAATGTTGGCCGAATTCATGCTCTCCATTTGTGTCACATGTTGATTTTGTTTCACTCAAAGACCATACCTCAAGCCATGCTTTGAACCATACCTAGCCATGCTTTCAACCATGCCTTTGAATGACAAGTTCTTGAAGATATTTTCCTTCCCTTTGGCCTTGAAAAACCGTCGGCCCTCCCTCCCCAAATCAGCCACAAAGTTTCATTTTTCTATAAATACCAAGCCTTAGAGAACTTGGTTACACTTTAGATCATTTGCCAAGTTCAAGCTTTCTTGCATTTCTCTCTTTTCTTCTAACTTTCTCTTCATCTTGTTCTTTTCCTCCACCATCAAAGAAACCTTTCCACCACCACAAACCACCTTAAACAACCTTGAACCACCACTCCCTCACCTCAAACCACCTCTCAAACACTTTACCTTTCCATTTCCAAGCTTGCTTTCTCAAGGAAAAATCATCTTCCTTGGTTTTCCTTCTTGGCCGAATCATCACTTCCATCAAAGAGGAGATTTTGTCTTCTCATTCCATCAAGAATCCAAGTTTCTTCTCATTTCCTCAAAGACTTCCTTAGGTAGGGGTTTTGTTTTCAAGTTTTGCTTGTTTTCTTAAAGAAAGTTCTAGTTTTCTCTTGGTTCAAACTCTTTTCTTTCTTTCCTTTTCATTTTCGGCCAAGAGGCCATTTTATGAAAATAACATGAGCTTGATGATGAGGTTTCAAGATAATGACTTGTTGTTGTCATGTGAGAAACCTCTAAAGCTTGAAACAACTTGGTCTTGGACCATACATGCTTGTGTTTCTTTCTTTTTCTTTAGTTTCACTTCGGTTCCTTTTCCTTTCTTTCTTAAGTGATTTCGGTTTCCTTTGCCTTGGTTGAACAAAGTTTGCTAAAAATGTAAAGTAGATCACAAAAGTTTTGTTAAAGAAAATTAATCACATGTTTTCAAAGAGCTCTAAGCTTACCCTTGCCAACCTTAAAGTTGGTCGGCCGTTCTAAGATTTTTACTCTAGATTGAAGCCCATGAGCAATAAAATAAAGAATATGACTTAGTTCTTGTAGTTTTGTTTAGACAAAGTGTTGAACTTTGTGTCCATTTTCTTAAGCTTGATGATGAAGTTCAAACCTTAAGACTTCTTTGAAGTCTAGGTGCTAAGAACTCTAAAGCTTGCCTTATGATACATAATGGGTTGAGATTTTGTTCCTTTAAAGTCTTGCAAAGAGCTCTAGCTAAGATCTAAAATAAGATGCATTCATGTTTACTTTAATGCTTTGCATAGCATGTTTATTTTCAAGTCATCACTAAACAACTTAAAGATTAAAACAAGAATGTGCATCCTCACTTAATAAATCTCAAAGCCTACCTATTTCAACCTTAAAGTTGATTGTTGATTTGGGTAAATACCTCAAGGGGTCTAGAGCACTAAAATAAAGAATTGAACCTTGCATTTCATGTTTATTTTCTTGTCTAGCATGTTTATATTTTATGCCATCACTTAAACTCTAAAGATAATAAATGAGTGCATCTCATGTTTATTTTATGCTCTCACTTTATTTCCTAATGAAGAATAAAATGAGGTGCATAGCATGTTTAAAATTATGTCATCACTTAATGATCTAGAGCTCAAAGACTTGCCCAAGTATCCCATGTAAGGTTTTAAGAAAATGTTGGCATTTCAAAGAAGCCATTCGGCCTTGTGATGATGATGATGGACTTGGATGAGTTCATTTAATCATAAGTGTCCATAGTCTAAGTCTTGGAATTTTTCCAAGCTTAGATGTACTCAAGGAACTTTATGAACAAAGTTTTATGTTTTAAATTCATTCCTTGAGCTAAATAATTTAGCTACTTACCTAGCATACATTTTTATGATTTCAATGAGATTTATTGGTTTCTAAATGAGTTTTGAGTTATTAAAATAATTCCAAGAGAAACTAGCAACTTATATGCTTTTAAATCATGAAATTATGTGATTACATGAGCTTATGTTTTTCGGTTCTGCATGATGCAATTGGCCACTGTATAAATTCTGTTTTATGGTGTTAAAATGTGTAAAATTATGTTTGAGTGAAGCAAGGATCGAATTAGAGAAGTTATAAAAGAATAAGTAACTTGAAAGGATAAAAAATGAGAATTCTAGAACACTTAAATACACAAGGTATGCATTCTGTTCCAGCATGCTTAAAACTAAGGAAAATGGTTTATAATTAGTGAAAATGTGTAGGAAATCCCTCATAATTGGTTTAGGAGTTAATTATAAAGCCGTAGGCGAAGATGGATCTTAAAAAGGGTCTAAAACGGAAATTCTAGAAACCCGTAATCATAAGATAATTTTCTGCCCAAAATGCATAATGCTGTATGGAATTTTAGTAAGCCTAAATCTTAGTGAGAAATATAATTAATGATCTTTTAGGTGTAGTAAAGATGTAATATGGGTATTAGGATAGTTGGAACATAAGTTTAAGATAAGGGCTGAAGCATAAGACACCATAAGACACCATAAGATAGGAGGTGTGATGTGAGTATGAGGGCGAGTGGGCATATTTCTTAATGATGTGACTATGTTAATATCTTAAGTATGAAATGTTATGTGGCATGATGATATGAAATGTGAATGAAGGATATGTTATATGAGGTTCTAAGGTTGTATGCTCATGTTGCATCCATAAAAGATATGATAATGTGGAAATGATCCCATTATGACTTTCCGAGTTAAGGGTTGTAAATGTGATCCAAGAAAGAAATATGATTTCCCCTTTTTTACCCCGTATAAATCTAGCGATGGCTAGTTAGGATGAGCTCATTCCTAGGTGATAGGTGATTAGGAGTTTTGGTGACCATGATAAAATCGCAGGCCGGCATGTTGGGTGGATTTTGGTGACCATGATGAGGGTGGAAAAATGGAAAAAGTTATGAAAGGAACTCATGGAGTTCAAGTATGAAAAAGTAAAAGACGCACATGCACATGTTTTATTGATGCTTTGATTAAGTAATATGTGTTATCTATGTATACTGTCATGCTCAAGCATTGCCATGCATACATAAAATATCTGCGCATTCATACCATGAAGACTCATGCTAAAAGGAACCCACTTCGGATAATAGGATTTGAGAAATTAAAAATTGAACCTATGCATGTATACCTCTTTCATAATGAAACCCGAAGTGGCTGGGCGACGACGATGACACTTGTGTTAAAGTCGGGAGCCTACCGAGAATCTTGTATAAGTATTCTCACCCCTTTTGTCTTTTCCTTCCGTGTTGTCTCCAGACGGATTGATGCGGATGTTCGTGATCTTCCTTGAAGTGCGAGTGTATGAGTTACGCAAATCGGACAGAGGGCAAATAAAGCTAGTCTAGCCTGTTTATGATTATGTTTAGCGTTAGTTAACCTTGCTTGATGTATCTAGTATCTTGAGGTGTCCTTATAATTATAAGGGCATCATTATTTTGTTATGATTATAATATAATACTACAAGTTATATTGTGTTTATTCTATGGTTTATTTATGATTGTTATGGTAATGTATACCTGGTTGTTATGTTTCTTGTTTAGAAGTTGGTCCCTATGCGCATGCGTGGCTCGCATTTTAAATCTTAAATTCAAAAAGAAAAATTTAGCCGTATTTTCAGTACTTGTATTTTAAAGAAAGCCAAGTCAAGTTCTGAAACGAAGACGTAACCGTTAATAATTAGCCGAATGCGACTCGAGTGTATTAGGTGAAAGTTAGGGTGTTACAACATTAGAATTAACCTTCTGATTGGCGTTAGGCTATAACAATAGTTTATTAAATCAATGTGATTTCTAATTAAATTGAGATCTCGTTTATTAGTTATTTGCATTGGTCAAATTTTAGAGGTTGATCAATCACTAGTGGAATTCCAAGTAGTTTATTACTAATAGCCACTAATAGGTTCAATATTTGGTTAATGATAATTAATTTCAATCCTAGGAGTACCTTGCACTAGTTCTTCTTTATTATTGTTATTACCATTTAATTTTAACTGTTTCAATCTTAATTCTCCAAACCACTAATTTTCTAACTAAGTGATAAAGCCTCCTTGAGAGATGACCTAGGTTGTGCCCTTTATTACATTTTTGGTGCAGCATATCATTAAAATACATTCTAATTTGAGAAGGTAGGTCACAACCTCATTTTAGACATACGGCACACAACATCCATATCGCTGAACGAACATCCATATATAGACCTCTGTTCTTTGATGATGAAGACTATGTCTATTGGAGAGATAGGATGGAGCTCTTTATTAAATATACAAGTCTTGACTTGTGGGAGATTATTTAGGAAGGAGATTACATTCCTATGGAAGAGGTTCCAAGAGCGAAAGATGGACCTTCTACTTCAAAGGAAATTTCCAGGGCGGTGGACTGAGCAACACAAAGAAAGGGTTCAGCTGAACTCTAAAACTTAATATCTATTTATCTTACACTAAGCAAGGCAGAATACGACAAAATCATTGCTTGTGACACAGCTAAAAAGATCTGGATAAACTACACGTGCTACATGAAGGAACAGACTAGGTCAAGGAGGCCAAAATAAGCATGTTGGTTCGTCAATATGAAATGTTCAAGATGGCTGAATAGAAGAATATTGATGACATGACCACCAGATTTATGCATATAGTGAACTAACTCAAGGGCTTGGGTAAGAAATGCTCAAACTTCTAGATGGTAAGAAAGATCCTAGAAGCCTTCCCCAAATAGTTTCCCAAGGTTATTTCCATCATAGAAGCCAAGGATCTTCAAATCCTTAGCTTGGATGCCCTCATTAGGTCCCTTAAAACCCATGAGGTTGTACTATCTGAAATTCATGGTGAATCGATGAAGAATAGTAAATCTATGGCTCTGAAGCCTTCTCACGAAAACCAAAATATAGGTAAAGCAATGAAGATTTCTAAAACCTTTGACAAAGTATAAGAATCTGAGGAAGAAGATAGAGATGAAATCTCCATGCTAGTAAGGAAGATGTCAAGAGCTTGGAAGAGTAGAACGAGAAAGAGGAAGGACATCAATCACAGAAAGCACAAAAAGGTAAAGCCTAGCACTTGGAGTGATTTAGAAGAAAAAAATAGGATAAAAAAAACCAAGATGAGCTGGAAGATCTTGCCAATCTATGCTTCGTGGCTATCTATGCATCTAAAGGAGAAATTAAGGTAAATAAACCTTTAGAAATTGATCTTTCTTATGATGATATTTTAGTATTATATGATGAGCTGCTAGAGAATTCTCAGACTTTAACTTCTTATTATCTTTCTTTTAAAAAGAATAATCAGAAAGCAACCTCTAAGCTTGAAAAGGGAAAAACTAATTTTGAGAATCTAAGACTTGAGAAAGAAGAGATTCAAGGAGAGAACAAGTTTTTAAATACAAAACTCAAGTCCTTAGAAACTGAAGTCTCTATGAGAAATCAAAAACTCAGAAAGAAATTTTTGAACTAGAAAGAACTTCAAATCCTCTCAAAATAGATTTAGAAAAAATGGTCAATAGCTCAAAGTTTCTAAACTTGATGCTTGGAGGACAGAGACCTTGTTTTTAGAAAATAGGATTGGGATATGAGAAGGAATTGGATAAGAAATCTAAAGCATCCTCATCTAAGACAAGAATCTAAAACATCCTGTAATTATTGTTACAAAGGGGCATCTACTTGAAAAATGCTTTATGAAAAATAAAGGTTAAGAAGGTTAGAAACACATCCCCCTAAACTAACTAACCCAAAAGGACCCAAGAAAGTGTGGGTACCAAAAGCAACAACCTTTTTTGTTGTAAGTGTGTCAAAGAACAAAAGTTGAGAAAAGATAAGAACTAGTACATGGATAGTGGTTGCTCCAAACACATTCAAGAAAGAAGAAATGGTTCAGGCTTGAGACTAAATAACTTAGGCTTTGTGAAAATTGCTGATGAAAGAAAAAGCCAAAGTAAAAGACATTGCTCAGGTTCTACTTGATCAGGAAGAAGGTCTTGAGAAGCTAAGTATAAAACAACCTTCAGAAAGCAAGCTAGAGAAAGCGCTATCTTTAGAAATTAATCTTTAAAAAGCAACCCATTTAGAAAGCTTTCTTAGCATCTCAAAGCCATCAGAAAGTGACATTTCTATACATGAGAGAGAACTATTTGAAGATTCGAAAGATACTGTAGATCAACAAGGAGCATAAACTACAAAAGAAGTTTTTTACTTAAGAGCAGTTTCTAGAACCAAATTCTTGGGGAAATTTCAAATGGAAAAAGAACATGATCATCCTTTTGAAATGAAACTAATTGTGCCCTCATATCCACCACTAAATTAGAAAGTGTTAAAGACGCTTTGAATGACCAAAGTCGGGTACAAGCTATGCAAGAAAGACTATATCAATTGGAAAAAGAGTCTGGCGCTTGTCCAAAAACCTAAAAGAAAAGACCATAAGTGGTAAACCAAATGGATCATAAACCAGCTGGAGGACTATTACCTTAGGTATTTCAAAATCCTTATCTTTTGTGATATTACCAGTGCTATTAATATTGCTAAGAACTCATTTTAGGACTCCTGATCCAAACACATTGATATAAAACATCACTTTATTAGAGACCATATTAGAAAGGTGATGTTGAGCTAAAGTTTGCAAATCCTGAAGATCAAGTATTTGACATATTTGTTAGCTCTAAAACCCTTTAGAAACCATTAATACAAAATGTTTTGAGTGATAACAAACCAATTTAGAGAAAATATTTTTGAAGAAGGACTAATATTTTTCTTGAGCTTCTTGAAGCTACAAATAGGTCCTCATGTTAGCATAACACAAGTCTTGAAGCGTAAATATTTTCACTTTAGATGTGCAAACATGTTTAGTCTCACTTAAAGAAATTGGGACTTAATGTAAGTGAAAAATATATCATGAAATGAATGTATACATGCTAAACATATTGAAGAAAATCATCAAGTGCAAGAAACCAAGACTCAAATATTCAGAAAGAAGCATATGACTTGAGAAAGTCAGGTCAAGTGAAGATATCAATCCATCTCTGAAGCATATGTGTCCTACAACCTTAAATCATCTTGATCGCATTCATAACCTACTACAAGTTTTAATTGAAGACTGGAAGATCGAATAAAGTTCAAGAAACTAATACCGCACTTCTGAAAGTTCGCTTCATAGTGAAACGATGCACTTTGAAAGAATATGAGGGAATTTGAAATTCAAATTAAAGTCAAACCCAGTCACGCTGACGTGACATCTCTTTCTGACAACTTGGTCAACTACTATGACTTCTAGAAGAAAAATTTTAGAAACCTCATTCAGAAAGTAAAAAGTAGTTTTTGAAGGTGAGCTCAGAACCTCTATTTCATAACGGCTTTACAGCTCTGAAGGTTAAGAGCTACTCCTTTAGATTGTATTTCCAAGACACAAATAGATGATCAGCACGTGTCACCTGGACAAAAGATCAAGGGCAACTATCATGAATACAGGTGTCTATAAATAAAGATATTGTGCTTATAAGAACAAGGCTTTTGCTTAATAGTGCTGAAATGTTGAAAGAATTCCTCCTCATTCTTTGTAAAGTTCATTACTTCTTGTAATCAGTTTCTTGTTTGTAAAAATCCTCTTCTTTGTTCTTAGTTGATCATATGTTCTTCCTAAGAAGAATCATAGAAAGAAGTTATTCAAGTTTTCCAAGTTTGTCATTATATATCTTATGAAAACTTGAGTGTTGGTTAGTGTTAAATGATAAAGCCAAACACAAATCTTTGTCACCCTGATCTGTTAGTGATCACGTGAGTTAGTTTGGAGAGGCTAGTTAAAGACTACTTGTAATGTGATAGTAGTGTGATCTCCTGGTCATGGGTTTAGCTTGGAGAGGCTGGTTAAAAACTACTCATGTGTGATAGTAGAGTGTACTTGCTGGTCATCGTTTAGCTTGGAAAGGCTAGTTAAAGACTACTTAGTTGTGACAATAGTGTGTGCTACTGATCACTAGTAAGAGCTTAGGAAGGCTACTATAAAGAATATCCAACTTTATCAGGTTGAGAAAGGTTTTAGTGGAACTCAATAGTTGTTAAGAACTAGATGTAGGTAGGATTGGCGAAATAAGTATAAAACTCTTGTGCAGTATCTTATTCACCCTTATCTCTCTTTTATTTTGCATAGTTCTTGTATATTGTGTTTTCTGTATTTAATCTTATTTGCATTTCTATTAGTTTTGTTATCGTTCAAAAAGTTACTTTTTAGCATCTCTAATGTGTTTCTGTTGCACTTCAAGTTCTATACTTGATAGTTTTTGTTTAAGCTTTTTTAAAAGAAAAGGCAAGAAAGGCGAAGCATGATTCAACCTCCCCTTCTTGTACACTTTTCTACCTACAAGTGATATCAGAGCTCGGCCTTTAAAGGTTAAGCACTCTAATGACTATAGAGGACAAAGATATTGCAGACTTATGGCACAAAACATTAACATAGCAAAAGGACTCTTTGTCAACAAACCACTATTCTTTGATGGTGGGGATTATGTATATTGGAGAGATCATATGGAGTTGTTCATAAAGTTCATAAGTCTTGACTTGTGGGAGATCATCTAGAAGGAGACTATGTTCCAACGGAAGAAGTTCCAAACGGAAGAAGTTCCCAGAACAGAAGACACACTTTCCACCTCGAGAGAAGTCCCCAATAGTAGGTGTCCAGAACAACATAAAGCCAGAGTTCAGTTGAACTCAAAAGCCAAGCACCTCCTCACGTGTGCACTAAGCAAAACCAAGTATGATAAAATCATTGCTTTTGACACGGCAAAAGAGATTTGGGACATACTTATATGTTGCACGAAGGAACTGATCAAGTCAAATAGACAAAGATTAGTATGATAGTCCATCAATATGAATTGTTTAAAATGATAGACTAGGAAAGTATTGATGATATGACCACCAGGTTTATGCACATCATAAGAAGCCTTCTTACAAAATGGCTACCCAAGGTCATAGCAATTACAGAAGCCAAAGATGTAACACCTAATATTTAACCCAATATGCCTAGGATGCATTTCAATTAATTATTAGTTATTACTCTTTTAAGTTCTAACTTTAATGCTCTTGAAAAATACTTTAGTAAAAATACAAGTAAATTTTTTTTTGAGCTTAAATCAAAATACGAGCCACACATACATACTGATCTATATCTTGTCTCTAGTATAACAAGGAAGAAGATCACAGCAAGACATGGACATACATGAAACACAACATCACAAACCATGAACAAGTAGGATCATATTTATATATATTTATATCATCAATAGTTAATCGTTCCATTTTGCATACCCATCATATACATAGAGAGAGTTATAACATGCCCACCAACAAAGGTTGGTCTAGAAAGTATAGTCATCTCATAATATCCATGAATAAAAAATGAAAGTAAACTATAACCAGGCTACATAAAGGACCTCTCCTCTCATTACTCATATGGGATGTGCCTAGGATAGATAACCTCTAGTAAACAAAAGCAAAAGAAGGTTATCCTCTCTACTGTATGTTCACGGGCGTTGCAAGAGGTTTGATGACCGTAGCCTCTCTGTTGCTACCAACCTCCATCATCATAGGAACGGTGGGGGCAAAGCCATTATAGGAGAGCTGGGTGAGTGAATCCTTGGATGGGTTAACAGGGCTCAGGTGGCGAGGAGGTAACCGTGGCACATAGATCGGGATGTCTCTGATGGCCGAAGTAGTAGGGGAGTGCGACGGACCGCTCCCGCATGGACGAGCACGCTCAAAGATGAGGTCATCAGAAATAGAGCGGTAGAGAACCTATAGCTAGTGACCGGGTGTGCAAAGTGTAACACCCTAACTTTTAACCTCATACGCTCGAGTCGCATTTCGGTTAATTATTAGTTGTTACGTCTTTGTTTTAGGTTTTGACTTATCTTTTAAAATACGAGAAAGGAAAATATGACTAAATTTTTTTTGTGAACTTAAAACTTAAATGCGAGCTGCGCTTGCACATAGATACTGATTAATACACATAAGACATAGCAACCAAATACACGTCATCATAGCAATCATAAATAAACCATAGAGTAGTCACAACACAACTTATAGTCTCATATCATAATCATAACATAACAGCGATGTTCTTATAAATATAAGGACACCTTAAGATACTAAATACATCAAGCAAGTTTAACTAACGCAAAACATGACTTTAACACGACTAGACTAGTCTTCACGCTTCCACCACGACCTCTGATCCTACTAGATAAGGTGATTTCCACACCTGCGCCTCAAGAAAGATCACGAACAATCCACATCATTCCGTCTGGAGACGACATGGAAGAAAATCAAAGGGGGTGAGAAACTTATTCAAGATTCTCAGTAGGGCTTCCCAACTTTAACACAAGTGTCATCGTCGTTGTCCCCAAGCCACTTCGATTTTTATTATGAAAGAGGTGTGCACGCATAAGGTTCAATTTTAAGTTTCTCAAATCTTATTATTTGAAGTGGGTGTCTTTTAGCATGGGTCGTAATGACATGAATGCAATAGATATCTCATGTATGCATGGCAATACCTAATAGTATAAATAACACATCACACATAATTACATAAAATGCATCAACAGGACAATGATGTGACATAAGCATATGCATCTTTTACTTTATCATAATTGAACTCTTCGAGTTCTTTCTTAACTTTTCCACCCTCGTACATTGCCTCCGAAAACTAACCATCTCACCATCCCCGGCGAATTTTAATATGGTCACCAAAACTCCTCCTTACCGATCACTTAGGAATGAGCTCACACCTAACTAGTCGTCACTAGATTCACATGGGGAAAAAAGGGGGAATCATATCTCTTTCTCGGATCACCTCTCACAACCTTTAACTCAGGAAGTCCTAGGATCATTTCCATATTAGCATATCATATGAAGATGCAATATGAGCATGAAATCATAGGATATCATCAAACATATC
This sequence comes from Dalbergia oliveri, assembly GCA_030441495.1. Taxonomy (NCBI): domain Eukaryota; kingdom Viridiplantae; phylum Streptophyta; class Magnoliopsida; order Fabales; family Fabaceae; genus Dalbergia; species Dalbergia oliveri. Next base: position 21,689,420 of record JAMLFY010000011.1, read on the forward strand.
ATGTTTAGAATGCAAGACCATAACTATGTCATATTCTTTACTTTCGCTCACATGCAACTTTGCCATATATGAAGTAAAAGCATAACGTGCCATTTGCATTCCAATCAACTAACCATAATAACACATAACCTTTCATACACATGACATTATTACTTTCACACGCTCTCAATACATCATAAATATCTTTCACTCGATCACTTACTCACATCATATCTCCTATCTTATAGTATCTTATGCTTTGACCCTTACAGGTCTTAAACTTGTGCTCTAGTTATCCTAACGCCTATTATATACCTTTGATGCACCTAAGGGATCACTACTTATAATTCTCTCTAATTTTTATGCTTACTAACCTTTCCAAACAGCATTATATACATTGGGCATAACGGGGTTCTAAATCTACGTCTTTGACCATTTCTAAGTTCCGTCTTTGCCTAAGGCTCTATATTCAATTCCTAAACCAATTATTAGGGATTCCTACACATATCCACTAATTATAAACCATTTTCCTTAAGTTCAATTATGCTGAAACAGAATTTACATTTCTTGTGTCTAAATTCTAGAATTCTCATTTCAAGTCCTTTCTAGTTACTTGTTCTTTCCTAACTTCCCTAAATCATTACTTGCTTCACTCAAACACAATTTTACACATCTTAACTCCATAAAACAGAATTAATACAGTGGCCAAACCATCAAAGTAAAACCGAAAAGATATAGCTCACATAATCACATAATTTTATGATTTAAGTGCATATAAGTTGCTAGTTTTCTTTTGGAATAATTTTAGGAACTCAAAACTCTTTTAGAAACCAAATCATCTCATTAAAATCATATAAATATAGGTGAGGTCAGTAGCTAAATTATTTTGTTCATGAAATAGATTTAAAACACAAAATCTTGTTCACAATGTTCTTTCAGTTCACCTAAGCTTAGAAAAATTCCAAGACATAGGCTATGGGCACTTATGATTAGATGAACTCATATCAAGTCCATCATCATCATCACAAGGCCGAAATGACATTATTGAAATGCTTCCATTTTCTAAAACTTTTCTTGTGATACTTGGGCAAGTCTTTGAGCTCTAGAATATTTAAGTGATGACATAAACATAAACATGCTATGCACTTTATTTTACTCTTCATTATAAAGTAAAGTGAGGCATAAAATAAATATGAGATGCAACCTCATTATTATCTTTAAAGATTAAGTGATGACTTGAAATATAAATATGAAATGCAAGCTTAGAAATTTAAATATGACAATGCAAGTTTATTTATTTATTCTTGAGAGCTTAGTGATGGTATCAAAAGTAAACATGATATGCAAGACATAAACTTAAACATGAGTGTAAGTTTGTTTTATCTTAACTAGAGCTCTTGCAAGACTTTTAGAGGAACGTCATAACCTTAACCCAATATGTATCTTAACAACATAAAGTGAGTTTTAGAGTTCTTAGCACCAAGTCTTCAAAGAAGTCTTTGGTTTAAACTTCATCATCAAGCTCAAGAAAATGGACTAAGAAATAAACACAACACTTTATTAAAGCAAACTTAAAAGAACTACTCATATTCTTCATTTTATTGCTCATGGGCTTCAATCTAGAGTAAACTCTTAGAACGGCCGACCAACTTTAAGGTTGGCAAGGGTAAGCTTTGAGCTCTTTGAAAACATATGATTAATTTTCTTAACAAAACTTTTAGTGATCTATTTAACATTTTTATCAAATTTTGTACAAAGAAAGGAAAGAAAATCGAAACCTTAAGGAGGAAAAAGGAAAGGAAAACCAAAATCTTTGAGCAAGGAAAAGGAAAGAAACTAAAAGCATATATGGTCCAAGACCAAGATTTCAAGCTTCAGAGGCTTTCTCACATGGCATCACAAGATCGTTATCTTTAAACCTCATCATAAAGCCAAAGTTTTTCCTCAACAAAGGGCCCTAAGGCTGAAATGAAAAAGGAAGGAGAAGAGCTTTGAAATCCAAGAGAAAACTAAAACTTTTCTTAAAGAAAGCAAGGAAAACTTTGAAAATAAACCCCTACCAAAGATATTTTTCTTTTTGAAAGATGGAAGCTTGATCTTGAAACAAGATGAGAAGAACAATTCCTTCTTTGGTGAACAAAGTGATTTGGCTAGGTGAGAAAGAAAAAGAAGAAAGTTTTGCTTTGAATTTTTAATCTTGGGAATGGAAAGCTTATGTGTTTAATGGAAGGTCTATGGTGTTTGTGTGATGGTTATTGTTTGGGAAATAGTGGATGATGATGATTCTTTGAGAAGATGAAAAAGAAGAAGTGAAAGAACTCTTGAGCCTTGAGAGAAATTGGGAGAAATTTAAGAATGCTCTTTGAAACCTATACTTAGCAAATGCTCAAAATGTGCCCAAGTTCTTCCAAGCATGATATTTATAGAGAAACAACATCAAGGGTGCATGAATGGAGGGAGGCCTTGACCTCATGTTCCATGAGGTGAGAGAATTTGTTTCATGGAGGCATGGTGAGGTATGGTGGAAAGCATGGGTAAGTATGGGCAAAGGTATGGGCATGAAAGATTCTTTAAGCATATATTAATGGAAATTCCAACATGTGATAGATGATTTTTGGGGAGGTTGGCTGGTCACAATTAAGGGCTAATGGGGGAGGAAAATTCTCATTTTAATGTTAGTTTATGTGTGTGTTTAGGAGTTAATTTGGTTAGGACATGGATCAGGAATTGCAAGTAAGTGTTTAGGTGAGATAATGGGTAATTAAGGTGGTTCAAGACAAGATTAAAGAGTGGTCTTGCTTGATTTATGCAAATCCACCTTTGTAACACCCTAGCTTTCACCTAATATGCTCGAGTCGCATTCGGCTAGTTATTAGCGGTTACGTCTTCGTTTCAAACTTGACTTGGCTTTCTTTAAAATACGAGTACTAAAAATACAACTCAATTTTTCTTTTTGAACTTAAGACTTAAAATGCGAGCCACGCATGCGCATAAGGACCAATGGCTAAACAAGAAACATAACAACCAGGTATACATCACTATAACAATTATAAATAAACCATAGAATAAACACAACATAACTTGTAGTATTATATTATAATCATAATAGAATAACGATGCCTTTATAAATATAAGGACACCTCAAGATACTAGATACATCAAGCAAGGTTAACTAACGCAAAACATAATTATAAACAAGCTAGACTAGTCTTCAAGCTTCCATTGCGCCCTCTGATCCTATGTGCGTAACTCCTACGCTTGCGCTTCAAGGAAAATCACGAACATCGCGTCAATCCGTTTGGAGATGACACAGGAGGGAAAACAAAAGGGGTGAGAATACTCATACAAGATTCTCAGTAGGCTCCCGGCTTTAACACAAGTGTCATCATCATCACCTCCAGCCACTTCGGGTTTCATTATGAAAGAAGTATACATACATAGGTTCAATTTTAATTTCTCAAATCCTATTATCCGAAGTAGGTTCCTTTTAGCACGAGTCTTTATGGTATGAATATAGCAGATATTTTATGTATGCATGGCAATACTTGAGCATGACAGTACACGTAGATAACATATATCACTTAATCAAAGCATCAATGAAACATCAACAAAACATATACATGTGCGTCTTTTACTCTTTCATACTTGAACTCTGAGTTCCTTTCATAACTTTTTCCACCCTCATCATGGTCACCAAAATCCACCCAACAATGCCCCAGCGATTTTAACATGGTCACCAAAACTCCTAATCACCCATCACCTAGGAATGAGCTCATCCTAACTAGCTGTCGCTAGATTCATACGGGTAAAAGAGGGGACACATATCTCTTTCCTTGGATCACCCCGTACAACCCTTAGCTCAGGAAGTTATAATGAGATCATTTCCTCTTTATCATATCTTGTATGAATGCAACATGAGCATGCAACCATAGAACCTTATATGACATATCATATATTCTCATGAATTGTAAACATAGCATACCACATCATCATGGCAACATGCCACAAATACACATAAAGTCTCATGCTCATGATATTAACATATTCACATCATTGTGAGTATACCCACTCGATCTCATGCTTACATCACACCTCCTATCTCATGGTGTCTTATGCTTTGGCTCTTAGGGTCTTAAACTTGTGTTCCAATTATCTTAACCTTCAATATGGATTTTTATAACACCTAGGGGATCATTACCTATAATTTTCCCTAATTTTTATAAATTATAACATAACCAAACAGCTCTATGTCTCTTTGGCCAGAATTTTACCTCATGATTACGGGGTCCTAGAATCTTCATTTTTGACCCTTTCTAAGTTCCGTCTTCGCCTAAGGCTCTATAATTAACTCCTAAACCAATTATGAGGGATTCCTACACATATCCACTAATTATAAACTATTTTTCTTAAGTTCAATTATGCTGAAATAGAATTACAAATTTGTGCATTCTAAGTGTTCTAGAATTCGCATTTTAAGTCATTTCTAATTACTTGTTCTTTCTAAACTTCCCTAAATCGTTTCTTGCTCCACTCAAACATAATTTTACATATTTCAACTCCTCAAAACAGTATTCATACAGTGGCCAACAAACAAGATAGAAACCAAGAGTGTACATCACACATAATTGCATAAAATCATGTTATAAGAGTACATGAGTTGCTAGTTTTCTCTCGGAAACATTTCAGGAGCGGAAAATGCTCTGGTAATCGATTACATGGGCCTAGTAATTGATTACTAGGGACTAAATTTTGTTCTGGGTTCATAGAACAACAGGTAATCGATTACATAGGATGGTAATCGATTACCTAGGGCTAAAAGTTTTCCAAGGAATGAAGAACATCAGAGTAATCAATTACACGCAGGTAATCGATTACAGGGTTTTAAGATCGGTTTGGGCATGAAGAACAACCTTGGTAATCGATTACATTGTTGGTAATCGATTACCAGAACCAAAAACCTTTTGAAAAACCACCCTGGTAATCGATTACATAAGATGGTAATCGATTATCAGAACCTTTGGAATTTGAGAAAATGTGATTTTTGACATATTTCAAGCTATTTAGACACTTGAGACCTTATAAAACATTTTTCCAACATTTTCTTGAGATCATCCTTACATTTTACAAAATCAAAACCATCATTGTATCATGCTAAAACATATCAACTTCTCATGGTTAAAATTTCCATTTGAAGATACTTAGGGCAAGTTTTTGAGCTCTAGGATATTTAAGTGATGGCATAAACTTAAACATGCTATGCACTTATTTTACTCTTCATTAGAAAATAAAGTGAGTGCATAAAATAAATATGAGATGCATCCTCATTATTATCTTTAAAGATTAAGTGATGATTTGAAATATAAACATGAAATGCAAGCTTGGAATTTAAACATGATAATGCAAGTCCATTTAGTTATTCTTGAGAGTTTAGTGATGACATCAAAGTAAACATGCTATGCAAGGCATAAACATAAACATGTGTGCAACTCATTTTATCTTAGCTAGAGCTCTTACAAGACTTTAAAGGAACATCACAACCTCAACCCAAATATGTACCTTAACAAACATGGAGTGAGCTTTAGAGTTCTTAGCACCAAGACTTCAAAGAAGTCCTTGGTTTTGAACTTCATCATCAAGTTCAAGAAAATAGACACAAAGCTCAACACTTTGTCTAAACAAAATACAAGAACTAAGTCATACTCTTTATTTTATTGCTCATGGGCTTCAATCTAGAGTAAAACTCTTAGAACGGCCGATCAACTTTAAGGTTGGCAAGGGTAAGCTTAGAGCTCTTTGAAAACATATGATTAATTTTCTTAACAAAACTTTTGTGATCTACATGACATTTTTAAGAAGCTTTGTTCAAACAAAGGAGAAAGAAATCGAAATCTTGAGAGGGAAAAAGAAAGGAAAAACCGAAATCATGTATGATCTAAGACCAAATTTTCAAGCTTTAGAGGTTTCTCACATGGCATCACAAGTCCATTATCTTGAAACCTCATCATCAAGCCAAAGTTTTCTCAACACAAGGCTCTAGGCCGAAAATAAAAGGAGAGAAGAAGAACTTGGAAAAACCAAGAGAAAAACTAGAACTTTTCCTTAAAGGAAGCACACAAAACTTGGAAAATAAACCCCTACCTAAAGAAGTCTTGAAGAGAGGAAGGAAAACTTTGTTTCTTGAGAGGAAAAGAGAAGGAAATCCTTCTTGGAAACTTGATGAAGAACTTGGCCAAGGGAGGAGGAAAAGAGGTTCTTTGAGCTTGGGAAGAAAGCTTGAAGTTTGCTCAAGTGTATAAACATTCAAAGAGCTTTCAAGCTAGTGTATTTATAGAAGATTGAGAGCTCATGGATGGCTTAGAGGAGGGAGGAGTGGCCGGTCATCTTGGGGAGGAAGGAGAGAAGAAATATCTCTTACAAGACATGGCTTTGAGTATGGGTGAGGTATGGTTTGAGGTATGGCCTAGGCATGACTCTTTGAGTGAGGATTAAAACAACATGTGACTCAAAAAGGGGAAGGGATTTTTGGCCAACAAATCAGCCAAATTAATATCTATCTCTAAAACTTATAGTGACGGTACTATATATTTGTCACTATATGCTATCTATACCCTAAATTTGTATGTGGAGCCAAAGACGTGAGTATATGGCAATTTTCTTGTAGTGGATGTATTTTGGGCAGTCCTTGCATAGACTCTTTTGACTTATACTATGTTTGATGGATGATTGTACATATTCTACTGTACTTATGTCGGCATTGTTTGACATGAGTACCTAGTTGTATATATGAAGGCTACTAATGGTCTTAGCGCTTCTAGTATCTAATGATAGAATCTTGTTTATTCTCTTGCTTTCTTTTAAATTTTTAATTATGCATCAACCAACACTGTTATTCTATACCCATCGGTATAGCCCTTGGAATGAATTGGTGTGCACCATATGGCGCATATGACGCTAAGCACCTGATGGGTTGTCATCTATTTAAAAAAAAAATAAGTGTAAAAAATCATCAGTAACGCTGTTAGTATCTCATGAATTTCTAGTAGTGTCTCCTTCTAGCTTTTGGCTCCTCTGATCTACGCTCACAATTGTGTTATTATTATTTTTCATTTGGTATCATTCTCAAGCTTCTCACAGTTAGAAATTTGGCTTTTGGCAAAGGAATGGTGTATGGTGTTAGTTTTAAGAGTTAAGCTATCTTATTTTATTTTGTGGTTGGTTTGTAGGTATTTGATTTTTGTTTGCTTTCTTCTTTCTAACTTTGTACGTGTTTGATGTTATATATTTTGAACAACATAATTAATGATTGATTGTATATATTATTTTTTCCTTTTTTATGATTTTTTTGAGAAATTAATTCTAATTTATCATGCAAAATTTTAGTCTCCTTGTTGGAGCAATTGTACTTTTACATATTTTTTAATATTAATAATAATTATAATGATAACTGATAATATATAGCAGAGTATATTTTAAATTTGATTTTAATAATAATTAAAAAATAATAATTAATAATTAATAATAAATTATTGAAATTTAATAATCGTTAGTGTAAAAGAATAAAAGTCATCCCATCCATCGAACGGCTGTAAAATCTAGTTATTTTAAAAAGTTAAAATTGTCATTCTATGCAAATGAAATAACAAATATTTAAAACACCGACGACATTTGGAGCATACACAAATACACACTTTGACAATGTAGATGTGGAATACATTTCCGTACTGTGTTATTGAATTGAATACTCCGAAACAATATCAAATTTTTCAAAAAAAGAACAAATAAGAGTATTATATGCTCCCCCTCCAGACTTTAAAAAGCTGCATGGTTGTGGAACATGTTTTCATGTCTCTCTTCCAGCTAATTTGCGGTTAAAAGAACTGATTCCTTGATGAAAATGTCTGTCCAAACCTCCAAGTAGAAGGAACCACATTGAGAAACAGGAGTGTCTTCCCAACAACCAATGTCATCTTGAAAGAGAGCCTCTGGTTTCTGAGATCCGCGCTGCTTTGCCAGTTGGCTCCCCAATTCCTGCGCATAGGCAGCCATGCTCCACTTCTGGATCCTCTGATCCACACCGACTTCACATCCCCGCTGCCACCAACGTTGGATATCATCACCATGTTGAAATTGGATTGCCCCTTCAACGTGAACCTCACTCCCCCTCTTCTTTGGCATGCCACCCTAGAGTTTATGTAGACGGAATACTTTTGGTTAAGAATATAAGCAAGAAAGTGTTTAAACTATTAAGAGTGGATTAGTGATAACAGACTTCAAGAGTATTAACTTTGTATGATTAAGTAATTTTTTGGAAAAAAAATGAATTTATCTTTAAAGAGAATAAGGGTGTATTTACTTAAAAAATCCGTAAAATGTATCATAATCATAACTCATGATCTATAAACTTTATAGAGAAGCTTATTTTAATTTTTTTTTTTTCAGTTTATACATTCACAGGTTCAGATATCTACCAAAATCAACGGGTCTCTTGTTACTAGCTTTTTTCAGTCACCCTCCTCCATTAAGAATAGTGTTATATTGATACTCATTTTTTATTATTGGATATAATGAATAAATGAAACAGGTGTTAACATAATACTTTTACCTCCTTTAACCATAGTTAGCTAGTTATCAGTTTGTTTTTACCAGAACAATTAGCCGTACTATTTTTTTAATATATATTTTTGGTAATATTTTTTTGCTGGAATAAGTCATATATCAATGTTAAACTTTTTAAAAGTGGTATGGGGCTTAATTAATTATCATGAAGTTATGATTTCAAACCTCATTGTCGTTAACTTCTGAAAGACAGTGGGTTCAAGTACACAACGTTCTAAAATCTTTCACTTGCAATTTCATATTTCTTCTTCGGTCCATTTTCAAGTGTCTTATAGAAAATCAATAAAAATTTGATATATTATAAAATTAACATATCCGAACACAAACCTCTATCCACTTTAAGTGTATTCTAAGAAATCAATAAAAATTTGGTACATTATAAAATCGATGATCTAGACACAATTTATGTTGACATATATTGATTTTGTAATGTACTATAAACTTAAAGAGTGTTGATCTATTTAACAATAATGTTGTTCTACCATCTAAAAGCGAGTTTCCTATTTGGACACCTATTTTATCATCATCAGATGAGATAGTAGTCTCTACTTATCCCCACTCATCATCTAATCATATAATGATAAGGTGAGTGTCCAAATGAGACATCCACTTTTAGGTATTGGAATAATATCATTATCCATCTAAAGGACACTTTTCAATTTAGTTGCCGTTGCTTCTATATAATAAAAGACGGCGGTAGTTTTTCCTACAACTATTATTACCTTCTATAGAGGACAGGAACAATCCCTTCATGGCCTTGTCGCGCGATGCGAAAGAAAGCAGACATGGACATGTCGAAGTGATGGTGAGGGGGATCACACCACCCTCCATCGTTGTTCGGAGGGCAAAAGTTTGTGGCGGTTACAGTGACACTGCGGCTTCTAAGGCACCATTTTGGATCGGCCCAGTAGTCACACATCACTTGGTAGCAAGCTCCACAAACCTCACCACCTCTGAAGAGCATGGAGCTCACCGCCGCAGTGTTGATCCCAAACCCAGCACGAAACGTGTCATCATAGCCACAAGCTCCCCCTGAAAATTGCAAAAAATTAAATGTTAATTCAATTTCGACTCAAGATTAAAAATGAAGAACAATAATGCTTCTCACCCTAAGGAAGAAATCATGGTTTTAATTTGCGATTTTGTAACTGCAATTACAGTGGCAATATTATATTGCTGTGATAGTGCCCTCTGCATCACAGTAATTAGCTTGTAATCCCATCAGTCACTTTTTTTTTTTTTTGCAATCTTCCATTCACATAATTAACAACCACAATCTAATTAAGATCATGGACGGAATTAAAGGCTGAATTTCATTTATAATTGTATGGCATTCGTTCACTTTGTAATGGGGGCTATGATTTGCCTTTGGCAGCAGAATCTGATATGATATTTTAATGCGCTCCATTACGATATTTCTTTGGAAATGAGGCATTGTTACTTAAAAATTAGGTAAGCATAGACATATCTATTGATGTCTCCTGTGATCACGTTGCACATTAGATCAAAAACAGCAATAGTGCCTACGCCAAAAACTTGTTAGAAGGAGAAATGATATTATGTATACTTTTTATGTAACCTATTAGATGTATAACATACTATTCTTATCATATGTATTAAAAATTACTTACCAAGGCTGGTGGGACTTTGATTGGCCCCATAGAACGTTGCATGAGCGTTAAGCCAACCGTTTGCTTGAACGTGGATTCTAAATGCACTGAGAACCAAGAAAATATACCAAAGGAAACTTGATGCAATCACAAGAGGCCCCATTTCTCACTGGACAAAAAATACTTTTGCTTTCTTTTGTAATTTTTTTTCTTTCCTCGAAGTGCTACGTATGATCGTTGGAGGAAGTGCCTGATTTTATAGATTGAATACGCGGTTGTCGGTGATTATATGTATAAAAATGGGATCTGGTAAGTGACTGCTTTGATGGAATTTTGTGCTTAAAGAAAACGCGTTTCTCTACACGTCCTGTGAAGTACGGGAGAAATGTACGTACGGTTGGACGACGGAATTTTCAGACAAGAAGATAAACAAGCACATGCATATGCAATGGCCTGCCGTCATAGCCAAGCTTTTCAATTCTCAAGTTGTTTTGTAGTGAGCTTATTTTAGAGTAAAAAATGAAAAGCTTATTTTGTAGTGAATATTTATTATTTTTAAAAGCTATGAAACTGTGACCAAACCCTATTCTGTCAGGACGACCTATTTCTCACCACTAAATTTGATTATTTTTGTTACCCCATCAAACAATGGAATTTTAAGTTGAAATTTGTATATCCTGTTATGGACATCTCAAAGTATATCCTTGATTATTTTTTTTTCAAGATTTTTAGGCTCATTTTCCATATTTTAAAAATTTATGAATTTTGATTGATTGCTTAGGTGGTCAGGTAGATTCTGTCCACTTATTTTGTATAATTTTTTTAACATGGCTAAAAGTTTCTTTTTCCATCAATTTTTTTTTACAAATTAGCATAGGCATGTTAAGTATCTCTATGAATTATTTTGCCCTATTTTAGTGATGTTTGATTAATTAATCAAAATTTTCTATAATTGAAATTTGGATAGGTGCTATATGAACTGAATTATGATTATAAGGAATATGTTGATGATCTTGTGTCTTGTACACTATGTAATTTAGGTGATAAATCTATGCATATATGATCATAATTCTTGTGCATATGACATTGAGCATGAAACATGAGTTGTCAAAATATTTTAGAATAAATAAGAGATTAAATCATTAGGGAGAGTGAACCTAATCACTTATAAAGATTAAATCGTTAGGGAGAGTAAACCTAACCACTTATTGGATCCCCTTCAAAATTGAGTTAGAGAAAGTAAACCTGGCTAGGAAAAATACCATGTGAGAATTAGAGAAAGTAAATTCAATAATCATGTGAGAATGAGTTAAGTCCTGACAGCGTCTATTATCTTGAAGTGGGCAAGGCCACTTGTGTTAAGGGCATGTGGAATTAAGAAAGATATCAAAGTAAAGGAAAGTAAATGAAGTTAATTATGAAAGTGAAGAAAGTCATTGCATTTATCATATGCATTCTTATATTATTCTAAATTATTTTGTTATAATGATTAACTTTGAGTTTTGAATGTTATGATATATGTGAATTAAGTGATTGAATTTTAAAAGAAACTCACTTCAAAAGGATGATTTTGAACTTTAAAATGAACCTCTATTATGTTAATGTATGATCATATTTTTTTTGTAAATAAACTGAAATGGTGTGACAATGATGATGACATTGATTGCTTTGTATTTTGGGATACCTTACTGAGAAATTCCTAATTCTCACCTTTATATTTGTGTGTTTCCGTGTCATGTCTAGATAGTTCACGAGAATAATGAAGCTGCTCATGTTGGATATGTCTTATTTAGAATAGCCTGATGGCTGAAGAAAACTATCAGTTTATATATATATAAGAAGACAGATGTATATTAAGGCTTATAGAATAGCTTTTTTTTTTTTTTCAAGTATTTGGATATGTATTCTATAAATATTTTGTTTCCTTTTTATATGTATTTAAGTAGATCTGTGGAATAGTTATTACATGACTCACTTAAACACACTGTAAATATTTAAGAAAAGTCTGCTAACTTATTAGTAACAACTCCCAAGTATGATATTATGGCTTAAGGATGATGTTATACATGGGAGAATGTTACATTATGGCATCAAGGTTCATCCTAGTAAGACCCTAAGGATTGGAATGGCTATGCTTTCAAGCATATTATGTTATGTGCAGAAGTCGTGCCTTGAATCTTGTCTGTATGATAGGATATAGGGTTTAGACATGCATGACAGTCTAGTGGTCTTGTAGTTGGTTGCTATCACACTTAGCATAGTGTTGAGCCTGGTCAACTCAATATCTTTTGTTTGGTGTGTTCAGGAACCAATGACAGACAACAGATGTACTAGGAATGAATACTAGTCGAAAGACATGATGGGTACTTTTCGTGAAATGGCAGCTGCTATTAGAGAACAAACTCCAGTGCACTACTAAAACCCAGGATACCAACACCTTTTACCGAGGTACATAATAGTCAGTAGTTACCGCAGTATTCCTGACGGGTTATTGAATTTTTCTTATTGAAACAAATTTACATAAATACCGGTTGGTAAACGATGGTGCCAATCACCGCCACATGGCGCGTATTATTGCCGAGGTGTAGTGATAGGTGGAACATTTAATTTAGTTTTTTTATTTTGTCATTATATTACCGATGGGTATATGAAAATGAAATTAATTTTTTAATTAAATTTTATTTGATTTCACATTTAATATTTATTAAATATTACCGATAGGTATACCGATGGGTATGTGAATTTTAAATTAATTTTTATTTCATTATTACCAATGGATAGATCGACGGATATTTGAAATTGTCGCGCAACCTTTCATATTTTTGCTTACCCATCGGTAAATCCATTGGTCATTACTAATACGTGAAACACACGTTTCATTAAACGCGTACCCGTCGGTATACTTGTAATCCGCATTCATAACTCCTGAGCCTCCTCCTTCCCTATTCCGTGAGTGCCGCTCTCTCTCTCTCTCTCTTCACTCTCCCTCTCTCTCTCTAACCTCACTGCCACCGCCACATTTTGCCAGTGTGCCGCCATTGGAGCTCCGTTAAGATTCTGAGACCACCATTGTGAGCTAGGGGCCTTGGTGAGCATTTTAATCGGTTTAGTTTTTTTATTTGGTTTACTTTTTCCATTCATTTATGAGTGCTCTAGTGGTGTGTTTTGTTATGTTGGGGAGTAATTATGATTGTTGTGTTGTTAATGTGGGGGTTTTGTTTGAGGGTTGTCGATTGTTAATTTAAATTTTTCATATTCGATTTTCAGGATTGGATTTGGTTGGAAGGAATCGAGAGCTTTCGCATATTTTATTTTTCTTGACACGATCTAGAGGTTAGTAACTAAATCTTTGTTATATATATCGTTGAATGATGTAATATGTACCTAGGATATATAGAGACTTATGTTTTCTAGAATCGAGTTGTAGGAACTGCGGATTACATCATTGGGTGGAAGGGCATAGAGGTCCTTCCCAGACTTGTTTACATTGTTTGCTTGGGATTCTTTGTGTCTACGGAGATTGCAAATTGCATGTTGTGGAGTTATAAAGGGATGCGCAATAGAAGAGTTTTAGGATTATGTGAATTGTATGTAATTATGAAAATGTTCCTGTTATATTATCTATTATGTTATTGATCTTTATAATAATATCTATAATTGTTGAATTGACTGAAATATCAAATGACGGAAGCTCCTAGTTTAAGGGGAGATATTGTCAAAATTTTGTTAAAATATTTTTAGGGATAAAAGATTAAAATTAACCATATTAAAAAAACTTAAAGACCAATTAAAAGAAATATTTGATGATGAAAGCTCCTAATTTAAGGAGAGATGCTGTAAAAATTTTGTTAAATTTTGTTTTAGGGATAAAAGATTAAAAAAAATTTGCATCGAGGAAATAAGATTAAAAAAAAAGGATTAAAAATAACTGTATTAAAAAAAAAACAAAGAAAACCAATTCAATGTGTTTTAAAGTAGTAATTTGGGCCTGTTAAAAAATTATATGGCAATGGTTGTATTGACTGAAATATATGACTGCAAGAAATTTACAAAGCGTTCTTATTTGAGACATGAATATTTGTTATTTTTTAAATATAAAGGAGGTTTTTGTTTTAAAGTCATAGTGTATAACCATAGTGCTTCAGAAATGACTTATTCAAGATATAACGAAGACATTATCCAAGATTGTGAAGTTGGCAATGATGACATTGAAAGGCTTGTAGCATCTGAAGATTATGTACGTTTCTTGAAAGTTGTGGTGCACCTTAAACAAATGTACATAATCCTCAGGTGCTACATGTCTTTCAATGTCAGCATTGCCAACTTCACAATCTTGGATAATGTCTTCTTTATATCTTGAATAATCCATCTCTGAAACACTATGGTTATACATTCTGGCTTTAAAATAGAAGCCTTCTTCATATTTAAAAAATAACAAATATTCATGTCCCAAACAAGAACACTTTGTAAATTTCTTCCAGCCATATATTTCAATACAACCATAGCCATATAATTTTTCAACGGTGGGCTCAAATTACTGTTTCACTATATTTATTCTGTTGTTGATCTTTATAATAATATTTATAATTATTGTATTGACTGAAATATGTAACATTGAAAGCTCATAATTTAGGGGAGATGCTATCAAAATATTGTTAAATTTTTTTTGTATGAATAATAGATTAAATAAAAGTAACCATGTTTAAAAAAACTTAAAATCCAATTGAATTTGTTTAAAAATACTAATTTAAATAAAACTTAAAGATGAATTGAATGTGTTTTAAAGATCAATTAAAAGAAATATGTGATGACGGAAACTCCTAATCTAAATAGATATGCTGTCAAAAATTTTTCAGAATATTTGTTGAGAGAATAAGATTAAAAGTAGTTGTACTTAAAATTTAAATAGCAATTGAATTTGTTTTTGAAAGTAATAACTTTCTATCTTTACAAAATTGTAGGGTCTCGAGTTAATCACAAGCGCAATGTTACCTTCAAATCGATCATGGATGTATGATAGATTGCATCAATAGGGGGATTAAATCATAATTTTATAATGGTGTTGAAGAATTTATGAGTGTGGCATGTAAAACACAACATCGTTAATGAAGCAAAAGTTAGGTGTCCATGTAATAGGTGCAACGTAGGAAGTATCTGGATGATGATATAATCAGGGTTCATTTGTACAAGTGGAGATTCATGCCTGACTATTGGGTTTGGACTGAGCATGGGGAGGTAGTTAATGCATGGAACCAAGTGGGTATGTGTGAAAACTAGAAGTAGTTTTGGTAGGATCCATATAACTTAGGAACGTGGGTAATGTGCTGGGAGGATAACCTGGCTAGGCATCATGAGATGGTGTTTGATGTTGCTGGTCCTAAAGTTTCTACTCATTATTTGTAGCCTTCAGTGGAAGAGCCCAACCAAGATGCCGCTCAATTTTATAGTCTACTAGAAGCTGTCAATCAACCTTTATGGGAGGATTGTGCACACTCTGAATTGTTATTAATAGTTTGAATGTTGAGCATTAAGTCCAAAGGAAATCAAAGCCAAAGTTCTTTGATCAGTGGGCTGTCCTGATCAATGAGCTAAGTCCAAACCCCGATGCAATTCCAAAACATTTCTATCAAGCTAAAAAATTAGTTTCTAAACTTGGGTTGAAGGAAATAAAGATTGATTGCTGCCTGAAAGGTTGTATGCTTTATTATAAAGATGATAGTTCATTGACTGAGTGTAAGTTCTACCAAGAGCCTAGGTTTAAACCCCAAGAGACGTGGAAGTGGGAGATATAAGGATATCCTTCAAGAAAGAATGCACTATCTGCCCTTAATCCCTAGGCTCACAAGACTCTACGCGTCAATGAGTTCGGCTCCTTATATGAGGTGGCACGTGAAAATCAGAGGGATGATCGTGTGATGACTCATCCATCGCACGTGAAGCGTGGAAAAAGTTCGATCAACGATATCCTGATTTTCTTGTGACCCATGAAATGTTAGATTGGGACTCTGTTCAAATGGATTTACTCCGAATAACCAATTTAGCAAACCCTTCCTGTTGGCCGTAGTAGTTAAGCCCTATAATCTCCCTCCTAACATGTGCATGAAAGATCCTTACCTATTCTTAACATGTATAATGTAACGCCCCAACTTTTACTGTCATTTAGAAATTACCAAATTACCCTAGGTAATTCTTATATAAATTCGAAGACCTAACAATCCTCAATAGAGGAATATAACATTAGAAAAGAAGTTATGAGCGATTCCTGCAAGAGTCCAAGCCCGAATTTCTGTACGTGTAAAATGACCAAAATGCCCTGAGGTTATTTTACTAGAAAATGAGGATCGTGGGCCCCACGTCCTCAAGGGGATGTTCTGAGGATAATAGGGGATTGTTTGTGTTATGTGTGTTAATAGAGGAGAAGAATCTCAATTTTGAGTTTCGACGCGAAATGACCAAAACGCCCCGCGGCGTTTAACTCCGATTGCGTGCCGACTTAGCCCGAACCTCACTAAAATGTTTTAAAAGGTGTTTTTAAGCTATGATTGGCCATTGGTTAAGTTTAATGGCCCCAGGATTTTGAGCGAAATGACCATTTTGCCCCTGTCTTTGTGTAGTTTTGCAATTTTTGAGATTTTCGATTCGTCTAATGAAACCTAAGCAATATTAGGCTCAAATTAAAGCTTATTAAATTCTAATCACTAATCTAGAGTCAAAATTATTTATTTAGATTGATTAGAACCTAAAATTGCTTAAAACACCCAAATTGCTTAGTAATTCACTTAAGCCCTTAACCGTAAATTCTCTAAATTGCATGAATACCTTGCCTACACCTAAATAATACATGGAACACACAAAATCCTCTTCCACAAGGCTGTAATGGCCAAAATTATTGAGTAATAAGTCAGAAAATTATTACACAAAAATCCAAAGAATGAAAACAAAGAATCATGAAAACATGGAAACATGATTCCATGTTTTAAGCCACCAAACAAAATGATTTTTCTTCCTTATTTTTTTCCTCTAATTTTTGGTCAGATTTCCTTCCTTCCTTTGTCCATTTATGAGCTGCAAAATCTCTATAAATAGGCATGCTTGAAGATAGTTTAGATGCTTAGTTCATAACTTACACAAATTCTAGTCTTAGGAGCACCAAAAGCTTTCTTTCTTTCTTTCTCTTGGCCGAATTCTCCCTTCAGCTTTTCAAGGATATTTTGCTTCATTTCACTCAAGGAAACCAAGTTCTCTTCCTTTCTTTCAAATCAAATTAGGTAGGGAGGTGTTTCTAAGTTCATTTTATGCTAAGACAAGTTATGTTTCTAGCTCAAAAATGATGTTTTCATGAGCTTTCTTTTAAGTTTTCATTTTCAGTTTCTTCTTCCTTTCTTTTTAAAGTATTTCGGCCATATGGCCTAGCTTATGATGAGACCATGGTTTGATGATGAGATTCTTGAGTGTTGGTTGCAAAGCTTTCACAAGTTAGATCTCTAAAACTTGAAGGTTTCACTAGTTTCCAAAGCTTCTAAAATTTCAGTTTCTTTCCTTATTTTCCTTTCATGGTTTCGGCCAAATGGCCTAGGAAGGCATGAAATGATGGCTTGATGATGAGGACCTTGAATATGGGTTGTAAATCCATCACAAGTTAGGCCTCTAAAGCTTGAACATTCCATTTAATGCAAAACTTTAAAGAATAATGTTTTTATCTTGAGGTTTGAATATGAAATATGTATTTTTACTTTGTCTTGCTAAGATACATATATTGGGTTGAAATCATAATTCTCTTAAAGTCTTGAAGGAGCTCTAGTAAAGAGATCAAGTGAACTTGCATCCACGTTTAAGTTTATGCCTTGCATAGCCATATTTATTTTATGTCATAACTAAATTCTCAAGAATAAATAAATGAACTTGCATATCTCATGTTTAAATTTCAAGCTTGCATTTCATGTTTAAATTTCAAGTTGTCACTTAATCTCTAAAGATAATAAAGAAGTTGCATCTCATGTTTATTTTATGCTCTCACTTTATTTTATAATGGCTAAAAGAATCAATGCATGACATGTTTATTTTATGTCATCACCTAAAAATCCTAGAGCTCAAAGACTTGCCTATGAATCATAAGCGAAGAAATGAGATAATTGGAGTTAAAGAATTTATTCTTTAAGAAGTCTTGAGAATTGGAGCTTAAAAAAAATGTAATTCTCATCTCCCTCACCGGTCCTATGCGGACTACGCCGCTCGGTTGCTTAAGATTCTCTTCTCCCTCTACCTGGTCTTGCGGATACGCCGCCAGTTTCTTGCATCATGTTTATATTACAAGTTCTTGCATCATGTTTAATTTTTAAGTTATCACCTTAAATCTTAAAGATAAAGAAATGGAATTGCATATCATGTTTATAATTCCAAGCTATCACCTTATAAAGATAAGATTAAAATAAGGTTGCATAGCATGGTAATAATTCTAAGATGTCACCTAAATCTCTAAAGCTCAAGACTTGCTCCTTTTATCTTAAGTGAAAGATTTAATTATGAACATTCTTTCAAGTTATAAATCGGTCCCATGGTTAAGTTAGGCCTAAAGTCCTATGACTTCTTTCAAGTTTAACAAAAAGAATTAGTTCTAAAAGAGTTTTAAAACTTTGTAAGAATTTTATGGGAAGCTAGTAATTTATGTGTACTTAAAATGTGATTTGATGCTTATTAAGAATTTGGTGTCATTGATTGATTCCCTGGTTTGTATGTTATAGTTGTGTTGCAAACAATGAAAACTTATGCATGAAATAAAGACATATTCTGTTCCTGGAAGAAAGTGTATTCCTGTAAGAGTGCAATTTGGAAAGATTCTGGCTAAGGAAAGATTTGGTATTTAAGCGTGTCAATTGTGACCCACCTCTCTTTCTGGGAATCTCCAGATGCATGATTACAGTTGGTATATATTATTTCGGCATAAGACTATAAATGAGAAAATGTTATGATGATTATGAATGAAGAATTGTATTATGATATAACATGCAAAGACTTAAAGGTGACTCAAAATATATGAGAAAATGATCCTTTGGACCCATCAAACTATAGGCGGTGAAAAGGTGATTCTTGCCCCTAGTCTGTTCTCTCAAAAGGGTAGAGACGGAATTTTTACTTATCAAAAGGGATAAGTATGTGCTGGTGACGACTAGCAAGGTATGAGCTCATAACCTAGATTACTCCCAAAAGGGTGGAATATAGGGTGGCCCAGGAAAATGATGATGAAAGTAACTTTAAGTCACCTAAGAAACTAAGTAAATGCATTATGTGAATATGATGTTCTGCTATGCATAGTATTTATGAGATGATGATGAGAAATATGATGTTCTGCTATGCATAGTATTATGAAATGATGATGAGGAATATGATGTGATTTTATGCATAACTATGTTATTATATATGAAAGGAAAAGTTCATTATAAACATGACATGCTAAGTTTATGATGCATTATAAGACGCATGATTAAAATAATGGACCTCGGTAAAATATATTTCCAAACTAATTAAATGAATCTTAGCATGCTCACATTTTCATAATGAAACCCGAGGTTCCTGGGGACAATGATGATGACACGATACATATGAGGTGAGTACCCTACTGAGATTCTTTTATAAGTTTCTCATTCCCTCTTTCTTTCTTTCCATCTCGTCTTCAGAAAGTGATGGTGATGTTCGTGATTCCTGTTGATGCTCTCACCTGGTAGATGCACGTGATCTTGTGAACCAGCTTATTATCCTTGAGGAACGTATTGCTAGACCTTAGCGTGAACTTATTCCTATCCTGAAGTGTTATAAATAGGTGCCATTAATAGATGTTTTTCCATCCATATATTATTTATGTTTTGTTAGATTGCCTACATCTAGCTTAACTCTGTTGATAGCAAAATATCTATGTGAAATGTAATTATGGATATCATATGATAGAGCCAATATGATGTGTTCTTCATGATATGTTTGTTTATTTTCTGCTTTATCCGATTATCGTTCACGTTATGCGCGGCTCACGTTTTCAATTATGTTTAAAAAAAAATGGCTCGTAATTTCACTAAGTATTTTCAAAGCATGATTAAGGAACGGAAGCAAAGAGTAAAGTCTAGTAATTAATCATATACGACCTAGGCGTATTGGGTTGATTATTAGGGTGTTACATATAATCCCTGGCCCTGATAATCCAAAAGCTAAGATTGAAGTGTATCTTCAACCCCTAATTGATGAATTGAATGAGCTGTGGTGCTAAAGTGTTCTTACTTATAACATTTCAACTAAAGCAGAACTTCATGATGAGAACTGTATTAATATGGACCATCAATAATTTCCCAGCTTATGGAATGCCGTCTGGATGGATGACCCAAGACAAATTAGCATGCCTGATTTGTATGGACGATACTAAAACATTCATCTTGAAACATAGAGGAAAGAACTCTTAGTTTGATTGTCATATAAGGTTCTTAGATTCTGACCATCCATATAGGTGAAGCAAATATGGATTTAAAGAAACTGTGTTGAACATGATGAGCCTCCAGTTAGACTAAGTGGCCATGAAATGTGGGATCGAGTTAAGGATATCCCAAAAATAACGGAAATCAGAAAGGTGTACGGCAGCCAGGCTATGGAGTATACCATAATTGGACCAAATAAAGTATTTTCTAAGAGTTGTCATATTGGAAGGATAGTGCGTCATTGTTTAGATGTCATGCATATGAGAAAAATATGTTTGACAACATTATGAATATTGTGTTGGATACAGATCGAACCAAAGACAATGACAAGGCAAGGCATGATCTAGTTGAGTATTGCACGTGGCCTAATTTGCATTTACAAGAATTGAGAGATGGTCGTTTCTATAAACCAAAGGCCAAATATGCCCTCAGTTCCAATCAACAACAAGTTTGTCAATAGCTTAAGGAGTTAAGAATGCCCGATGGTTATGCTTCAAACTTAAGTAGGTGTCAATGTTGCACAGGGTAAGCTTGTTGGCATAAAAAGTGACGATTGTCACGTGTTCATGGAGTGTTTGCTTCCATTTGTATTCAAAGAGCTACCTGATATTGTCTAGAAGCCCTTAGGAGTGATGTTTCAGGGATTTATGCTCTTCTACTCTTCGGTGTGATGATCTACTTGTCATGGAAAAAAATATTCCCAAAATTCTTTGCAAATTAGAGAGAATTTTTCCTCTTGGGTTCTTTGACTCAATGGAACACTTGCCCATACATTTGGCATATGAAGCACGAGTGTGTGGACCAGTTCAATATAGGTGGATGTATCCATTTGAAAGGGAAATAGGAGGGTTTAAAAGAACCGTGAAGAATAGTTCTCAAGTGGAAGGATCAATATGCCAAGCTTATCTAGTGAAAGAGACTTCAAATTTCTCTCATTTCACTTTCAGCCACATGTTCAATCTAGGAGAACTTGGGTTAGTCATAATGACGATGGAGGGAGTGTTCTATTCCACCTACTTTGTCTATATTCAATCAACCTAGTCGAAGCTGGAAAGAGCATGCCTCGATGGTGACTTCCAGGAGTAGAATTCCACACACTAACATATTTTGCTAAATTGTGATGAGGTACAACCATTCAGATTGTAAGTCAAAAATCCTTTTTTTGTGTAGGTGTGAGTGTGATGTTATGCATATATAAAATAACATAAAATATATTTTCAATAACAGATACTTTGAGCAATGCACGGTCAAGATTCTCTTCAACAATTTCCTGATTGGTTTAGATTACATGTAAGTGCTTGTTTAAGATTATGTAACTCAAAATATTATCTGTTAATTTTGTTTGATACATGTAAGTTTGACATTTCAAACTTTATGTACGTAGGTTCATAACAAAAATAATGGTGTAATGTCCCCATTTGTTTAATTTAGCTTGAGGCCTAAAAAATAAAGTTGTAAGTTGGCCTATGTACTATGTTAATGGGTACAAGTTTCACAAGCTAATTGGAATGCAGGGAAAAAGACAATACTGGTGTTTGTGTTAAAGGCGATATTAGGATGGAGAATGTGATTGGTATAGTGTTGTTAAGGAAATCCTTGAGTTTGAGTATGTGGGTGATCTCACAAATAAATGTGTCCTATTCAAATGTAAATGGTATGACCCTACCCAACTAACTGGGACACGTCAACACAACAATTACAAAATCATTGAAATCAATCACTTAACACCCTATTATTTAACCCAACACGTCTAGAACGTATTAAGATTAATTATTAGTTATTACTTCCTTTTAAACTTGTTTGTAAAACTACTTAGCAGAAAATATAAGTAAATTTTTTTTTTGAAATATGTAAAACAAAATGCGAGCGTTGCGTACTATTATGAGTGAAACATAAAGCGCAAAGGATTAAAACATACAACTGAAAGCAATAAGGTCCACATCCATTCACATACACAAATGCCATAATATATTAAATAACATAGTTTGATACATCAACGGGGATATAAAAACATAAAGTCATATTCTTATAAGAGTAGGCAGAGCTTTCAATACATGAAACATAAAGAGAAAGAAAACATAACCACAAATACAAGGGAGCCCCAAAAGATCAAACCCCAACTATAGCCACCCGCCCTCGAAACCTACTAGTGACACTGATCCTAGTGATGGAATGATGTGACCCACGAACCTTGAGCTCCTCGGTTGTGGCCCAACGAAGGGGCGTAGGCATGCGGAGCGGGAAACAACATGGCCTCCTCGCGCAGGCGCTTCTCGAGCTGTCACACTCGCCTCGTAAGCCTCGCTGGTGACAGTGTCCTCGCTACCTCTACCCACGTCCATGGGTCCGAAGGAGCAAAACCCTTCGAGTAGATGTAGGCAGAGAGTCCTGGACAAGTCGACCCTAGTGTGTGGTATGAGTGGACGTACTGGGTAGGCTCTGACTGAGGATGATGGATGGGCATGGCGAGTCTGCTCGTCATGGGGTCGGTCCTCGAGATCAAGTCGTCGCCATACGGTGAGGTAGGAGTGAAGCGAAAGCTACAAACTGGATGCGCAAATAGGCATCCCATGTATGCAAAAATACGAACAGCACAATGACCCTCAAAATGATATGACTGATGCTCAGGTCATAGTGCACCTCCCAACGGTGGTATCAACGAAGATCATGACGACGCCATCGGAATTTGAAGACGTAATGGGAAAAGAAGAAAGAGGGGGTGAAAATATTGCTAAAGAATCTCAGGAGGGAATCCTCCTATCCTAATGTCATCATTTATGTCCCTAGGGACCTTGGGTTTATTATGAAAAGATGTAACATGCAAAGGTTCATTATGAGGTTTTATAAACGCATTTATCCAAGGTCCGTGTCTTTTATGATGAATCTCAATGCATGTATGTAGCACAGGAGAACATGAATGCATGACAATACTTTATGCAGCAAACCGTAAAACATGTCATCAATATTTCATCATCATATAAGTGGCATATACTTCTCATGAAAACCTTTCTCTTTCATAAGCAAGATACTTCACATCTTTTCTCGTTTATCAAACTTGTGACATCAGGGTATCAAAAATAGTAACTGCACCCTAAAACTAGGCTATGAGCTCATACCTCAACTAGTTGTCACTAGTTCTTACTTATCCTCTTGATAAGCGTAATATATTCACAATAATCCCGACTCCCAGGAGTACGGGTGGGGCCTAAGGATCACCCATCATGAGACTTTTTCCTTTCTCGAAACGCATCAACTTGGTTAAGACCAATGACTTTGTCCGCTTTGGCAGGCTAATGTCGATGCCCTCACGATTTTACCTTCTCCTCACTGAGTAGGAGAAGTACGTCTGAATCTACGAAACACATCATCTGGTTAAGACCATGACTTTGTCCGCTTTGGTATGGCTTGGTGTCCATATCCTTCATCTCTTACTTTCTCCTTATGTAGAGGAGAAATACATCTCGTCATGTCACATATAAAATCTTTCTTTTCAAAACTTCTTTTAAGTCCCTCAAATTTGACGGAAATTCGACGGACGATGGCTATACGGAATTTCTAGATTTTGAGTCATGCCACGTAACTTGTAACACCCGAAATCATTTAAAAATCAATTTGAGCTCTGTTATTCATAATTTTAGAAATTTCAGTACAATGATGATGAGGGTGGCCCAATGGACCTAAAAAAAAAAATTTCGGGCCGGTGAATAGTAACCTTGTGGGCCCCGCAGGCCCGGGCTGAACCCTAGATTCAGGCCAGGAGGTGCCTGAAATTAGGGAAACATGGGAATGAGGTGAGGAATATCTGAGAATGATAATTTTATACTTAAAATTAATTTTCGGGTAATATCGGTTTAATGGTACGGTGTTACCCTGTCGCAAGATTTCGTATGCAGTTCTTACAAATGAAACTTGCATAGCAAGTTGCCACCTAAGGAGGACAAGTGTGTGGCTTGAGATGTGCCACACAATTACACCTTTATGACTAACCAATAGGAATTGCACAAAATTACACTAATTATCTTCAAAGAAAACATTTTGGACTTGAAAATTCTATGTATTTTGCCCTAAACTCAAAATATCAACATCTTATCATTCCCTTCATCACAATTTCGGCCAGACCTCTCAAAGCACCCTTCCTCCATTGTTCTTCCTCTCAAACTCCATTAACAAGCTTCAAGCTTGCAAAACCCTAGCTCAAAGTCACTAAAACCACAAATTCTCTTCACTAAACTTATTCTATTCATCATAACCTACAAATCTAACCGATTATAATTTGAATCCATCACTTTTTCCAACTTTGAGGGCACACAATCAGAGGTTAAAGGAAGGGTTTGATGTTGGTGGGGAAGCTTTGAAGTGAAGCAAAAGCATTCTAGAGCATCCTTTGGAGCATAGAGCTCAAGAGCTCTCAAAGTAGGGTTTTCTGCGCCTTCCTTGTGAAATTTTTCAATTCTGTTTTGGCTTGTCCTAATTCCGAAAATTTTGATGATATTGATGGTTAACATATTGATATTGATGTATGAATTTTTGTGTTGTGTTTGGATGGTTTTAAAATGGGTTTTCTCTCAAGTGAAATTGGAACTAGGTTGCTGGACTGATTTCTGTTCTGTAATCAGAATTTTTCACGAATTTTCTGGAAATTTTGTGGGTGGTTTCATGAACCATGAAAATTATATGTTGTAGTTAACCTCTTAGACTAAACACACGAATTTTCTTAGGGGTTACTTCTAAGGTTTGATGCCTCAAAAAAATTAGAAACCGAATTGTAACTGCTGCGTCTGAATTGTTGAGACTGAAGTGACAAACTTGCCCGAATTTTTAATCATAGCAATTGATTGAGATAGCTCCTGAAATTTTTACACAAGACTAATAACATGTTGAAATATCTCTATGAATTTTCTTGTACTATGATTCTATCAATTTCTAGGGTTAAAAATTAAGGGAACCCGGATCTGGTCTGTGAATTGGTGGCCCCTGACCACTAGATTTGTATATTTTACTGAAGTAGCTATAGAGCTCTGTTTGTCCTGAAATTTTTACAGGTTCTCCTAGACACATTAAAGTGTCATACAGAATTTTCGTGGCTCTTGGGATAGTCGTTTGACATGGTAATTAAATGTTGTACCCAGAACAGTAATTCTGCCAAGGTGCTGGAATGTGAGAATGGCTGGAAATTTATGATAGTTTGATATCTATTCCAAGTCTATGATATATGAATGCATGATAGTGACTTTAAAGTTTGGTTTATGAGAAATGAATGAGAGTCACTTGTGATTGACGGTATATATATGTTTGAGACATTATGAATGTACCAAGTTTGGTTTATGATGTATGTACCAAGTGAAGAATAGGTCCCCTTTAGTGTGTAAAGGGCAGGGAGAGGTCCCTTTAGTGTGTAAAGGGAAGAGGTCCCCTGAATGTGTGAAGGGCACGGGAGAAGTCCCCTGAATGTGTAAAGGGCACGGGAGAGGTCCCCTTTAGTCTAAAAAACACAAAAGGTCCCCTTCGATGTATCGAGGGCACGCAAAGTTGAAAAATGAATTATTATGATATTGAGTAGTATGACATACTATGCTGAGTGATTGAGTATTAAAATAAACCCACTTCGGAAGAATGACTTTTGAACTTAAAAATGAACCTTTGATATATGTTGCATGCTCACAATTTTACTAATAAACCGAAGTGGCTGGGATGATAACGATGACGTTGTGAATTGTGTATTTGGGGAACTACTATGAGAATTTTATAATATTCTCACCCCTATGTGTTTGTTTCCGTGTCGCCTCCAGGTTAAGCCAGGGGATGGGATGCTGCTATGCAAAGGAGTGTAGATTCCTGGAGTATAGCAGTTCCTTTTTATTCTTGTACTTAGTGAAATGAGTATGTATGTAAATGTATTAGGAGACGGATATGTACTAAAGCTCATAGAGGAGCTTCCTTATGTATTTTTAGCTGTATGTTTAATAAACTTGATGTTTACTTGTAAGATGTTTTAATAGAATTACGCTTAGTTATCGTACGTAAATCAGCTGCTATAGATAATTAAAGAGGCGTAATTAACAAGTAACATCTCTCGAGTATGATATCATAGCTTAAGAATGGAGTTGTACTTGAGAGGATGTTACATAACTTATTCAACTCATGCCATCTCATTCAATATCTCAATCAATCAATTCTTCAAAAGCCATATAAACATATTCATTCATTTCATCATCATTCAATTTCCATGTGCACCTCAATCATAGCATACCGTATTATTACGTCAATTACATCATAAGTTTACACAATCTCATTTACATAACATTAATACTCTTAGTATAACATAAACATACTTGTTCACTCGTCACTTACTCACATTATGTCTCCTACCTTGCAATGTCTTATGCCTTGACCTTTACGGGTCTTAATCTTGTGTTTCGATTATCCTAATGCTCATTATAAACCTTGGATACACCTAAAGGATTATTACTTGCAATTTTCTCTAATTTGTATGCTTACTAACACCTCCAAACAGCATTGCATAAATCAGTTACGATGATTATTATTCGATTATAGGGTTCTAAATTACGTCTTTGACCCTTTTTAAGTTCCGTCTTTGCCTAAGGCTCTATATTCAACTCCTAAACCAATTATGAGGGATTCCTACGCATATCCACTAATTATAAACCATTTTCCTTAAGTCCAATTATGCTGGAATGGAATTTGCATTTCTTGTGTCTAAGTGTTCTAGAATTCTCATTTTAGTCCTTTCTAGTTACTTGTTCTTTCCTAACTTCCCTAAATCGTTCTTTGCTTCACTCAACCATAATTTTACACACTTTAACACCATAAAACAGAATTAATACAGTGGCCAAATAACCAAGGCAGAACCGAATAGATATAGCTCACATAATCACATAATTTCATGATTTAAATGCATACAAGTTGCTAGTTTTCTCTTGGAACAAATTTAGGAACTCAAAACTCTTTTAGAAACCAATTAATCTCATTAAAATCACAAAAATATGGGTGAGGTTAGTAGCTAAAATAATTTGTTCATGAATTAGATTTAAAACATAAGATCTTGTTCATATTATTTAAGCTCACCTAAGCTTAGAAAAATTCCAAGACATAGACTATGGGCACTTATGATTAGATGAACTGATCTCAAGTCCATCATCATCACAAGGTCGAAATGACATTCTTGAAATGCCTCCATTTTCTAAAACTTTACATAGGATACTTGGGCAAGTCTTTGAGCTCTAGAGTACTTAGGTGATGACATAAACATAAACATGCTATACACTTTATTTTACTCTTCATTATAAAGTAAAGTGAGAGTATAAAATAAATATGAGATGCAACCTCATTATTATCTTTAAAGATTAATTGATGACTTGAAATATAAACATGAAATGCAAGCTTGGAAATTTAAACATGATAATGCAAGTTCATTTATTTATTCTTGAGAGCTTAGTGATGGCATCAAAAGTAAACATGATATGCAAGGCATAAAGTTAAACATGAGTGCAAGTTTGTTTTATCTTAACTAGAGCTCTTGCAAGAGTTTAGAGGAACATCACAACCTTAACCCAATATGTATCTTAACAACATAAAGTGAGCTTTAGAGTTCTTAGCACCAAGTCTTAAAAGAAGTCTTTGGTTTGAACTTCATCATCAAGCTCAAGAAAATGGATTAAGAAATAAACATCAACACTTTACCAAAGCAAACATAAAAGAACTACTCATATTCTTCATTTTATTGCTCATGGGCTTCAATCTAGAGTAAACTCTTAGAACGGCCGACCAACTTTAAGTTTGACAAGGGTAAGCTTAGAGCTCTTTGAAAACATATGATTAATTTTTTTAACAAAACTTTTAGTGATTTACTTAACATTTTTATGAAACTTTGTACAAAGAAAGGAAAGAAAACCAAAACCTTAAGGAGGAAAAAGAAAAGGAAAACTGAAAACTTTGAGCAAAGAAAAAGGAAGGAGACCAAAAGCATATATGGTCCAAGACCAAGTTTTCAAGCTTTAGAGGTTTCTCACATGGCATCACAAGACCATTATCTTGAAACCTCATTATCAAGCCAAAGTTTTCTCACAAAGGGCCCTAAGGCCGAAATGAAGAAAGGAAAAGGAAAGCTTTGAAAACCAAGAGAAAACTAGAACTTTTCTTAAAGAAAGCAAGTAAAACTTTGAAAATAAACTCCTACCAAATGAAGTCTTGAAAGAAATGAAAGAAAACTTGTGTTCTTGATGAAATGAGAAGACAAAATCTTCTTTGGATGGTAATGTAAATTCGGCCAAGGGGAAAATCTCAAGGAAGATGATTTTTCCTTGAAAAAGTAAGCTTGAAAATGGAAAGACTTGGTGTTTGAGAGGTGATTTGAGGTGGGGGAATGGTGGTTCAAGGTTGGTTGTGGTGGTGGAGGAAGAAGAATAAGATGAAGAGAAATTGAGAGAAAAAGAGAGAAAATTACAAAAAAGCTTAACTTGGCAAATGATCTAAAGTGTAACCAAGTTCACTAAAGCTTGGTATTTATAGAAAAATGAAACAATGGAGGTTGATTTGGGGAGGAAGGCCGAAGAGTTCTTGGCCAAAGGGGAGGAAAATATTTTCAAAAGCTTGTCATTCAAAGGCATAGTTAGAGGTATGGCTAGGTATGGGCAAGGCATGGCTTAAGGCATGGTCTTTGGAGTGAAATAAAATCAACATGCGACATATTCCAAGGGTATGAATTTGGCCAATTTCCAGCCAAGGGAGGAAAAGAAATTGTCCATGTAATTGTGGTTTAATGATGTGTTTAGGTGTTTCTTTGATTAAGGTTTTGATTAGGAGTTTGTAAGAAAGTGTTTAGGTGAGGTAATGGTCAATTAAGGTTGTCAAGACTTGATTTAGGGAGTGGTCTTGTTAGATTAACAAATTAAAACTCTTTTCAAGTCAAATTAAGTCATAGACAAAGTTCTTTGATTTAAGGAATTGGAGAGAGAAATTACTATTTAAGATTCTATGACTAGGAATCTTGAATCAAAGAATGAAATTAGAGTTTAACTAAGTAATCTTAGGTTCTAATTAACTTTAATAAATTATTTTGACTCTAGATTATTTATCAAAATAAATTAATCTTTGATTATAGCCTAATATTGCTTAGGTTTGGTTAATTACATCATTAGGCTCACTGTACACGTTCTAGGGGCAAAATAGTAATTTTGCACTAAAACTGCTGGGACCTCCGGGCTCACTAACCATCACAAACCATTCATAAACATCATTATGAACTTCTTGAAAAGTTCAAGCTCAAACGGCACATTTACCTCATAAAACACGCAAGGGGTATTTCGGTAATTTTGAGCCAAAAGTTCGAAAACGAGATTTTTACCTCAGATATTAAACATTGCAGACATAATCTCCTTCAAACATTGAGTTGACCCATTCGAGGATTGCTGGTCAACTACCCTTAAATTTGGGTAAAAATGACCTTAGGGGCATTTTGGTTATTTGTACTGAAACAAAAAAATCCGTTACAATCACACTAGAAGATATAGAAGTTATGATCCATTTATTATAGTTCAAAATGCCAGACAAGTATATTATATCTTAGGGAAAGTAGGTCACAATGGAGGGTTGTGAATAAGATAAAACCAAGAGGTATGATTGAAATAGAGGAAGATCCGTTGAAGATGCGTATCAAGTGGATGATCCACATCCTTCAAGGGCTTACCGATGCAACAATCCTAAAACCCCCTTTCATTGACTAGGGAAGTTGACTTAATTGAATGCATAAGTAACCATCCAATAGAAATCACGAAGATGAAACAAATGATAGTAGTGCTAATGAGTGACTTAGTGATCAACAACAGAGTGATGATAAAAAAGTCCTACACTTTGAGATTAACTAAGGTGTTCAATATTATATGCAATATTATTATGAAATTATTTGAAATTTCCTGATTTAATTAATATTTTGTTGTGGATTATTTTTTAATTGTTTCAGTATGGTTAGTAGAGGCAAAGGCCGACCTCGGAAGGTCAATTTACCCACCACCACCACCACCTCAGCCACCACCCTCCCACCACCTCCACCACCGCCCCTCCTTCCCATCACCTCAGCCACGTCCCTCCCATCACATCAGCCACCGTCCCTCCCACTATCTCAGCCATCGTTCCTTCCACCACCTTAACCACTATCCCTTCCACTACCTCCATCACTTCCCCTTTCACCACCTCTACCTAATCCAAACCATCAGGACCCAGGCTTCTGGATGATGCCCATTCCTGGGTATGTTGAGCCCCCACCCCTCCAGTATTCACACTCATAGCCCACGCATTATGACCCCTCCCCTATCCCTACCACTGCCCCTAGCCCTATCACTGTCTAACTTCCAACCCCGTATCTCTGATCAAACTCCCTCCTTCCTTGATGCGGCACAGGCATGGGACGCCAATGGGAGGCCCTCCCAGACGGGAGGCCACTTGGGCTGATGGTAGACCGCTCTAGCAGGATCAGGCCGGATAAAGACAGGTAGGTTGAAACATGTTTTTTATTACATTTTAATTTTACATTGCTTATGATATTTGAGCAATTTTGATTGGTTTTTGATATTTTTTTCATCTATGTAATAGTTTTCTCCCATTTTCTGGCTTACAGGATCATGGAGGTTATACAGAGTCGATATAATCATTTGTGGCCCACATGGATTGATATCCCTATTGATGTCAAGGAGTCATGATGGAAGGAGTAGAAGATAATTATATGATTACTTCGCTTTTGTTAAAATATATGTTTATATTATTTAGTTATATGCCTGATATGCAATCACTAATGTGTTGTGAATTTGTTTATGTAGAAAACATTCTACATTAAGCCCGAGCATGAGCCCAAGGTGAAGGGCTTGGACGATTAGGTCCTCCAAGCGAATGTGGGATATGTTTCATGATCTTTGTAAGGGACATATGAACTCATGGCTGAATGACGCCACCTTGCCTGAGTCAGCGCCACTAGGCCAGCGACCCGACCTTCAAGGATAGGTCGGTAAGGGAAAGACAAACCAAGCCTTATAAAAAGGTGGGTCACTTACACGAGTGGATCAAGCACCTAGGGGGGACAGGAAGAGCTTGGTAATTCTTTACCCTTTCTACATTTTATAATAACATTTACTATATTTGAATTATGGAAAATACTATATTTTGATGACTTTATTGTGCTTATTTATGCGAGGGAGTTGAGCCACCCTTACACAAAGCGAGCTATTTTGGGAGACTCACACTTGAAAGGGTGAGAGAGGGGGCAGCCTTGAGAGGTCTAGGTAGATTCGCTGAGGTGACCTATGTAAGTTTAAATTTAGACATATCTTTACTTAATTATTATTATTATTTTCATTTATGTTATAATCATTACTTACAACGTGTTTTTTCTTTTTTCCTTTGCAGTCAGTTTACCGACCTTTGGTAGAGGCTGACCCAGTACCAACCCAAATGGCCGAGGCTGGGCCCAATGTTACATTCCTCCTTCTTCCAATGAGGAGGATGTGTGGGCCCAGGTGATTGGTGGCCCTTACAAGGGTCATGTATATGGGATGGGGTACTATCCTGAGAGTGTATCCCCATCCTCCACCACTGGGTCAATTACTAGGGATGATGCCCTAAGGGTGCATGTCCATGCCCTCGACCATGAGCTAGCAGGAGGCCCAGTTGATCCAGGATAGCAGGAGCAGTGGCACGGCTCCTTCAACAGGCTCTCAAGCAGGAAGCAAGGCGAGCAGCTATGGAGGAGGAGCTAAGAGAGATCTTCGAGCTTAAGCTCTCCTTGAGCTACAATAGCAGAAGAACACAAAGAAGGAGCATGAGAAAGCACAGAATAAAGGCTCAGCCTAGAAAGATGAGGAGAAGATCACTCTCGATGTGATAACCTTCTTGCGGGACATGCAGGGTTTAGGATCCTCCAACTTCGGCAAGACGCTCCCCATCCCACTCCCCTCCATCTTTGAGGGCCGATCACAATCGAGGCACAGATGACGATGACCGTCAAGATGATGATAATGTAGCCGATGCCATCTGTAACACCCTGAAATTTATTTAAAAATTAATTTAAACTTTAGTAGTCATAATTTTAAAAATCTAACAGTTTAGCAATGATGAGGGTGGTCCAACGAACGTTTAAAAAAAAAATTTTTTGGGTCGGGTGAATAGTAACCTTATCGCCATCTGCTCCCCCGAGCTAAACCCTAGATTCTGACCTAAAGGTGCTCGAAATTAGGAAAACATGGGAATAAGGTTAGAAATAGGTGGGTATGATAATTTTATATTTAGAATTAATTTTCAAATAATATTCAGTTCAATCGAGTATGGTGTTTACCCTTCGGTGAGATTTCATGTAGGTTCTTACACGAATGAAACTTGCAATGCAAGTTTGCCACCTAAGGAGGACAAGTGTGTGGCTTGATATGTGCTACACAATTACACCTTTATGACTAACCAATAGAAATTGCACAAAATTACAATATTTATCTTCAAAGAAAACAATTTCATAATAATTAATGTGTACATTATCTTAAAGGAAATAAAAGAAAATAAAAAACTCTCCATTTCTTTGCTTCAAGTTCGGCCAGACCTCCTTTGAGCTTTCTTTCATTTTCTTCTTCATCTCCATACCAAGGTTTAGCTTGAAAACTCTAAGATACAACATCAAACATCCACATGTTTCATCACAAACACAAACTATCTCTTGAAAACTTGAATCAACTCCTTATAACAAACCCACACCTCATCAAACAACAATCATAGCTGCTATCCCTGCCTTGTTAGAAGAGGATTTAAGAAGGTTTGATCAATAATTGGATGTAGGAGTTCTTGAAAAGAACCAAGAACAAGTACAAGAACTTCAAAGAATCAAGTAGGGCTTTTCTTTGCCTTTTCTCTTCAAATTTATTCTAATGATTTCTGATTGAGATAGGTCTGAAATTTTTAATTGTATTGATGGATAATATGTTGATATTGATGTGTTAATTTTGGTGGAATGACTTGATGTTGGGAAAAATTAGTTTGGTCAAAGAGATGTTGAGTGATGCTTGCTGGATTTTCGGGTTTCTTAGGCAGTGTATAATTACTATTTTTCTGGGCATGTTGTAGGCATTTTCATGAGCTGGAAAAAATATATGTTCAATATAATATATTGGGCTAGTCCCAGAAATTTTATTGAGCTCTGAATTTGACTGTAAATTCCTTAAAAAATCAAAAACCGAAATGGTTTCCATGCTGTCTGGACTATCAGAACTAGAGCTGTGAATTTTGCAGATTTTTTTAACATAGCATATGATTGATTTTCCTTTTAAATTTTTACAGAGGGTTGATAACATGTTGAAGTTCAACTTTGATTTTTGTTTCAGTTAATTCAATCATTTGCTAGGGCTAAAAATTATGCATTTTGGTTTAAGCTAAGGTTAAGGGGTTCCTATTTGAATTTGTGTAATTGTTTTTAATAGTTAGAGAACTCTTTTTGCTCTGAAATTTTTAGGGAACCTTGTGAACACATTTAAGTGTCTTGGGTAATTTTTATAGTCTCTGACTTGACTTTTTGATGTGCAACTAAATTGTTCTATGAATATGTAAAATCTGCCATTATGCTGAAAATGAATTGATGTTGTGAATCGATGAAATAATGGTAACCTATTCTAGTATGGCATGAGCACAAGGATATAAATATAAATAATTGAGCATGTGAACTTATTGATGAGGTTAGGCACACATAGATATGATTGCTTATTACAATTGCTCAGATGTGAAAGGAAAACATAAGATTATGTTTCTTGGGTTGAGAAAGTAAATCCTTGTCTGGGAAAGTAAACCTGACTAGTTGGGGAAGTAAACCTGACTACCAAGAAAAGCATAAGGTTTATAATTCTTGGGCTGGAGAAAGTAAATCAGTTGGGGAAAGTAAACCTAACTGTGGGAAGTAAACTGACTAGGAATAGGTCTGTTGGAGAATTGGAGAAAGTAAATCCAATGATCATGTATAGGAATGGTTAGCCCTGAAATCGGTATATTACCCTAAAGTAGTCTTTTATCTTAAGTGCTAAGTGAAGGATTTTAGTAGCAATATTAAGGCCAATATGTTAAGTTGTGATTTAGTAGTATAGGGTTTATATGATGTTGAGTAGTATGGTATGTGATTGAATAATAAAAGCTACCCACTTTGAAGGATGATTTTAGAATTTTAAAATGAATACTTAATATATACTATGATCACATTTTCCTGATAAACCAAAGTGGTTAAATGACGATGACATTATGATTATGTATTTTAGGGATACCCTATGGAATTTTTCTCACCTACTTGTTTGTGTTTCCATGTTCTCCAGGTGGATTCCAAAAGATAGTGAAGCAACTACAAGAAAGACCAAATTGTAGTTTCTATAGTTTAGTTGTGGGAACTCGTATCTATTGTACATAGTTATACATATATGTATGTCTATAAATGTAGTAAAGACCCTATGTAGATTAAAGCTCATAGAAAGCTTTTGTTGTACTTGACTTGTATTAAATAAATACGTTATTTCTTGCAATATAGTTTGAAAAAAAAAACCACGAGTTAGTTAATATGCGTTCAACCAATTCTTGCTATAGATAATTAAGAAAGGTCGCTAATTAATGAGTAACAATTCTCGAGTACGATGTCATAACTTAAGGATGGGGTTTTACTTAGGAGGATGTTACACCATCAAATGCCTAATGCCAGAGTTCAACTAGTTTGTATATAACTTTATCATTTTTCCTTTCTAGATATTTTTTACATTTATTGTAATTTATATATATTTTATTGTTTTAATTTACTATTTTATTTAATCAATTTAATTTATTCATTTTATTATTTTTCTTATTTAATATCAGTTTGATTGATAATTAGGTTATTATGTAAATAAATAATAAATGATTAAAGATAAATTAAAAATAAATCTACGGATTAGAAGGTTATTATGGTAAAATGAAATATTAATAAAATAAAATTATTTTTCAAAATAAGCAACCGTCAAAAAGAGTTAAAGAATTATTTTATTTATTTCAATATCCATCGTAAAAAACAAAAACCCATCGGTATAAATATGTCTGTAACGCTCTGTGACGCCTTTTTATCTAATTGTCCTGACAAATAAGTATTTTCATACCCGTCGGTACACGTGTGATAACTACAAACAGGTTTTATTGTACCATCGGAATCTTATCAAGCCTAAAACGATGGCCCTATGTGCAATGCCCCAATTTTGCCATCGTGCAAAATTACCAAAATGCTCTTAGGTAATTTTCGCACGAGATTGAGGTTGGACAAACCTTAATTAGGAATTTTAACATTAGGGTAAATTATACGAGTTTTGGATAATAATTTGTGCGAAAATCGCAAATCCTAATTTTTCGTGCGCAAAATGACCAAAATGTCCCTAGACTCATTTTTGCCTAGAAATTGAAAATAGCCAATCCTGGCTATCCTCAGGGTTCGATTTATGTTTGAAGGGAATTATTTGTGATATGTTGATGTTGAGCTAAAAATCTCAACTCCGATTTTTACTGTACGTGAAATTACCAATTTACCTTGGAATTTAACCTGAGATTGAGCAATGTTTGAACCTGGTCATTACCGGAAAAGCCTAAAATGGTTGTACTAAGTAATACTTGGAAAGTTCAGGTAATTTTGGAGAGTTTTATGTGAAATTACCTTTTTACCCTAAGTTAATGCTTAATGAGTTTACTTAAGTAATTAAGGTGATATTAGACTCTAACCTTTTTGAATTGATTTCATTCATTAGCCTTGAGTTAAAAATTAATTACCTAAGGTTAAAAATAATTACTTAAGGTAAGTAGAGCCTAAGATTGTTTAAAGTAAAATTAAATTTCCTTTCCTTAATCACAAGAACTCATTA
The DNA here is from genome assembly GCA_030441495.1 of Dalbergia oliveri. NCBI lineage: Eukaryota > Viridiplantae > Streptophyta > Magnoliopsida > Fabales > Fabaceae > Dalbergia > Dalbergia oliveri. Next base: position 21,725,978 of record JAMLFY010000011.1, read on the forward strand.
TTTTAAGTTTAAGGTTAAAATTTCATTTAGGTAAAATCTAGTACAATTACATTTTCTTATCCTAAGTTTAGAACTTATATTACAAATTGATTTTAACTCATTTGAAATTAACTTCATTTACTAGTATATGATTATTCTTTTTACCTTATCTTGATTTGTCCTAAACACTTAACCTTTTACCATTTTCACTAATCTATCAATTCCTAATCTTTTACCTAAGTAACTAGACATCTAATACATGTTTTACCACTTGCAAATGATAAAAAATCTGATCATAATGCAATAAAAAACCAGCGCCCTTTTATGCCTCATATAATCATATTTTAATGGTTTTTCCAACAAAGAAATATATCCAACCTTATCACCATTTTTCTAGCTTTCTTTTTCATTATTTATGGTTATGTTTAATCAAAAGAAAACCCACCCATTTCAGCCATGTAGTGATAAGCCACAATGTCTCCCATTAGCACCATATTTTAGTGTTTTCATCCATTATACATGAACAAAATTATTATAACCATATAAGCTTTCTTTTTCTAAAGTTTTCTTTAATTAAAAAATGAAATAAACCCTCCATTTTCCAGCCATGAGGCAGCGGCCAACGCCCTTATATGCTTATAAATAGGTGCTCTTCCATTGCCAAAATATGCACACAAACACTCTTAGGCTTAGCACTTGCTTAATTGATAGTTTCTTTACTCAAAGTTGCTCAAAGTTCTCTAATTCTCTCAAGACTTCAAGCTTTCTTCTTTTCCTCATTCACATTCAAAAGACTCCATTCTCAACCTCTAATCAAGCTCTAAATCTCAAGTATACACATTCCAACCATAAATCAACTCCTAAACACATAACCTTTCCATTTCCAAATACAAAAACACAAGAAAAATTCTTCCTCCATTCTAACTAGCCTTGTCTAAATTCATCAACACCATTAGCATCAAATTTTCTTCTTCTTACTTCATAAAAGATCAAGCTTAATCTCTTGTAAACAAGAAACAACTTGCTAGTTTATTCTATGATTCTTCTCTTGTTCTTTCCTAAAATTCGGTTCCTATGGCTTGTTAATGACCATGGCTTGATGATGAGGAACCATGGTGGTGGTTGTGAATCCCTCATATAATGGACCTCTAAAGCTCAAGATTTAGTTTTTGTTGTCAAAAGATTTATAGAAAAATTGTTAGTTTACTTTAAGTTGATTCTTTTTGAGCTTGATGATGAGTTCAAGAAATAAGGTTCTTGGAACCATGGTAATAAGAACTCTAAAGCTCATTTCCTCTTTGTTAAGATTAATTGGAGTCAAAGAGTTCATTCTTTAAAAAGTCTTAAGTTTTGAGCTTAACAAGATATAAAAAGGAACTTGCATTCATGTGTATGTTTCAAGTCTTCCACATCATGTTTAAATTTCTAGCCTTGCATAATCATGTTTATATTTCAAGTAATCATCTTAATTCTTGAAGATAATAATAAGGATTTGCATATCATGTTTAAATTTCTGCCTTGCATAATCATATTTAAATTTCAAGTAGTCACCTTAATTCTTGAAGATAATAACAAGGATTTGCATATCATGTTTAAATTTCCAGCATTGCATAATCATGTTTATATTTCAAGCAATCACCTTAATTCTTGAAGATAATAATAAGGATATGCATATCATGTTTAAATTTTCAGCCTTGCATAATCATATTTATATTTCAAGGAATCACCTTAATTCTTGAAGATAATAACAAGGATTTGCATATCATGTTTAAATTTCCAGCTTTGCATAATCATGTTTATATTTCAAGCAATCACCTTAATTCTTGAAGATAATAATGTAGACTAGCATATCATGTTTAAATTTCCAAGTTGTGCATATCATGTTTAAATTTCAAGTCATTACTTTAAATTTTAAAGATAAGGAAATGGATTTGCACATCATATTTATATTTCAAGCCCTGCATATCATATTTATATTCCAAAGTTATCACTTTATAATGACCAAGATTAAAATGAGATTGCATGACATGCTTATGATTCTAGTTATCACCTAAATCTCTAAAGCTCAAGACTTGCTCCTTTTATCTTAAATTAAAAGTTTAACCATGAACATACTTCTAACATATAATTTCGGCCTTATAATGATAATAGGCCTATAGTTGAGTTTTACTTTATGTTAAGGCTTCATGTGTTTTTAATGCCTTGAGATAATTTTAAGAAAATCTAGCAACTAGAAATGAATTATGACACAATTTTCCAAGTTCTTAGAAATTAAAATAAAGGATTCTGATGTGCTTTTATAAACTCTATAAAATTCTTTTTGGAATTGTCTAATTAGGTAGGAATTGCTAATAATTAGTGTAATAATTAATTTTAGCATATTAGGAAAAGTCGGTAATTAGAAAGGGTTAAAAATGCAATTTCTAGAACACTTAAGATTTAATTTTTTCTAATATTGCTCAATGATGTTTGATACTATTCATGAGGTGATTAGTTAGTGAAAATTATTGTAATAATCACTAATGGTCTCCTTGAGGCATAAAAGGATAATTACAAGTGTTAGATTAAACCGATTTGTAGCTTTGACCTGTTTAAAGGCTAACGAGTAATTACCGATAATTTGAGGTTGAAAATAAGAATTGTGTTTGTGATGATCTTTGGTGCATTATGTATAACTTGATAAAGCATAGCATGTGCATTAGCTGAGCCCAATCCTTGAGTTCGGCATACTGGGTACGAACATGTTTAAGATGTTGATAATAAGCATGCCTATGCAAATCATGTTATGTTGAGTTGCAATTTTGATTGAGATTCTAGAGATGCATAATTAATGTGTTTTATGAGCATGAAATGTGAATTCATAAGTTATAATGTTATAGTGCTCAGGTTTGTACTTTAATGAACATGCTAAAATAAAGGTAACATAAGACATATGGAAATGATCCTCTAGACTCCCTGAATTAAAGGTTATGAGAGGTGATCCAAAAAGGACCCTTTAGACTTCAGGAATTAATGGTTATGAAAGGTGTTCCTATGCCCCCTAACCCACACTTAAGAGGAGAGAAGATATAGGGTGGCCTCCAAGGAAAAGTGAATGAGAAATCTAAGTCACCTAAAAGAATATTGAGTAGAAATCATGTTAGAAAGATTTATGTTCATTATGTCATTGATTGTGATATTTTTATGATAATTGGCATATGGCATTGACATGCATTCATGACATAATATGATGCGTCCATGATATTACGATTTATGCTAAAAGACACGACCTCGGCTAAAGGTATTTGAAACTTTATAAATGAACCTTATGCATGCTCATATTTTCATAATGAATCCGAGGTTCCTGAGGACGATGATGATGACACAACGCATTAGGAGGTGAAAGCCCTCCTGAGATTCTTTATAAGTTTCTCATCCCCTCTTCTTTTCTTTCCATCTCGTCTTCAGAGGTTGATGGCAATGTTCGTAATCTTCACTGATGCCCTATGTGGGAAATGCACTATGACCCGATAATGGTCCTATCATTTTATGGGTCATTGTCCAGTTAGTTTGTACGTCTTTATGGATCGTCCTTTCACGCACCCTATTTCTAGTAGCTGGTTCTCCCCACTGCCCCTTTCTTGGGTGGTAGGCCTTCGAGCGTTCGCGTCCGCAAGCTTAACAGTTCCACATACTCACTTTGCTGTATCATCTATTCGAGACTTCCCTGATGCACACCCCAATCACTACCTCATTCTACTAGGTCATGGTCAGACCCCTTAGAGGATCTACCTTTCCATCACTCCTCAGTAGGTCTGACCCCATTATCCTTATGGAGGTGAGGAGTGATAATAATGAAGAGACCATGATCATGCAGCCAACGAGAAGAACAGAGCCTGTACGTAGAGGTGTCACTCGTCCTCGGAGGCGTCCATGTTTGACCCACGTGACTTTATGCCAAATGACACCAGTTGATCCATGGTTTTCACTCTGATGTTCTAAGTAGGAGTAGTGAGGAGAGGAATATTATGCTAGTTTATTTTGTGTTTGATTGCTATTGTTCGTCTTGGATTCCTGTACTTAACTTAAGCTCTAGTCTATTTTGGTGCTTGATATGAACGGTTAATACTTATGCTATAACTATATGTGATGATAAAGTTATGTTCATGTGATAGTTGTGTATGTATGTGACTAGTTTTTATTTCTCCTCTCTATGTGCGAGACGGACAATGGGTTTTACTTAATATGCGTGGCTCACATTGTAACATCCCAAGTACAACATCATTCTTAAGTCATCACATCGTACTTGAAGAGGTTACTTATAAGTTTGCAAACCTTTCTTAATTATCTATAGCAAGAATCGATCAAACGTGTATTAACTAACTCGTGGTTCTATCAAAATATATAGCAAGAAACAACATATTTATTTAATACAAGTCAAGTACAAAAGGAAACTCTTTTATGAGCTTTAGTTCGCATCTGTTCTTTACTACATTACAAGACATATATATATATATATATATATATATATATATATATAACTAGAGCTTGGTATACGGGTCGCGACCGCGGACCAACTCGTTAACTCGCAACCCACATGAAAATGGACCAAAAAATTTTGAGTCAACCCATGGACTTTTTTGGTCCGCTCTGCCAGCCCGCGGCTAATGGGCCTGCCCGCGGATTGCGACCACCCGCCTAGCCCGCATAAAAATATAAAATGCTTTAGGCCTTTAGTCCATTTCTTTAGTTCAGCCACATTCCAGCCCACAATTTGTTAGTTGACACACTAAAACGTCCAAACCCAAGTGGCCAAGCCCAAGGACGTTTAGTGGCCCAAAGTGGAAGACCCTAGGGTAAATCACTAAGTGGCAAGTGCTATTCACATTAATCACTTTTTCACTCTCAATCTCGGTCTTCACTTCAATCTTCTCCTCTTAAATGTACGCGTCCCTCGCTCTCCGGTCTCCTTGACTCCTTCTGAGCTCTTCGGTCGCGGGTCGGGGCGCCGTCTTCAGCTTCATGTTTCTCAACTCGCGGCGTAGCTCTTCCCTCCGATCTCCGCCTCAACTCGGCGGCGGCATCTTCAGACTTCTGAGCTCTTCGGTCGTGGCGGGTCGAGGTCGCGGGTCGAGCGCGCTTCAGCTTCAGTGTTTCTCAACCGCGGCGTATCTCTCCCTCCGATCTCCGCCTCAACTCGCGGCGCCGCCCCAGGTCTTCCGTCGGGTTGCTGCCTCTCAAGTCTCACTCACAGTGCGGCCTCAGAGCTTCGCCGTCGATTGCTGCCTCTCAGTTTCAACTCGCGGCCTCGTGTCTCTCTCAAATAGTGCCACGACCTCTCCCCTCAGTCTCGCTTGCCGTGCTTGCCTGCCGAGCTCCACCAGAAGATATCATCGCTTGTGTGCCGGCTCGCCTAACTCCACGGACTCCTCCGCCTCCACCAAGAGACTGAAGAGCAACATTCACATCTGTTTCTTGTGAGTATTATGTTTTCATCATGTGTTTTTTTTCTTCCAAATATGCTTTGTTTAGTTGAACTTAGAATCAATTTTGGATTGTTCATTTGTTTGTAAAATTTGTAGCTTGAAATTTAAAATGTTTTTATTGTCATTGTTTGGTGTGATTTAGATTGAAAATTAAATATGAATATGTCCAAGTCAACTGGGTTCGTCTACTCCGAAGCTAGTCATACTAATTATGATCGACATGTTGATGCTGGTGTTAGTACTGGTACTTGCACAGGTGATGATAGTCAATCATCGCTCCCTGAATCTGAAGCACCCAATCAAAATAAGAGGATTAGAACTCTTTCATCTAGTGTTTGGCAATATTTTGATAAAATTGGGGTTGGTAAGGATGGAAGAGAGAGCACAATGCAAGGCTTGTGGGAATGCATATGTTAGTGGTGGTACTAGGTATGGAACTTCAACATTATTGCGTCATATGAATAAATGTGACAAAATACCTAGGTTTCCAGAATAGTGAGGTTGGAAAATTAATACTTGATCAAGCTGGAAAATTAAGATCTAAAAAGGTTGATAACAAACTTGTGCGTGACATGGTTGCTATGTGTATCATAGAGCATGACCTTCCATTTAATTTTGTTGAATATAGGAGGGTTAAGGAGTTGTTGAACTATCTAAATCCTTAAGCCAAAGTTTACTCTAGGCGTATGGTAACTTTGGATGTGATTAATATGTATGAGAGTGAAAAGAAGAAGTTGAAGGAAGTGTTGTCTCACATTCCAAGTAGGGTATGTTTGACTTCTGATGTTTGGACTTCTTGTACAACTGAGGGCTATATCACATTGACAGCTCATTTTGTTGATGAGAATTGGAAGCTTAATAGTAAAATTCTTAATTTCTCTCATATGCCTCCTCCTCACATTGGACGTGAATTATCTAAGTATGTGTTAAATTTTTTGCAAGAGTGGGGTATTGATGGAAAAGTTTTTTCATTGACTTTAGACAATGCTAGTTCTAATGACAATATGCAAGAAGTGCTAAAAGATAGGCTTCGTGATATGCCTAAGGGTTTGTTATGTGGTGGTGAGTTTTTTCACATCCGATGTTGTGCTCATATTTTAAACTTAATTGTTCAAGAGGGTTTGAAAGCTACTAGTACGCTTTACACAAAATAAGAGAGAGCATCAAGTATGTCAAGGGATCAGAGGCAAGAATGAATGCTTTCAAAGAAATTGTAAAAAAATATGGCGGTGCTAGTGTTGGTTTGCGTTTAGATGTATCTACTAGGTGGAACTCCACTTTTCTTATGCTTGAAAGTGCACTTCCATATCGGCGTTCTTTTTGGCAATATGCTTTGAATGAACCAAACTATAAGCATTGCCCTTCTGAGGAAGAATGGATAAGAGCTGGAAAAATGTGTGAATTTTTGCGTCCCTTTTATGTGATCACTAACTTGATATCTGGATCATCCTATCCAACATCAAATCTGTATTTCAAACAAGTGTGGAGGATTGAATGTTTGCTCATTCAAAATGTGAGCAATGAGGATGCAGTCATTTGGGATATGGCTTCTAGGATGAAAGTGAAGTTTGACAAGTATTGGAGTGATTATAGTGTTGTGCTTGCACTTGGATCTGTTCTTGATCCTCGCATGAAGTTTACATTTTTGGAGTTTTGCTACCAAGCTCCTCTGACCCAATAGCTTGTCAAGAAAAGTTGCATTCCGTGAAAGATAAATTGACTACTCTTTTTAATGAGTATGTGCAAATGTCTTCTGAGAGTCAGGCAATTCTCAAGTTCAAAGTAGCCAGCCTCACGCTAATCAAGCAGTGAGTGGAAATTTTGTTGGAGATCCATCAATTTCACCGTGGGTTGATATGGATGTAAGTTTATATTTTTCGCTTGTTATGTTTTTATTTTTATGTTTGCTTATTAGAATTCTAATTATTGTTATAATTTGAAAATGATATAGGAGTATATTGAATATGAGAATCAAAATGTTACTGAAGTTGGAAAGTCACAATTGGATATTTATTTGGATGAGCAAAAAATGGAGTTTCAATCTCATCAAAATCTTGATATATTGCATTATTGGAAGGACAATAGACATCGATTTCTAGATTTAGCACTGATGGCTTGTGATATTTTGAGCATTCCTATAACAACTGTGGCATCTGAATCTGCATTTAGCATTGGTTCTCGTGTTCTCAACAAATATAGAAGTTCTCTTCTTTCCAAAAATGTGCAAGCTTTGATATGTACTAGAAATTGGTTGCTTGGCTTTGATGTGCAAGGTAAATAATATATTTTCAATTCTTGTCTTTTTCCTATTGTAATATTTTGAATAAATGTGATGATAATTGTTTTGTTTTGTTTGTGTTGTGAGTTGTAGAGCAAGAAGGAGATTCAAGTTCAGATGAAGAAGGCACTAATTCAAAAGCACCTAGTGGTGCTTCAGGTGTTATCATTGAATAATAATTTGCAATGGTTTGAGACTTTTAGTGAACTTTGAAAATATTTGTGTTCTTTACCTTATCTTTTTTATGGATGGACTTTGTAAGGACATTATATTTTTATTTGTATTTTTATGGATGGACTTTATTTATGTGCTTGATAATAATGGATGGACTTTGTAATAATTTAAATTTGATGTGTTTAAGACTTTTGTTTTGCTGAGTTGGTTTATTTTATTATTTTTGGTATTTGATTTGCTTATATTTGATATTTGATAGTTAGTAGTTATAATTTATATTCTTTAGTAGTTTCGATATTCTTTATGATTGGAGGAGTTATATATATTTGATTAGTTTGTAATTTGTATGTTATTATTTTGAAAAAATTAACACTTGGATTTTAATATTTGCAGTATTTAGTAATTAGTATTGTTATTTGTTTAAAATTTAAATTGGATACTATAAAGAAAAATGTATATACATATTTTGTGAGGTAAAATATGTTGTATAAATATAAATATGTAATATTTGGTATTAAAAGGGTAAAAAAAAATTGAAAGGAAAAAAAAAAAGTTGATTCGCGGGGTTGCGGTCGCCGTTAGTACACGGACACTTGGGCCAAAAAACGGACGGTCGCGACTTGCGGCCTAGGCGGAGCTGCCCGAACCAGGCAAAATGCCAGTCCATTTATGAAGCGGACCGGCTCTGGCCGTTAATGTTGGTCCGGTACCGGGCTAACGTTGACCCTCAATATTGCTTTAATATAACTATGTACAATAGATACAAGTTCCAACAACTAAACTATAGAAATTACAATTTGGTCTTTCTTGTAGCTGCTTCACTATCCTCTGGAATCAACCTGGAGACAACATGGAAACACAAACAAGGGGTGAGAATTCTGAAATTCTAGGAGGTATCCCGAAATACATAATCATAATGTCATCGTCATCGTCCAGCCACTTTGTTTATCAAGAAAATGTGATTATACAATACATATTAAATGTCCATTTTAAAGTTCTAAAATCATCCTTCCAAAATGGGTAGCTTTTATTATTCAATCACATATCATACTACTCAACAGCATATAAACCCTATACCTGCTAAATCACAACTTAACATATTGGCCTCAAAATTGATACTAAAATTCTTTACTTAGCACATAAGATAAACGACTACTTTAGGGTAATAGGCTGCATTTTTAGGACGGAGCTCATCCTATACATAATCATTGGATTTACTTTCTCCAATTCTCATAGAGACCTATTCCTAGTCAGGTTTACTTTCCCGACTTAATTCAAGGGTAGTCAGGTTTACTTTCCTTGACTAGTCAAGTTTACTTTCCCCGACAACTGGATTTACTTTCTCCAGCCTAAGAAACATAATCTTATGCTTTTCTTTTGCATATGAGCAATTGTAATAAGCATTCATAACTATGTGTGCCTTACCTCACCAATAAGCTCACATGCTCAATTATTCATATTCATATTCTTGTGCTCATGCCATACCAGGTACAAGATGCCATTATTTCATCAATTTTAAGGATCAATTTATTTTCAGCACAATGGAGATTTCACATATTCATAGCATAATTTATTTGCACATCAAAAAATCAATTTAGAGTAAAAATTACACAAGACACTTCAATGTGTCCACAAGTTTCCTAAAAGTTTCCAAAGTAAAAAGAATTCTCTAACTATGTTAAAAAAATTAGACAAATTCAGAAGTCAGAAACCCCTATTTATAGCCAATAGTGATAGTTCCCAATTTTATTACCCTATCAAATGAACATATCACATCATACAAAAATTCACAGTTGGACTTCAATATGTCCTAAATACCCTGTAAAAATTTCAGGTGATTATTCCATCATTTGTTATAGTAATAAAATTAGAAAGTTTATAGCTTCAGTCCCAATAATCCAGGCAGCACATAGATCACTTCGGTTCATGATTTTTTCTAGGCAGTAGCAGTTTGAAACAAGGCTCAAGAAAATTTATGCAAATAGCCTAGGATGTTAGCTTCAACATATATTTTTTGTAGCTAATGAAAAGACCCATAAATATACTAGAAAATTCGTGTTCAGTTCCTCCCATAGCAAAACCGAAATTCCAGCAACATGCTTCAAAATTTCTTTTGACAAAAATGATTTTTAACATCATCCAAACACTCACCAAAATTCATACATCAATATCAACATATTATCAACCAATATAGCCAGAAATTCTGGACCAAGATCAATCAGAAATGTTAAGAATAAATTTGGGAAGAAAAGGCCAAAGAAAACCCTACTTTTGGTGTCTAATGGATCCTTTGCTCCAAGTTACTCCAAGATTGATCCCTTCCACTTCAAAGCTCCCAAATCAACCACAAATCCTTCCTAAATCAGTGAGGAAGCAAGGTATCAAGGTGAGGATTGATGGAGATTTGAGATTTTAATCGGTTAGATTTGTAGGTATTGAGGTGGAGAACAAGTTTAGTGAAAGGATCTTGGTGTTTTAGTGACTTTGGGTTAGGGTTTTGCAAGCTTGAAGTTTGTTAATGGAGGTTTGAGAGGAAGAACAATGGAAGTATGCTTTTCAAGGCCTCTTGGCCGAAAATGATGATGGTGGGGTGATAAGGTTGGTTGTGTTGTGTTTATCTTGTGTTAAAGTGTAGATATCATATAATATAAATGTGTAATTTTTTAAAGAAAAGGAAAACAAATGGATGGCTAGGATTTAATCTTGGTTTGCAAGATTAAATCTTAGCCTTACACTTGGCTTGAATGGATATACATTATCCATGTATAATGATTAAACTATCTTTCGATGTTAGAAACCGCATACGAATTTTATCGAACGAATGAGATATTAGCTCCCGAGTTAAATATAATAAATGAAAGGTCAAGATTAAAACTTGTTTTTCAAGTTTTAATCCTTGCCATCCACTTGGCATAAAGTGGATGGTAAAGGTTATTCGGCCACCAAGTAACTTGTACGTGATAAAATCGTATATCAAAACTCTACCGAACGGGTAAAGCGTACCCAATAGTCAAACATTACCCGAAAATTAATTCTCGGTATAACTTCTCATTCCTTATCATTTCTAACCTTAACCCTCTCTTTCTCATCCTGGGCATTTTTCAGTCCAGATCTAGGGTTTTGGAAGTCCTGATGGCCGTGGGCTGCAAGATTACTATTCACCTCGGCCCAAAAATTTTTTTTTTACTACGTTTGTTGGGCAACCTTCATCATTGCTAAACTGTCAAATTTTTGAAATTACAACTAATAAAGCTCAAATTAATTTTTAAATAATTTTCAAGTGTTGCATTACCACTCACCTTAAAAAGAATTTTGCCCTCAAAATTCATTTGAAAATGATTCAAAACAGCTTCATAAATCAAACAAACAATCCACACATAGGAAAACAAAAGACAATAATCAAATCCTAAACGTCCTAACCTTAGATCAAATTTTTGGGTGGTGACGTCCTTCGGCATTTATGGTGAAACTCTGGTGTTGTGGCTTGTGTTCTCATATCGAGCCATCTCAGAGAGTATTCATCATGTCGTCTGGTTCAACCTCCTAGTACGTCTACGTTTGCCATTAGTTCCTGAACACACCAGACAAAGATATTGAGTTGATCAGGCTCAACACTGCTAAGTGTGATAACAACCAACTACAACACCACTAGACTGTCATGCATATCTAAACTCTATATCCTATCATATAGATAAGATTCAAGGCATGACTTATCTATACTTTGGAAGCATAGTTAGTCCATTCCTCAAGGTCTTGCAAGAATGACTTGATACCATAATATAACATCCCCCAAGTCCAGCATCATTTTAAGTCATGACATCGTATTCTAGGAGTAGTTACTTATAAGTTTGCGGACCTTTCCTAATTATCTATAGTAAGAATCGTTAACCGTGTAATAACTAACTCGTGGTTCTATCAAAATATATAGCAAGAAACGCGTATTTATTTAATACAAGTCAAGTACAAAAGGAAGCTCTTCTATGAGTTTTAGTTCACATATGTTCTTTACTACATTTACAGACATATATATATATAAAACTATGTACAATAGATACAAGTTCTCACAACTAAACTATAGAAATTACAATTTGGTCTTGTAGCTGATTCACTATCCTCTAGAATCAACCTAGAGATGACAGAAACACAAACAAGTAGGGGTGAGAATTCTGAAATTCTAAGGTATCCGAAATACATAATCATAATGTCATCGTCATCATCCCAGCCACTTCAGTTTATCAAGAAAATGTAATGAAACAATACATATTAAATGTCCATTTTAAAGTTCTAAAATCATCCTTTCGAAGTGGGTAGCTTTTATTATTCAATCACATATCATACTACTCAACATATAAACCCTATATTGCTAAATCACAACTTAACATATGGGCCTCAAAATTGATACTAAAATTCTTTACTTAGCACATAAGGTAAAAGACTACTTTAGGGTAATAGGCTTTTTCAGGATTAGCTCATCCCTATACATAATCATTGGATTTACTTTCTCCAATTCTCATAGAGACCTATTCCGTTAGGTTTACTTTCCTCGACTTAATTCAAGGGTAGTCAGGTTTACTTTCCCTAACAACCAGATTTACTTTCTCTAGCCTAAGAATTATAAACCTTATGTTTTTCTTGGTAGTTAGGTTTACTTTCCTCAAAATTTACTTTCTCCAACCAAGAAACATAATCTTATGTTTTTCTTTCGCATATGAGCAATTGTAATAAGCATTCATACCTATATGTGCCTAACCTCATCAATAAGTTCACATGCTCAATTATTCATATTCATATTCTTGTCCTCATGCCATACTAGTACAAGATGTCATTATTTCATCAATTTCAAGCATCAATTGATTTTCAGCACAATGGCAGATTTCATATATTCATAGCACAATTTATTTGCATATCAAACAATCAATTCAGAGGCTATAAAAATTATACAAGACACTTCAATGTGTCCACAAGGTTCCCTGAAAATTCCAAAGCAAAAAGAATTCCCTAACTATATTAAAATAATTAGACAAATTGGGAGGTCAAGAACCCCCTATTTTCAGCTAATAGCCATAGTTCCCAATTTTATTACCCTATCAAATGAACATATCACATCATACAAAAATTCACAGTTGGACCTCATATGTCCTAAATACCCTGTAAAAATTTCAGGTGAATATTCAATCATTTGATGTAGTAATAAAATTAGTAAAGTTTATAGTTTCAATCCCAATAATCCAGGCAGCACATAGTTCACTTCGGTTCATGATTTTTTTTTTCAGGTAAGTAGAAACAAAGCTAAAGAAAATTTATGAAACTAGCCTAGGATGTTAGCTTCAACATATATTTTTTATAGCTCATGAAAAACCCGCAAATATACCAGAAAATTCGTGTTCAGTCCTCCATAGCAAGACCGAAATTCCAACAACATGCTTCAAAATCTCTTTTGGCAAAAATGATTTTTAACATCATCCAAACACTCACCAAAATTCATAAATCAATATCAACATATTATCAACCAATATAGCTAGAAATTTCAGACCAAGATCAATAAGAATGTTAAGAATAAATTTGGGAAGAAAAGGCCAAAGAAAACCCTACTTTTGGTATCTAATGGATCCTTGGCTCCAAGTTGCTCCAAGATTGATCCTTTCCACTTCAAAGCTCCCAAATTAACCTCAAATCCTTCCTAAATCAGTAAGGAAGCAAGGTATCAAGGTGAGGATTGATGGTGATTTGAGATTTTAATCGGTTAGATTTGTAGGTATTGAGGTGTAGAACAAGTTTAGTGAAAGGATCTTGGTGTTTTAGTGACTTTGAGCTAGGGTTTTGCAAGCTTGAAGTTTGTTAATGGAGGTTTGAGAGGAAGAACAATGGAAGACTATTTTTCAAGGCCTCTTGGCCGAAAATGATGATGGTGGGGTGATAAGGTTGGTTGTGTTGTGTTTATCTTGTGTTAAAGTGTAGATATCATATAATATAAATGTGTAATTCTTTAAAGAAAAGGAAAACAAATGGATGGCTAGGATTTAATCTTGGTTTACAAGATTAAATCTTGGCCTTACACTTGGCTTGAATGGATATACATTATCCATGTATAATGATTAAACTATCTTTCGTGTTAGAAACCACACATTGAAATTTTACCGAATGTATGAGATATTGGCTTTTTAGTAAAATATAATAAATGAAAGGTCAAAATTAAAACTGGCTTTTCAAGTTTTAATCCTTGCCATCCACTTGGCATAAAGTGGATGGTAAAGGTTACTGGGCCACCTAGTAACTTGTATGGTGTTAAAAACTACACATCAAAACTCTCCTGAAGGGTAAACGCCGTACCGGGTAGTCAAACATTACCAGAAAATTAATTCTAGGTATAACTTCTCATTCCTTATCATTTCTAACCTTAACCCACTCTTTTCTCAGTCCCAAGCATTTCTCGGTCTGGACTAAGGTTTTGCTTGGACGGCTGGGGCTTGCAAGGTTACTATTCACCCCCGGCCTTGGAATTTTTTTTAAATACATTCGGGCCACCCTCATCATTGTTAACTGTCATATTTTTTAAATTACAACTAATAAAGCTCAAATTAATTTTTTAATATTTTTCAGGGTGTTACATTACCACCCACCTTAAAAAGAATTTTGTCCTCAAAATTCATTTGAAAACGATTCAAATGGAGTTTCATAAATCAAACAAGTAATCCACACACATGCAAACAAAATACAATAATCAAATCCTAAAGGGAATCAAACTAGAAACACAGGAGGAGCAAAGGTAGATGTATCAGATACTTGTTGAATTTAGAAAAGCAAACCCACCTCCCTTTTAGGAACCTTCAAACCCGAGCAAATATGAAGAGTAGATCAAAGTAATGGAAAAGATTTTGTTCCTTGTGACCTAATGATTAAAAGGTGTCTTTTCACTACCTATATGCTAAAGGCAGATGTATAATTTTGGTGGGTCAGGACTAAGGGATTATTTGAGGCATCTCAAATAGTAGTCACTTGGGAAATCTTCAAGGAGGAATTCTACCAGAATTTTTCCCCACCTCGTGAATAATGCAAAAGAATTGGAGTTCATGGGACTCAAAAAGGAACTATGAGTGTGGTAGAATACACTGCCAAATTTTTGCTATCAAGTTCTCTACCATTCACGAATGTGATCTTAATGAAGTTTAGAAGTGTATCAAATATGAAAGAGGTTTACGAGAGGACATTCAACCCTTAGTGGCACTGTTGGAGATTAGAGATTATGCTATGCTCGAAAACAAAAGTTGACTAGTAGAGGAATATAACTAGAAGCTAGGGATTGCCAAGTCCGTTAAGGACACTCTAAGAAAAGATTGGCACCTGAAGACCAAGACAATGAGGATGGCCTACCCCTAAAGAAACAGTTCAACCCAGTCTATGAGGACAAATAGCCACAAAAGTTAACCATGAGGCATGACTACCCAGCATGTAAGAAGACAGTAATAGACCTTGTTTGGTTGAAAAAAAATGTATGCTACCACTATGGAAAATCAAGGAATAAGATTTGTGAGTGTCCATATAAGTATCCAAAACTTACTACAAAGCCACACTACTAGAGTAGGGTCTTCACCCTGAGTGTTGAGGGGGCATTACCACTTAGGTTTTATTAAGGTAGGAATGCTTTTGCTACATTATAGGATTCAATTGCTAGTTCTGGATTGGCTATGTTTGGATTGCTTGATTGATATAAACTATCTTTTTTAAGTTAATATTAATTGAATTTTTAGGGCAAAAATTTTAAAAAGGTGGTTAGTAACATAACACCCCAAAATTATTCAAAATTAATTTGAACTTTGTTAATGAGAATTTCAAAATTCTGAGAGACTTAGCGATGATGAGGACAACCCAGTGGATGAGTAGAAAAAAAATTTCTAGGCCAAGCATGAATAATAAGTTTTCAGGCCCACGAATGAATAGTCATTCTAAAACTAGGACCAAGGATAACCCCAGGACTAAAGGAACTTAGACTCTGAGGCTGGGTAGAGTATTAGGCCAGGCCCGGTAAGATATTTCACCCATTTGGTAGTTCGATGTAAGGTTTTTAGCCTCTATAAAGAAAAGAATATCATCGACAAAAAAGATATGTGAAATGGCCACACCCCTAAAGAACGTCATAGGACATTAATCCCCTTTATCTACCTGGTCAAGAATCATCACAAAAAATTGCACCATGCATAAAACTAAAAGATAAGGGATATAGGATTAGCTTGCTGAAGCCCCAATTAGGCTTCAAATGCTCCAGGCAGTTCCATTCCAAACAATAGAGAGCACAGAGGAAGATACACAAAATAAGTTGAACAATAGAACTAGGGAAGCCATATTCAAACAAAACTGATTAAAGTTCCAATCAATGCTGTCATAAGATTTATGTAAATCAATTTTTAAGGCTAAAATACCTCAACACTTAGAGGTTGTCACTATCTCCTCAAATTGAAAATAAATGAATTCAAGTACCGAATGCACCAAAATTATGTTTAGGACACAACTTGGGTCATCTCTACCTGAAAAGGCTATGTTACTCAATTGGAAAAGAAATGGGTTTTGGAGATCAATTTGTCGCAATTAAAAATAATTAAGAATAATCAAGAGATAAAAACACTAGTGCAAGGGTATTCCTAGACTTGGGATTTATTATCATGGACTTGGGATTACTAATAGCCACATTAGTGGCTATTAATAATTACTTACTGACAATTTTACTAATGATTAATTGACCTCTAGACTTTAATCAATACAAACAACTGGCAAATAGGATCCCAATTTCCTAGGAATCATATTGATCTAATTTACCAATTACTATAGCCAAACTGCCAATCAAAATGTTTATTGTAATGTTCTTACCTTAAACACAATTCAATTGATCAATTCAATTATGCCTAAGGTTTTTCCTAAATGACAATCGCTAACTTGTTCCAGGTAAAGATTGCAATATTCATAACAACAATTAAAGGAATAGAAACTCAAGAACAATAGTAAAACTAATGCATTTAACAAAAAATTCATCTAAAATATAATCCTAATTCATATGAAAACCCTTACACTAGTAAAAAACTACTTCTCCATTTCAGAGAATTCCAATCGCCTAGATCCTTTCCAAGGTGTTTCTTGCTCCATGTATGCCCTTTGTCCACTCCAATCAATATCCCTGACATAAACCTTAGCTCCAGACCCTTCAGAAAGCGTAAATGCAAGATGTTTTGAATGATAACACAACCAATTTAAACAAAATATTTTGAAGAATGTAACGCCTTGATTTTTCTTTTGAGTGCAAATGACGAAATACCCTGAAGTCATTTTTACCGAAATTCGAGGGAAGCCAACCTGCAGTCCTTGAATGGGTCAACTCAATGTTTAAATGGAATTATATCTGTTATATTTGATATTGAGGTGAAAATCTTGTTCCAAACTTTCAACTCAAAATGACCAAAATACCCTAGCATTTTACACGGGTAAAGGTGCCGTTTAGCAGAACTTTTTCAGAAAGTTTGGAATGATGTTTATGAGTGATTTATGATGGTTAGTTTGCTCAGGAGGTCCCGAGTTTTAGTGCAAAATTATCATTTTGCCCCCTATAATAGTGTACAGTGAGCCTAATGACGTAATTAAGCAAACCTAAGCAATATTAGACTTAATTAAAGATTGATTTATTTTGATAATTAATCTAGAATCAAAATAATTTATTAAGGCTAATTAGAATCTAAGATTGCTTAGTTAAACTCTAATTACATCCTTGATTCAAGATTCCTAGTCATAGAATCTTGAATAGTATTTTCTCTCTCAATTCCTTAAATTAAGGAATTGTGCCCATACCTTCATTTGACTAAGAATGATTTTAAATTGTTAGTCTAGTAAGACCACCCCTAAATCAAGTCTTGACAACCTTAATTAACCATTACATCACCTAAACACTTTCTTACAAACTCCTAATCAAAACCTTAATCAAAGAAACACCTAAACACATCGTTAAACCACAATTACATGAACAAATTATCCTCCTCCCCTGACTGAAATGCTGGCTGAATTCATGATATCCATTTTGTGTCACATGTTGATTTTGTTTCACTCAAATACCATACCTCAAGCCATGCTTTGAACCATACCTAGTCATGCTTTTAACCATGCCTTTGAATGACAACTTTTTTAAGATATTTTCCTCCCCTTTGGCATGAAGAACTTTAGCCTCCTCCTCCCAAATCAGCCTCCATTACTTCATTTTTCTATAAATACCAATCTTTGAAGAACTTGGTTGCACTTTAGAAGCTTTGCCAAGTTTAGTTCTCTTGCTTTTTCTTTCATTTTCTCTCAAAGTTCTCTTCATCTTGCTCTTTTTTTCCTCCCTCAAAGAAACCTTTCCACCACCATAATCCACCACAAATAACCTTAAACCACCATTCCCTCACCTCAAACCACCTCTCAAACACTTAATCTTACCATTTCCAAGCTTGCTTTCTTAAGGAAAAATCATCTTCCTTGAGAAACCTTGTTAGCTGAATCCTTATTGTCATCCAAGAGAAGATTTTGTCCTTTCATTTCATCAAGGATCCAAGCTTTCTTTCATTTCTTTCAAGACTTCTTTAGGTAGGGTTTTATTTCAAAGTTTTTACTTGTTTTCTTCAAGAAAAGTTCTAGTTTTCTCTTGGTTCAAAACTCTTTTTCTCTTCTTTTTCTTTTTTGACCATGAGGCCTTTTCATGAGAAAAACTTTGGCTTGATGATGAGGTTCAAGATAATGGCTTTGTTGTTGTCATGTGAGAAACCTCTAAAGCTTGAAAAACTTGGTCTTGGACCATATATGCTTTTGGTTTCTTTCCTTTTCTTGTTTATGTTTTTGGTTTCCTCTTCCTTTTCCCTTTAAAGATTTTGGTTTCTTCTTCCTTTGTTTGAACAAAGTTTGTTAAAAATGTTAAGTAGATCACAAAAGTTTTGTTAAGAAAATTAATCCTATGGTTTCAAAGAGCTTTAAGCTTACCCTTGCCAACCTTAAAGTTGGTCAGCCGTTCTAAGAGTTTTACTCTAGATTGAAGCCCATGAGCAATAAAATAAAGATTATAACTTAGTTCTTTGTATGTTTGTTTAGACAAAGTGTTGAGCTTTGTGTCCATTTTCTTGAGCTTGATGATGAAGTTCAAAACCAAAGGCTTCTTTAAAGATTTGTTGCTAAGAACTTTAAAGCTCACTTTATGTTGTTAGGATACATATTGGGTTAAGGTTATAATGTTCCTCTAAAGTCTTGTAAGAGCCCTAGTTAAGATAAAATGAGTTGCATTCATGTTTATATTTATGCCTTGCATTGCATGTTTATTTTGATGCCATCACTAAGCTCTCAAGAATAACTAAATGAACTTGCATTATCATGTTTAAGTTTCCAAGCTTGCATTTCATGTTTATATTTCAAGTCATCACTTAATCTTTAAAGATAATAATGAGGTTGCATTTCATATTTATTTTATGCTCTCACTTTATTTTCTAATGAAGAGTAAAATAAGTGCATTGCATGTTTAAGTTTATGCCATCCCTTAAATATCCTAGAGCTCAAAGACTTGCCCAAGTATTTACATAAAGTTATAGAAAATGGAGGCATTTCAAGAATTCCATTTTGGCCTTGTGATGATGATGGTGGACTTGAGATAAGTTCATCTAATCATAAGTACCCATAGTCTAAATCTTGGAATTTTTCTAAGCTTAGGTGTATTTAATGAACCTTATGAACAAAGTTTGATGTTTTAAATCTATTCCTTGAGCTAAATAAATTAGCTACTGACCTTACCTATTTTTGTATGATTTTAATGAGAGGGATTGATTTCTAAAAGAGTTTTGAGTTCCTAAAATGATTCCAAGAGAAACTAGTAACTTATATGCTTTTAAATCATGAGATTATGTGATTATATGATGCTTATGTTTTCGGTTCCGGCTTGTGCAATTGGCCACTATATAAATTCTGTTTTATGGTGTTAAAATGTGTAAAATTATGTTTGAGTGAAGTAAGGAACGATTTAGAAAAGTTAGGAAAGAACAAGTAACTAGAAAGGACTTAAAATGTGAATTCTAGAACACTTAGATGCACAAATTGTAAATTCTATTCCAGCATAATTGGACTTAAGAAAAATGGTTTATAATTAGTGGATATGTGTAGGAATCCCTCATAATTGGTTTAGGAGTTGATTATAGAGCCTTAGGGAAGACGGAACTTAGAAAGGGTCAAAGACGGAGATTCTAGGGCCTCATAAGCATATGACAAAATTCCGCCCAAAGTGATGCAATGCTGTTTGGATATATTAGTGAACATAAATCTTAGTGAGAATTGTAAGTAATGATCCCTTAGGTGTTATAAAGAACTATAATGGGAAATAGGATAATTAGAACACAAGTTTAAGACCCGTAAGGGCCAAAGCATAAAATATCTTAGGATAGGGAGATGTGATGTGAGAATGAGATCAAATAAGTATGGTATTGATGTATGTGAATCATTTAAATACCATGAGTATGAAAATGTATGGATGTGTGGCATGTTGCTATAATGATGTGGTATGCTATGTTTAAAATGCATGAGAATATGAGATATGAATAAATGATATGTTATATGATGTTCTATGGTTGTATACTCATGTTGCATCCATATGAGATATGATAATATGGAAATGATCCCATTATGACTTCCTGAGTTAAGGGTTGTAAGGTGATCCAAGAAAGAAATATGATTTCCCTTATTTTCCCCACATGAAATCTAGTGACGGCTAGTTAGGTTTGAGCTCATTCCTAGGCGATGGGTGTATTTGGAGTTTTGGTGATCATGAGAAAATCGCTGGCAGCAGGTTGGGTGGATTTTGGTGACCATGATGAGGGTGGAAAAGTTAAGAAAGGAACTCGAGGAGTTCAATTATGATAAAGTAAAAGATGCATATGCATATGTTTCGTGGTCGTTCCTTTGGTGCTTATGATTAAGTGATACATGTTGAGTATGTGAATTGTCATTGCAATGCATACATAAAATATCTGCTGCATTCATACCATCAAGACTCATGCTAAAAGAAACCCACTTCGGATAGTAGGATTTGAGAAATTAAAACTGAACCTATGCATGTACATCTCTTTCATAATGAAACCCAAAGTGGGGGCAACGACGATGACACTTGTGTTAAAGTCGAGAGCCCTATTGAGAATCTTGTATAAGTATTCTCACCCTTTTGCTTTCCTCCCGTGTCGTCTCTAGATGGGATTGATATGGATGTTTGTGATCTTCCTTGAGGCGGGCGTAGGAACCACGTCATCTAGACAAATTAGAGGGCAGCGGAAGCATGAAGACTAGTCTAGCCTCGTTGACAATTGGTTTTGCATTAGTTAAAGTTGTTTGGTGTAATTGATACCCCTAGGTGTCCTTATATTTATAAGGACATCATTGTTATGTTATGATTATGTTATACTACTATAATTTATGTTGTGATTATTCTATGGTTTTATTCATGGTTATTATGATGACGCATATCTGGCTATTATGTTTTATGTTTAATAGTCGATATCTATGCGCATATGCGGCTCACATTTTAAGTCTTAAGTTTAAAAAGAAAAAATTAGTCACATTTTGTTACTCATATTTTAAAGAAAAGTAAGTCAAGATTTGAAACAAAGATGCAACAACTAATAACTAACCGAATGCAACTCGAGCATATGAAGTTAAGAGTTAGGGTGTTACAAAGAACATCTAATGGTTTCCTTGAGTTTTCTTGAAATAGCAAACAGGTTCTTCCGTATGCATAACATGTCTCTTAAAGTGAAAATAATTTCACTGTACATGCACAAACATGATTTATCTCTTTTAAAGAGATAGAAACTCAATGATAGTGAGATTTATATCGCGAATTAAACGTATACATGCTTAACTGCTAAAGAAAATCATTGTATGCAAGAAACCAAGGAAAGATCTTTAGAAAAGTACAACTTTAGAAAGTACACTTCAATTTAAGAAATTCAAATAAGCTCTAAAGCAAGTGTATTCTACAACCTTCAATCATCCTAATTGTAATCATCTTATCATCTACAAACTCTGATTGAAGACTAAAAGATCACATATATATCAAGAAATTGATACCTCACTTCAAAAAGTCCACTTCAGTGAAACAATGCACTCTATGAGAAAAGGAGGGAAATTTGAATTTCAAATTTGAAGTCAAATCCAATTACAAACTGGCACATTATCTCTTTTTCCAACTTGGTTAACCACTCTAGCTTCTAGAAGAAAAAGTTTAGAAACCTTGTTCAAAAGGTAAAAAGTAGTTCTGAAGGTAACATTAGAAACCTCTGTTTCACAATAGCTTCTACAAAGCTTCAGACAAAAAGCTACACCTCTAGATTGCTTTTCAAGAAACAAACAGATGATTAACACGTGTCACTTGGACAACTGATCAAGGGCAACAGGAAAGATGAAGACCATCTATAAATAGAGATGTTGTGACTTCAAATGAAGAGATTCTGACATTATATATGAGTTGAAACATTGTGAAAATTTCTCCCAATCTCTTTTAAAGTTCATTACATCTTGTAATCAATTTTCTTGTCACTAAAATCTTCTTTCTACGTTCTTTATAGATCATATGTTCTTCCAAGGAAGAATTTTAGAGGCAGTCATTCAAGTTTATCCCAGACTTGTTCAAAATCTTATGGAAACTTAAGTATAGGTTAGTTTGAGTGGTAAACCTAAACACAAACCTTTATATCTTCGATCTAATAGTGATAGGTGTGAGTTAGCTTGGAGAGGCTACTCAAAGACTACTTGCAATGCAACAGTAGAGTTAGCTGGTCAGTTTTAGCTTAAAGAAGCTGGTCAAAGACTACTCAAGGTTAGATTGGAGAGGTTTGTTAAAGACTACTAAGTTGTGAGGTGTGAGTTACTAGTCACTGTTCAACTTAGAGAGGCCAATTAAAGGCTACTTGGTTTGTGACAATAAAGGTTGCTACTAGTCATAGGTAAGAGCTTAGGAAGGCTACTAAAGACTATCCAACTTTCTTAGTTTAAGAAAGGTTTTTAGTGGAACTCAACTATTGTTGAGAACTAGATGTAGGTAGGTTAGCCAAACCAATATAAAATCTTTGTGTCATATCTCTCTCTCCTCAAGCTCCTTTATATTACTACTTTACTTTGTTTTATTCTTTGTGTTGTTCTTTATATCTATTATACATGTTGTCATCATATCTGTTGTTTGTTTATAAAGTAGCTTTTTGAAGTAACTAATGCTATTTTCACTGCACTTCAAGCTCATAGCTCGATAGTATATTATCTAAGTTTTAGAAGCTAAGAAGGAAAAAAAAAGCGAAGCACGATTCAACCCTCTTTTCATGTGCTTTTCTACCTACAAGTGGTACAGAGCTTAGGCCTCTAAGGAGTAGAGCAATCTAACGACCTAAGGACAAAGATCCTGATGAGTTATGGCCTGAAATATTCACATTGTAGAAGGACACTCTCAACAAATCGCCATTCTTTGATGGTGGAGACTATGCCTATTGGAGAGATAGGATGGAGCTGTTTGTTAAATACACAAGTCTTGACTTATAGGAGATCATATAGGAAGGTGACTATATTCCTACTAAAGAAGTTCCTAGAACTAATGATGCACCATTAATGTCAAGAGAAGTCCCAGGAGTAGGTGGTCAAGCAACACAAAGCCAAAGTTCAGTTGAACTCCAAAGCTAAGTACATGTTCACGTGTGCACTAAGCAAGATTGAATATACAAAATCATTGCTTGTGACACGGCAAAGGAAATATGGGATAGACTACACATGCTACATGAAGGCACTGATCAAGTTAGAAAGCTAAGATCAATATGTTGATTCATCAATATGAAATGTTTAAAATGACAGATCAAGAAAGTATTGATGAAATGACCACAAAGTTTATGAATATCATAAACTAATTAAAGGGTCTTGGCAAAAGATATTCTAACTAAAAAATGGTTAGAAAAATCTTAAGAATCCTCCCTACCAAATGGCTGCCTAAGGTCACAGCCATTAGAAGCTAAAGACCTTCAAACTCTTAGTCTAGATGCATTCACTAGGTCTCTCAAAACCCATGAGGTTGTGCTTGAAAATGCATGGTGAATCTATCAAGAAGAGCAAATCCATGGCCTTGAAATCATCTCATTAGAAACAACATAAAAACAAAGCAATGAAGTTGTTCAAACCTCTAATGAAGAGGAAGAATCCGATGATGATTCTGAAGATGAGAATGGAGATGAATCTCCATGCTTGTGAGGAAGATGTCAAAAGCTTGGAAGGGCAGAACAAAAAGAAGAAAGGACATCAACCTTAAGAAAGACAAGAAAGGCAAGGGAAAGCTTGGAAAGCATCACTTGCTACAATTGTGGTGAGAAGGGACACTTTAAACCCGAATGTCCTAAGCTCAAGGGTCCACAAAAGAAGTTTGGCGCCAAGAAGAAAAGCATGTTGGCCACATGAAGCAACTTCAAAGAAAAAAAGGAAGGTCAGAAGACCAAGAGGAGCTAGACATTACCAACATATGCTTCATGGAAAATTATACTTTAGAAAGTGAACCTAAATAATTCTATATTGACCTTTCCTATGATAAACTACTTACTTTATATGAAGAGTTGCTTGAAAACTCTCAAACTCTTTTCTATCACTATCTCAACCTGAAGAAGAAATATCAAAAGGTTGTTTTAGAAGTTGAAATGGCCAAGTCAGAAGTAGAAAATCTAAGGCTTGAGAAGGAAGAATTAAAAGGAGAAAATAAAGTTTCAAATATCAAGCTTAATGCCTTAGAAGGTGAAGTCTCTAAGAAAAATGAAAAATCTCAAAAAATTATTTTTGAATTAGAAAGGACTTCAAGGCTTCTCAAATTTGACATTGAGAAGATGGTAAATGGTTCAAGGAACCTTCAACTGATGCTTGGAGGTCAAAGGCCATATTTTCAAAGAACAAGGTTGGGATATGAGGAGGAATTGGATGAGAAAGGAAAGACAACTCAATCAAAGAAAACAAGGAACCAAGTTTCCTGTACTTTCTACTATAAGAAGGGATACCTACCTGGCAAGTGCTTCATGAGGAAGAAGTCTATCAAAAAGGTTAGGAAACCTCCCCCTCTAAAGACTAACCCAAATGGACCGAAGAAGGTATGGGTACCTAAATCAAGCACTGTGTTTGTTACAGGTGTGTTGAGAACACATGTTCAGCAGACAACAAGTGGTACATGGACAATGGCTGCTCTAGACACATGCCCGGGTTTAGAAGATGGTTCAAAAACTTGAAGGCAAAAAACTCTAGATCAATCAAGTTTGGTGATTAAGGTAAGGCCAAGGTCATAGGCATAGGAAATGTTAGTAAGGATAATTCCCACCAAATTTTTTATGTGCTGCTTGTTGATGGTTGCTCACAATCTATTGAGTATCAGCTAGTTCTATGACAACACTTTAATGTTTTATTTAATGCTCATGCATGCAAGATAGTAAATCCCACCTTTGGACAAGTCATCTTATCTAGAAAGAGGCATGATAATACATATGTATTATTCTTGGAAGACCTTCTAGATCAGGATGTAAAATGTCTCGCATCCTTCATGAATGATAAGTGGTTATGGCATAAGAAGCTTGAATATGCTCATATGAAGCTTATTTCTGAGCTTTCTAGAAAGAGCTTGTTAAAGGCCTGCCAAAGATCAGATTTGACAAGGACTTAACATGTGATTTCTATGAGAAAGCAAGCAAACCAAGGACAAGAATGTGGTTTCAACCACTAAGCGACCTAAACTTTTACACATGGATCTTTTCTGGACTAACCAAGACTGTAGTCTTACTAGGAAGAGATATGGTCTTGTCATTGTGGATGATTACTTAAGATTTATATGGATTATCTTCCTAGCTTCTAAGGACGAGGTGGTTGAAAGATTCAAACATTTTGCAGAACATGTTTACACTAGAAAGGATTCTCAAATTACCTCTATCAATTCTAATCATGGAGGAGAATTTGAAAATCATGTTTTCGAAGAGTTTTGTGAAAAACATGGCATCCTTCATGAGTTTTCTGCACTAATAACTCCCCAATAAAATGGGGTTGCTGAAAGGAAAAATAGAAGCTTGCAAGAGAAGGCCAGAACTATGTTTCTAGAAAGTGGTTTATTAAAAGGTTTTTGGGTAGGCTGTAATCACCTATTGCTATATCCAAAATAGAATCTTTCTAAGGCTAATCCTAAAAAAACACTTTATGAGCTAGAAGGACAAAAAATGCAATATATCATATTTTCACTTCTTTGGCTCATCCGTTTTATCCTTAACACCAAGGACAAACTTGCAAAGTTTGATCCTAAGTCTGATGATGACATTTTCTTATGTTATTCCTTAGCCTCTAAAGCTTATAGGTATACAACAAAAGAACGCTATGCGTTGAGAAGACAATCCATATCAAATTCAAGGAGCTCAAGAAGGACTTTGCTGATGATCTTGAAAATCTGAATGAAAATCTTAAAAAATAGAACCTCAAGGACTTTTTAGAAAGCAAGCAAATGAAACCTCAACCTTCAGAAAGTAAGCTTCAGAACATGGATACTTTAAAAAGCTTGCTCAGGACTCCAAAGCAATTAGAAAGTGATCTTTCTGAGCATGAAGAAAAGCACTCTAAAGATGAAAGAGTAACTGAAGATCTTCAAGGTCACAGAAACTACAAGGGTGTTTCTGATTTAAATGTAGTTCTAGGAAAAAAAGTTCTTGGAAATATTTCCAAAGGTATGAGAACCAGATTATCCCTTAGAAATCAATCAAACTATGCTTTCATCTCCACTATCGAGCTTGAATGCATTGAAGAAGCTTTGTGTGATCAAAGTTGGGTGGATGCTATGCAAGAAGAACTTGATCAATTCAAGAAAAGTAAAGTCTAGACACTCATTGAAAGGCCAAAAGGGAAAACCATCATCAAAAAAAAAAACTGGGTGTTCAGGAACAAACTTGATGAAGTTGGCAAAGTCATCCAGAACAAAACAAGATTGGTTGCACAAGGTTATAATCAATAAGAGGGAATTGATTATGATGAAACCTTTGCACCAATAGCTAGGCTAGAAGCCATAACAATGCTACTTGCTTTTCTCCTTCAAAGGATTCACTCTTTAAAGATAGATGTCAAGTTTTCATTTTTAAATAGATTTCTCTCTAGGAAGTTTATGTGAAGGCCCTAGTTTTGAGATCAAAGACCTTTCCAGCCATGTCTTCAAGCTGACCAAAGCACTCTATGGTTGAAACAAGCTCCTCGAGCTTGGTATGGACACTACTCTTTTTCCTCTTGAACAAGATAATTAATTTCTAATAGTTCAAATATATGTTGATGACATTATATTTGGCGCTTTGACCATTCTTGAAAAGTTTCTCCGATTTGCCAAAAAAACAACAAAAAGAAGGAACCTTGAACCATCATAAAAAATACACAAAGGAGCTTTTGAAAAAGTTCAATTTAGATCAAGCCAAACCTATGAGTACCCCTATGCATCCATCTCAAATCATCAATGCTGCGAGAATGGAGAAAAAGTATAATTATAGAGGAATAATAGGTTCACTTCTATATCTTATAGCAAGTATACCTAACATTCAATTAAGTGTGGGGTTTTAATTTCAATCTAACCCAAAGCAATCACACTTAAATACTGCAAAAAAATCTTTAGATACTTATCCGGACTACTAATCTTGGTTTATGGTATGAGAAAGGTACATCATGTGAGATTATAGGTTACCGTGATGCTGATTTCGCTGAGAGAAGTAGAGGAAAAGCACTAGTAGATGTTACCGCTTCTTCGAAAAAAGCCTCATCACTTAGTCATGCAAAAAGCAAAATGCCATTGCACTCTCTACTATGAAGTTGAATATGTAGCTATTGCAAACTACCTATCCAGATGCTGGATAAGGAACTAGCTAGAAGATTAACACTTGAGGTATTCCAAAATCCCTATCTTCTATGATAATACTAGTGCTTTTAATCTTGCTAAGAATCATATTCAGCACTCTAGATCCAAGCATATAGATGTTAAACATCATTTTATTCGTGATCATGTTCAAAAAGGAGATGTTGAGTTAATGTTTGTGAATATTGAAGACCAAGTGTCTGATATATTCACAAAACAATTAGCTGAAGATCGCTTTTGCATTTTGAAAAAGCTTATGAACTTAAAAGTCTTTTAAATCTGATAAGCATTCATGTACAAACATCTCTAGGCATTCCCCTTCATCGCTCTACATGAAGCCCATATGAAGACATCAGGATGCAAGCTCAAAACATCAATTTGCAAAGCCAGAAAATTGCACATGATATTTATACTGTTCGGCCAAAGTTTCCTACATCGAGTCCCCAACAATAGTTGAGTTTCCACTCAAAACCTTTTTCAAACCGAGAAAGTTGGATAGTCTTTGCAGGATCCTTCGCAAGCTCTTACCCTGACCAGGAGTAACCTTTATTGTCACAAACTAAGTAGTTATTCACTAGCCTTTCTATAACACCCTAATATTTAACTCAACACACCTAGGACGTATTTGAGTTAATTATTAGTTATTACTCTTTTGTTCCAATTCTTAATTTAAACTCTTGGAAATACTTTAATGAAATTACAGGAAATTTTTTAAAAAAAACCAAAATGTGAGCCGCACATACTAACTAAAACCCATCATCTATCTCACACATATAGAGGAGAAATAAAAATGAGTCACATGCGTGAACAACAATCACATGAACATAACTACATCATCATATATAATTATAGCATAAGTATTAACCGTCCCATATCACACACAAAAATATACTACTAAAAGAGTATCATGCTTACCAACAGAGGTTGGGCTAGGTATAGCCATCCAAAAAGGACATAAGTAACATATGGATAGAAACTAAAACAACCTACTAACACATCTCCTCCCACTACTCCTACTGGATATGCCTAGAGTAGATAACCTTTCAAAATATCAAAAGAAAGGCTACACTCCTAAAGGTCCACCATCAACACCTACTAATGATGCTCCTGAGAAAGGGGAAGGTATTCCAGCACGCGAGCAAGGTCGGTAGGAGTAGCAGACAACCTACAAAATGATAAGACTAGTTGGTAGGATTGAAGTGCATCTCCCAAGTGGGAGCTTCTGGAACCCTGCCAACTTCTACATTCTCTCGAGTACTAACATGGTAATTAGCGGGTATTACTAATGTTTTGAATATGCACTAGTCGTAACATGAGGAATAAGGAAGTGTACTACATATATAGTCGTAGCCAAAATCAGATAGATATATATAGACCTCAGGTTTAGGACAGGATGTACATTATCATAAGAGGTAACCAGGAATACCCCTAACTAGTCAAAATCTTTATAGTGAACAAGACTAGTTCCTCCTACCGAAAACCCAACCTACCCAAGATAACATAGAGATGCAACGTAGCAAAAGAAGACTAATATACATCAGCTTAGGCCAGGAAGGTCCTAAGACTATCCTATTACTATGTACAATGCTTCCGTCTCTGGAGATCTCTACTCTCATACAGGAAACCGTTGGCCATTGGGCGATGACCTCACCTCCGCCTGGGCACCGGGTCCTCAGAGGATCTAGTCAGATGAGGAGGATGACGAAACAGGTGCGTCGCCGGCCATATGCGGGTGGAGCGAGGGGACTCAAACGTGAGATGATGGGCCATGTGAAGGGGCACACCATCATAAGGAAAGCAGGTTCGAAGTTCGCTGCAAAGACCGAAGTATCTGAAGGAACGATCAAAGAACATATAGATCCGAAACTGGGAATAACCAACAGCACATGAGTCCAATGCCGAATCATATTGCCATACCCATTGTGGCGAATCACAGAAACACCAGGGATTAACATCTGCGAATTAACAATATAATACATACAACTTGGGGGTGAGAATATTATAAAATTCTCAGGACGTAGTTTCCCCCATATATACACAGGAGGCATAAGCAATTCATGCATATACAATATTCATACAAAATCATACACAGAAATCTTGAAAACCCATAGGTCGGGAACTAAGGATAATATCATAATAATCGATCGAGTAATAATATGTACAATCAGAAACTCCATTCCTCATATCTTTCTCAATTTTCTCAACATAGGGAAGGCTTATTCTCACAGAGAGATACATTCACTCTCCACAATTTCATAGAGGACCATAGACTGCTAGGACATGAGCTCATTCCTATTCAGATCACGAACTTCATTTTTTTCCATTTTCTGATCACTCAGGTATATGCCTAGCCGATACGTATCGACTCATGACTTTTCTAAGGAAGTCCTTCTTTTTGTCTTCCCTCTCAATTCTTTCTAAGCCTTGTTTCTATTTTCCCCATATGTTTCAAACATAGACAGGAAGATATGTACATACTATCATAGGATTTCAGCCATTTCCACATCATTATTATTAGGATTGATGTTCCAGGCACAATAATTTGTTACCATACCAAACAACCATTCCAACCTTAAGGAAAATTTCAAATGACACTTCAATGTGTCTAAAACAACCTGTAAAAATTTCAGGGCAATCAGAGTTATATAACCACTTCAATAAAATAGGCAAATCTGGTGGCCAGAAGCCACAAATTCATAGTCCAGACTTGTGTCTCAAAATATTTAGCCCTAGAATTCGATGGAATCATGGTACAATAAAATTCAGAGTATTTCAACATGTTATTAGTCTTGTGTAAAAATTTCAGGAGCTATCTCAATCAATTGCTATGATGAAAAATTCGGGCAAGTTTGTTACTTCAGTCTCAAGGATTTCAGCAGTTACAATTTGGTTCTTAATTTTTTGAGGCATCAAACCTTAGAATTAACCCCTAAGAAAATTCGTGTGTTTAGTTTAAGAGGTTAACTACAACATATAATTTTCATCACTCATGAAACCACCCACAAAATTTCCAGAAAATTCATGAAAAGTTCTGATTAAATAGAAATCAATCCAGCAACCTAGTTCCAATTTCACTTGAGAGGAAACCCTTTTTAAAACCATCCAAAGACAACACAAAAATTCATAAATCAATATCAATATGTTAATCATCAATATCATCAAAATTTTCGGAATTAGGGCAAGCTAAAACAGAGTTGAAAAATTTCACAAAAAGGAAGCAGAAAACCTACTCTTGAAGGTTCAGTTTCTATCTTAGCTTGCTTCAAGGTGGGATTTCTTCACAACCAAAATTTCCCACACAACTTCAAACCCTCCTCTGATCAATGATGGATGTGCAAGAAGGATGAGGTTTTTGAAATTCCAATCGCTTATAATTGTAGAGGTGGAAGTGTAGATCAATTTTTGTGAAGGAAGATTTAGGTTTTGATGATTCTAAGCTAGGGTTTTTGTGAGATGAACACAAGGTGAAGCTCTTGGCTATGGAGGACTTCCAACTTCTGATTTCTCCCTGGAATGGCCGAGAATGATGCTTGGCTTTGGGAGGAAGATTGGTGACAGGCTTGTAATAAATACAAGCCAAGATATTTATCCAAGATCATGATGAGTTTTGATCACTAGGCTATGATGGACAGCTAGGATTTGATCTTGGATTCCAAGATTAGATCTTGGCCTTCCACTTGTCTTGATTAGGTAGATATTATTTAGTTGTAGTAATGAAAGTATCTTTTGTGTTAAAAACCGCATACCGAAATCTCACCGAACGGGCAAACACCGTACCCCATCTACTTATATTACCCGTAAAGCAATTTTAAGCATAACATTATCATTTCCACACATGTCTAACCTTATTTTCATGTTTCCTAACTTTGAGGCACCTCTGGGTCCCAAACTCTCCAGTTTCGATGGCCCTGCTGCGGCCGCGAGTACTATTCAAATTTTTTTTTGTACTCGGTCATGGAGTCGTGCTCATCATAACCACGTGCCATAATTCTAATATTCCTATTAAGTTTTCCTCAATTAATATCTGAAGAAAACTAGGATGTTACAGCTTCAACGTAGATCACTAACGTAGCCATTGCTCTCTGAAGACGAGATAGAAAAGAAAAAGAGAGGAAATGAGAAACTTGTAAAAGAATCTTAGTAAGGCTTTTGCCTCCAAACAAATGTCATCATCTTCGTCCTTAGGAACCTTGGGTTTCATTATGAAAATAGTGGACAATTAAGAAAATCCATTTATTAAGTTTTAAATACCATTATCCGAGGCCCGTGTCTTTTAGCATGAATCTTAATGTTGAATGCAATGTACCATATTATGAAATGCATGTCAATGCTTATGCAACATACTACAAGATTTGAATGAATTATAATAACATAAGGAACATAGTTCATTTGAATATTATCTCTCCTCTTTACTCTCTTAGGTGAGTTAACTTTCTTGTTCTCTTTTATGGGGCCACCCTAATACTCTATCCTCTTGAAAGTTCTAGGTTATGAGCTCATACACACTAGTCTATACTTATCCTATAGATAAGCAAATTCCGACTCCTAAGTGCAAGTTAGGGGGCATATGATCACCTTTCATAACCATTAATTCCTGAGTCTAAAGGATCACCTTTATTGGATCACCTCTCATAACCTTTAATTCGGGAGTCTAGAGGATCACTTCCATATGTTTTATATCACCTTATCCTTATTGGATCATCTCTTATAACTTTTAGTTGGGAGTCTAGAGGATCATTTCCATGTGTTTTATGTTATTTAGAGATGCAGTACATGAACATATAATCATAACTTATCATTTTACATTTCATGCTCAAAATTCCATAATTTTTCTAAGTCCACAAATTTGGTGAAAATTCGTATAAGGTTAAGAATGAAATTTCCCAAATTGCTTCCTGTCATATAACATATCAAACATGCATCTCAATCGATCATTCATAATCACAACATGCCACAAATCATCATGTAATTAATCACATAAGCATACATCATATTCATTGCATATATCCATAGGCATGTTATCATCATAAAAACATTTATAATAGAGAAATAAATGCATTGATTCATAAAAATATATCTCATAAACAACTATTCAAAACTTTTGTCAATAACACAAGCTTGAGGCATTCTAACCATGGACAAGGTTAGAAACCAACAATGCTTGAACAAATAAAGAAGAAATCCCTATCTCTTATGTAAGGTCTAAAAAGAATCCTTATCTCCTTCCTTAAGCTTGAGCAAGAGTCCTTGGAGTGGATGACCCTCCTTGTATCTTGGCTCTAGAACTGAGTGCTTAAGAAAAATATTTTCACTAGAGTTAAAGATTGTAACTCTTGTGAAGGCTAGTGAAAGTTTAGGCTTAGAATTTAAGTGTTAAGCTGAATGTTAGAGAGTGAAAAGAAGTCTTTCAAGAGAAAAACATAAGAAGAAATGGTAGAGAAAGAATAATAGAGAAAGAACACTTAGGGAGTTTTTAAGGCTTGAAGACTAGCAAGAATGTATGTATTTTACAAGAGTTAGAGGATGTAGCTCTTGCAAAGCATGGTGAGATCTCTTTATGACTTGGAAATGGAATGAATAGAAGAGAGTTTGAAGAGTATTTATAGTGGAAGGATCAAGAAAAGAAAAGAATGTTTGCATGATTTATGCAAGCATGTTGGCCAAATTTTGGGATGAAAATGCTTTATGTTTTAAGCAAACATGTTGCCTAATTTTGGGATGAAAATGCTTCATGTTTTATGCAAAAATGTTGTTGGGCATGCTTGGTTAGTGGAAATTTTCTAACCTTTAATAATGTATGCATCATAGATTTACATCATGTAACTTTATACTTTAATAGGTGTTTTTAATTTTTAGCATGGAACTGTCTATGTGCATGTATGTAGTTAAGAATATGCATGATGTATGTGATTGAATTATTGTATTGCCATCTTAATCCAATGGCTTAGATTCATTCTTGTTTAAAGACAAGTCTAGGGATTTGTGCAAATGACATTGTAGTAATTATTAAAGTAATTGCATTGTAGTAATTTCTTTAATCAAGATAAGGGTATTTTTACGATTAGACAATGACAGTGGTATTCTTGTAATTTCATTTATAGAATAAGGGTGTCCTTGTCATTAACTAAAAAGGCAATGGTAGTTTGGTAATTTCTTTTACATAGCAAGGGTGTTTTTGTAATTTCAATTAAGTGATGGCATTTTTTCTAGACACACTTGATTATTCTAACTATGCTAATCTCATTAATCAACAATAAATCACTAATGTTGACTTCCTACCATGGGGCCAAGATCAACCGCCTAGTCGATAAATCAATTGTTCGAGTTCATTGAGTCAATTAGCTTAGATGAAATTTGGGATGTTACATTCTCTAAGCTAAAACCTGAGTAGTCTTGTACTAGCCTCTCCAAGCTAACGTGAGTAGTCTTTGACAACCTCTAAGCTAAACCGAGTAGTCTTTCATTAGCCTCTCCAAGCTAAACCTGACCCAAGAACATTTACCTCTCACATTGCAAGTAGTTTTTGCTTAGCTTCTCCAAGCTATCTCACGTTGATCACTATTGGATTGAGGTTACAAGAGGTTTGTGTTTGGGTTTGCAACTCAAACTAACCTACACTCAAGTTTTCGTAAAATATACAATAATAGATCTGGAAAAACTTGAATGACTTCTTTCTAGCGATTCTTCCTTTGAAGAACGTGTTATCGATTAAGAATGTAGAAAGAAGACTTTTACAAACAAGGAAACTGATTACAAGAGGTAATGAACTTTACTAAAAAGATGAGGATAAAATTTTAGCGATTCAACTATTGTGCAACGTCAAGATCTATCTTTTGAAAGCTCAACATCTCTATTTATAGATGGTTTTCCTTTATAACCGTTGCCCTTGATCTGTTGTACAAGTGACACGTGTTGATCATTCGTTTGTATCTTGGAAAGCAGTCTAGGGGAGTAGCCCATCTTGTGTCAGTTGTTGTAGAAGCTATTATGAAACATTGATTTCTGAGACAACCTTAAGAAACTACTTTTTACTTTCTGAATGAGGTTTCTGAACACTTCCTCTCGAAGCTAGAGTAGTTGACCAAGTTATTAGAAAAGAAGACATGCCAGGATCCGGGTTTGACTTCAAATTTAAATTTCAAATTTTCCTCCTCTTCTTGTGAAGTGCACCGTTTCATTGAAACATGAGCTTTCTGAAGTGCGACATCAGTCCCTGAATGTCTTTGATCTTTCAAACTTCAATTAGTTCTTATAGATGATACAATGATTGCGATCATGATGATCAAAGGTTGTAGAACACACATGCTTTAGAGTTGGATAGATATCTTCACTTTAAGCGTACTTTTGAAGTCACGTTTTACATCTTAAGATTTGTGCCTTGGTTTTGCATTCTTGATGATTTTCTTCAATCCATTAGACATTTATATGCTCTTTTCATGAATAATTTTCATTTCCATTTAGTTCCAATCTCTTTAAGCAAGACACAACATGTTTGCACATGTAAAGTGAAGTTATTATTGTTATAGAGTTGATGTTATTTTAACAAAGGAACTTGTTTGCTATATCAAGAAACTCAAGGTAGATATTAGTTACTCTTCAAAATATTTTCCTTAAATTGGTTAGGTCATCATTCAAAACATATAGTGTAACATTCTCCCAAGTACGACCTCATCCTTAGGTCATGGCATCGTAGTCGAGAGTTGTTACTTATAGATTTATGGACCTTTCTTAATTATCTATAGCAAGAATGTCGAATCGTGTATTAACTAACTCTGGTTCTATCAAAATATATTGCAAGAAATAACATTTATTTAATATAAGTCAAGTACAAAAGGAAGCTCTTCTATGAGCTTTAATCCACATAGGTTCTTTACTACATTTATAGACATACATATATATATATATATATATATGTACAATAGATACAGTTCCCATAACTAAACTATAGAAACTACAATTTAGTCTTTCTTGTAGTTGCTTTATTATCCTCTGAATCAACCTGAGACAACACAGAACACAAATAAGTAGGGGTGAGAATTCTGAAATTCCAGGAGGTATCCCTGAAATACA
This sequence comes from Dalbergia oliveri, assembly GCA_030441495.1. Lineage (NCBI taxonomy): Eukaryota > Viridiplantae > Streptophyta > Magnoliopsida > Fabales > Fabaceae > Dalbergia > Dalbergia oliveri. The sequence goes on from JAMLFY010000011.1 coordinate 21,761,853, forward strand.
TAATCATAATGTCATCGTCATCGTCCTAGCCACTTCGGTTTATCAAGAAAATGTGATCATACAATATATATTAAATATTCATTTTAAAGTTCAAAATCATCCTTCCGAAGTAGGTGGCTTTTATTATTCAATCACATATCATACTACTCAACATCATATAAACCCTATACTGCTAAATCACAACTTAACATGTTGGCCTAAATATTAATACTAAAATCCTTCACTTAGCACATAAGATGAAAGACTACTTTAGGGTAATAGACTGCATTTTAGGACTAAGCTCATTCCTATTCATGATCATTGGATTTACTTTCTCCAATTCTCATACAAACCTATTCTTAGTTAGGTTTACTTTCCCCGACTTAATTCAAGGGTAGGGTGTTACTTTCCCCGACAAACCGGATTTACTTTCTCAACCCAAGAATTATAAACCTTATGCTTTTCTTGGTAGTTAGGTTTACTTTTCTAGTCAGGTTTACTTTCCCCACAACTGGATTTACTTTAACTCAAGAAACATAATCTTATGCTTTTCTTTTGCATATGAGCAATTGTAATAAGCAATCATATCCATGTGTGTCTAACCTCATCAATGAGTTCATATGCTCAATTATACATATTCATATTCTTGTGCTGCCATACTAGTACAAGATGCTATTATGTCATCAACCCAAAGCATTAATTCATTTTCAACATAATGGCAGATTTATGCTTAAGTAGAAAAATTTATTTTCCTTACCACATGGTTGATTCAAGGACCACAAAAATTCTCCATGACACTTCAATGTGTCTAAGAGGCCCTATAAAAATTTCAACATTGGAGCTCTCTAACTCTTCAGGAAATTGTACAAATTTAGTGGCAGGACCACCAATTCACAATTTAGACCAGAAGTTCTTATAATTTTTAATCATAGCAAATGATTGAATCAATACACAATAAAATTTACAGTGATACTTCAATATGTTATTAACTTTGTGTAAAGGTTTCAAGGGCTAGTTCAATCATTTGCTATGGTAATAAAATTGGACAATCTTATTGCTTCAGCTTCAACAATCAAGATAGCATTAGCCTTATTTCGGTTTCTGATTTTTTGAGGCAGTAAACCTTAAAATCAACCCCCAAGAAAATTCATGTAGTTAGTTTAAGATGTTAACTCTAACATATAATTTTTATAGCTGATGAAAATAACCAAAAGTATACCATAAAATTCCAGTTCAATAGCTGCCTATGTAAAATCTGAAAATTGAACAGTAAAGACCAAAATTCCTTTTGACAAAAATGATCTTTAACTTCATCCAAACACTCCACCAAAATTCATGCATCAATATCAACATAATATCAATAATTATAACTAGAAATTTCAGGCCTAGCTCAATTGAAACAGATTAGAGTAAATTTGAGAAGAAAAGGTAAAGAAACCCCTACTTTGAAAGCTCTTAAGCTCTATACTCCAAAGGATGCCCCCCTTGATTCTTCTTCACTCTAAGGACTTCCAATCACACACCAAATCTCCTTTAGGCAGTAAGGAATTCAGGGATCAAAGTGAGAATTGATGGAGGTTTGAGATTTCAATTGGTTAGATGTGTAGGTATTGATGAGTGGAATAACTTTGGTAAAGAAAGTTTGTAATTTTTGTAACTTTGGGCAAGTGTTTTGATGATTTGAAGTTAAAACTTGAGCTTATGAAGAAGATAACAATGGTTGCTATTTTGCTCTTGTCTTGGCCAAAATTTTCATGAAAGGAAATGATAAGATGTTGATCTTATGAGTTTATGACAAAATGCATAGTAATTTCAAGTACAAAATGTTTTCTCTTAAAGATAAATGTAGTAACTTTTGTAAGCATCCTATTGGTCCTAATAAAGTGGCAATGGTGTGGCTTCTTCTAAGCCACACACTTGTCTAGTTGGGTGGCAAACTTGCATTGCAAGTTTTATTTGTAAGAAACCCACATCCAATTTGACCGAACGGGTAAAATACCATACCCAGTAATCCATATCACTTAAATTTAACTCTAGGTATAAATTCTATTCTTTACCATTTCTAACCTTAACCATCTTCTCAGTTTAGCACTTTCCTGTCTTGGATCTGGGTTTTGGTTGTCCCAACGAGCCCGTAGGGCCCGCTAGGTTACTATTCATCCTGACCCAAATTTTTTTTTTTATAGACGTTGGGCCATCCTCACCATTGCTATACTATCAGATTGTTGAAATTACGACTAATAAAACTTAAATAAATTTTTAAATAATTTTTAGGGTGTTACATATAGCAATAAACCTTTTTGAAGGATTCTAGCTAACAATCTCCCCTTTTTGATGATGACAAACCAATTTGAAGAAATTTTTTTGAAGAGATGTTGAAAGAAATATAACAGAAGGTATATTGTGATAAACACTATTCTTTCAAAACATAATCACATGTGATTTTTAGAAGGTCCTTTTCTTAAGCCATGATATGTGTAACACCTAATAATTAACCCAATACACCTAGGTAGGATTGATTAATTACTAGACTTTACTCTTTGCTTCAGTTCCTTAATCATGCTTTGAAAATACTTAGTGAAATTACAAGCCATTTTTTTTTAAACATAATTGAAAATGTGAGCCGCGCTTAACGTGAATGATTTAGCAAAATTTAAAAGACACATAGGAATTTACAAATATCACATCATAATATATTGGCTCAATCATAGCATCCATAATTACATATCATATAGATATTTTGCCTACCAACAGAATAAGACTAAGTGTAGGCAATCTAACAAAACATAAATAATATATGGATGAAACGACATCCATTAATGGCACCTAGTAATAACACTCCAGGGATAGGGATATATCTAAATATAAGAGTGAAACTAGCAGGATCAAGTTCAGCTACCCTGAGAGCCTTCAATGTGATTCACGAACGCTTCCTTCGTTTTTGAAGACGAGATGGAAAGAAAAATAGAGGGAGTGAGAAACTTATAAGAAGAATAGGGTACTCACCTCATGATGCATTGTGTCATCATCATCGTCCCCAGGAACCTGGGTTATTATGAAATAGTGAGCATGCTAAGATTGATTTATTAAGTTCGAAAATATACTTTACCGAGGTTCGTCCCTTTAATCATGCGTCTTATAATGCATCATAAACTTAGCATGTCATGTTTATAATGAACTTTTCCTTTTATCAACACATCGTATTCTTCATCATCATATCATAAATACTATGCATAAAAGAACATCATATTTCTCATCATCAAATCATAAATACTATGCATAGAAGAATATCATATTTCCCATCATCATCTCATAAAATGCTATGCACAGAAGAACATCATACCATAATAGCTATGCACAAGACATGATGCACATATTTCATTCCTTTAGTGTCCTAGGTGACTTAAAATCTTGTCATCATCATCATTATTTTCCTTGGGCCACCTATACTCCACCCTTTTGGGAGTAATCTAGGTTATGAGCTCATACCTTACTAGTCGTCACTAGCATATACTTATCCCTTTTGATAAGTTAAAATCCCAACTCTACCCTTTTAAGAGAATAGGGGGCAAGAATCACCTTTTCACCACCTATAGTCTGATGGGTCCAAAGGATCATTTCCTCATGAGTTTAAGTCACCATTAAGTCTTAGCATGTTATATCATAATCATCAAGATGCATGAACATTCTCATTGTTTGCAATAGCAATTATAACATGCAAGCCATGAAATCATTCAATAATATCAAATTCTCAAGGAGACATTACATCATCATATAAATGACATTCCAAAGCATCAAAAGATGTCATCTAAAATTTTTATAGGAAGTCCCCTAAATAACCGAACTCTAAATTGGGTAACCTTAATTATCAAACTAATTACTTATGCATCTAAGGAATTTATTACCATCAATTATGATGTAACATCCTCCCAAGTACAACCCCATTCTTAAGCTATGATATCGTACTTTAGAGTTGTTACTTGTTAATTAGCGGACCTCTCTTAATTATCTATAGCAAGTCGATTACGTAATGAGATAACTAAGCGTAATTCTATTAAAACATATTACAAGTAAACATCAAGTTTATTAAACATACAGCTAAAATACATAAGGAAGCTCCTCTATGAGCTTTAGTACATATCCGTCTTCTAATACATTTACATACATACTCATTTCACTAAGTACAATAGAATAAAAATAGTAACCTATACTACAGGAATCTACACTCCTTTGCATAGCAGGATCTCATCCCCTGGCTTAACCTAGAGGTGACGAAAACAAACACATAGGGGTGAGAATTTTAAAATCTCAGGAGGGCAACTCCCCAATCACAATCATAATGTCATCGTCATCGCCCAGCCATTTTGTTTATTCAGGCTGACAGGAATATATTCTAAAGATTCATTTTAAGGTTCCAAAATCATCCTTCCAAGTGGGTAGCTTTTAACAATCAATCAACGTATACATATATCTAGAAGCTCAAACACATAGTAAGTAAATCTACTTAAAGGGTTTCATATGATATGGATGATGCATGTGTTAATACAATAAAGTTATCTCAAAGTGATTGGTTTCCATCATGGCCATAGAAAGCCAATTAGTGCATTTTCTCTTTTCATTGACATAGAAAAGACTTAGTTTACCCAACGGGTAATTTCCAGTGGACAATTCCACAATAGATCCGTTTATTCCCAATGGGTATTTATGGTGGATCACACCACACAAGGGAAATAGACGCTATTCAGGACTGAGCTCATTCCATACGTGGTCATCGAACTTCATTTTTTTCCATTTCCAAATCCCACACAGATCTATTTCTAAATACGTCTACCGACTCAAAATAAATTTTGGAAGTTACTCTTTCGCCTTCCCTCATTCAATCTAAGTCTTGTTTCTATTTTGTCCATATGTCAGAACATGCACAATTTAAATTTATACATCCTTATAATGGCATCATATACTTTCTCTTTCTCAAATGCATACATAGGCCACATATAGGCAATCATTCACAATGAAATTCTCATTCTTTTCTCATACTTCAATCTTTAAAATCCATAGCATGCATTTACATGTCATAAGTCACATGGCCAAACACTTAATATCAAATACTCATGTCATACTAGAAGCCAAAGTGCCATTACATTCTCAATTCAAAGCATTGTTACATTCCCACATGGCAGAGTTACTGCCCTAGGCACAACATTCCATTATCATATCAAACAGCCATTTCAAGAGTCACAAAAATTCTGTATGACACTTCAATGTGTCTAGAATAACCTGTAAAAATTTCAGGCAAACAGAGCTCTATAGCTACCTCAGGAAAATGTACAAATTTAGTGGTCAGGGCCACCAATTCCCAGACCAGAACCGAGTTCCCCTAATTTTTAACCCCAGCAAATGATTGAATTAATTCCCAATAAAATTCACAGTGACACTTCAACATGTTAGTAACTTCATGTAAAAATTTCAAAGCCTAATTCAATCATTTGCTATGATAATAAATTCGGAAGTTTACTGCTTCAGTTTCAACAATCAGGACAGCATCTGCCTCATTTTGGTTTCTGATTTTTCTGAGGCATCAAACCTTAAAACTAACACCCAAGAAAATTCATGTAGTTATTTTAAGGTGCTAACTCTAACATATAATTTTTATAGGTCATGAAAGCACCCAAAAATATTCCAAAAATTTCGTGAACAACTGCAACATACATGAAAAAGAATTTCCAGCAACTTAGTCCAAACTTACTTTGATAAAACCCATTTTCTAACACCATCCAAACACACCAACAAAATTCACACATCAATATCAACATAATATCAGTCAATACAACCAAAATTTTCGGACATATCTCAACCCAAAACAGATTGGAAAAATTTGACAAGAAAAGGCAGCACAAACCCTACTTTTGGCAGCTTAGTGGATCTTTGGCTTTAAGATAATCCAAGCTTGAATCCTTCCACTCCAAAGCCCCAAACCAACTTCAAACCCTTCTTAAATCAGTGAGGTGTGAGGTACAAGATAAGGTTTTGATAAGGAATGGAAATTTTGTTCGGTTAGATTGGTAGAGAATTAGGTGTAGAACATGTTTTGTGAAGAGATCTTGAGGTTTTATCAAGTTTAGGCTAAGGTTTATGAAGCTCCAAGTTTGTTAATGGAGTTTGAGAGGAAGAACAATGGAGGAGAGCTTCTTGGAGTGTGCTGGACGAAATTTTGATGAAGGAAATGATAAGATATTGATTTTATGAGTTTATGACAAATTGCATAATAATTTCAAGTACAAAATGTTTTATTTTCTTAAAGATAAGTCTAGTAATTTTTGTAAGCATCCTATTGGTTGCAATAAAGTAGTAATGGTGTGGCTTCTTCTAAGCCACACACTTGTCTAGTTAAGTGGCAAACTTTCATTGAAAGTTTCATTCGTGTAAGAAACGCACAAATCTTACCGAACGGGTAAACACCGTACCCATGAACCAATATTGCCCGAAAATTAATTTTAAGTATAAAATTATCATTCCCACCTATTTCTAACCTTATTCCCATGTTTTCCTAATTTTGGGCACCTCGGGACCGAATCTAGGGTTTCAGCGTCAAGCGTGGGGCGCAAAGTTACTATTCATTTTGCCCGAAATTTTTTTTTTAAACGTTCGTTAGGCCACCTCATCGTTGTTAAACTATTATATTTTTAAAATTACGACTAACAAAACTCAAATTAAATTTTAAGTAATTTTAAGGGTGTTACATATGAGCCTTAAGAACATTATTAGACTATATGGGGTAGCATAGAGGAAGTTGTTCTTAAGGTTTTACGTGTGCTAGAAGTTACGTTTTTAACCCTTTCTTAGGCTTTCCTATGATGCTAAAATTAATTACTAAACCAATTATGAATCATTGTCCCTTATCTAAACATAATAATATCTGGTTCTTAAGGTCACTAAAGGCTCTGACAGAATGCATAAATTTCATTCTCTAAAGTTCTAGAAATCTTGCTTTTAGTTTTCTAGGAAGCTAGTTTTTTCTCTAACATGCATAGAATCATTCCTTTAGCAATAAACCATAATTATCACAACTTCAAACATATTAAATCATCATCATTTATTGGTACTAATCTCATATCAGAAGTTGAATCATGAACCTCATATAATTGTATAAAATCACATTTTAAGTGAACATAAAATATTAGTTTCCCGTAGAATCCTTGCAAAGCTTTAAAACTCTTTTAGAAACAAATTCTTTTTGAAAGAATCTTCATAATTAAAATTCTCACTTAAGATAAAAGGAGCAAGTCTTGAGCTTAAGAGATTTATGTGATATCTTAGAATCATAAACATGCTATGCAACCTCATTTTAATCTTGTCATTATAAGGTGATAACTTGGAATTATAAACATGATATGCAAATCCATTTCTTTATCTTTAAGATTTAAGGTGATGACTTGAAAATTAAACATGATGCAAGAGCTTGAAATATAAACATGATGCAAGAAACTGAATGGCGGTAGTCCGCATAGGAGAGGAGAAGAACTTAAGAAAACCTAGCGGTAATCCGCACTGGACCTGAAGGGAGAAGAGAATTATTATTACATCTTTTTAAGCTCCAATCTCAAGACTTCTTAAAGAATCAATTCTTTAACTCCAATAATCTTATTTCTTTGCTTGTGATACTTGGGTAAGTCTTTGAGCTCTAGGATCTTTAGGTGATGACATAAAAATAAACATGTCATGCATTGATTCTTTTAGCCATTATAAAATAAAGTGAGAACATAAAATAAATATGAGATGCAACTTCTTTATTATCTTTAGAGATTAAGTGACAACATGAAATATAAACATGAAATGCAAACTTGGAAATTTAAACATGAGTATGCAAGTCCATTTATTCATTCTTGAAATTTTAGTGATGACATAGAAAGTAAACATGATTATGCAAGGCATAAACTTAAACATGGATGCAAGTTCATTTGATTTCTTTACTAGAGCTCCTTCAAGACTTTATAGAAATACAAATTCAATATATATATCTTAACAAGACAAAGTGAGAAATACATCTTTCAAATTCTAAACTCAAGATCATAAAATCATCATAAAAACATCATTCTTTAAAGTTTTGCATCAAGTGGAACTTTCAAGCTTTAGAGGCCTAACTTGTGATGGATTCACAACCCACCTTCAAGGTCCTCATCATCAAGCCATCATCTTAGTCCCACCTAGGCCATATGGCTGAATTCACTAAAGAAAAAGGAAGAAGAAAACCAAATGGAAAACTAAAAAATCCATGAAATCATCATTTTGAACCAAGAACAACACTTAGCAAAACATAGAAATAAACTTAAAAACAACTCCCTACCTAATCTGATTTGAAGGAAAGGAAGAGAACTTGGTTTCTTGGAGTGAAATGAAAGAAAATATTCTTGAAAGGATGAAGAAAGAATTTCAGCCAAGGGGGAAGAAGAAAGAAAGTTTTTGAGCTTAGGAAAAACTTGAAGTTGTGAAATTTTTGAGCAAGTCCCTAATGACTTCTAAGCATGCCTATTTATAGAAGAATTCAAGCTCATGAATGGACAAGAGGAGGAGGAAAATCTAACTAAATTTGAGGAGGAGACAAGGAAGGAAAAATCATCTTGTTTGGTGGCTTAAAACATGGAATCATGTTTCAAAGTTCCTTGTTTTATGGTGATTTTTGGCATTATGTTTTAGTGCATTATCTTGCAATAATTCTAATGATTATGGCTGAATAATTTCGTGCATTACAGCCTCATGGAAGAGGGTTTTGTGTGTTCCATGTATTATTTAGGTGTAGGCAAGGTATTCATGCAATTTAGAGAATTTATGGTTAAGGGCTTAGGTGAATTAGTAAGCAATTTGAGTGTTTTAAAGCAATTTTAGGTTCTAATCAATTTAAATAAATAATTTTGACTCTAGATTAATAATTAGAATTTAATAAGCTTTAATTTGAGCCTAATATTGCTTAGGTTTCGTTAGACGAATCAAAAATCTCAAAATTTGTAAAACCTACAAGAGAGGGCAAAACGGTCATTTTACTTAAAAATTGCACGAGGCCACCAAGCTTAACCAATGGTTAATCATAACTTAAAAACATTTTTTAAAACATTTTAGTGAGGTACGGCTTAGGCACGCAAATCGAAGTTAAAACAGGCAAGGGCGTTTTGGTCATTCGCGCGTCGTAGCTCAAAATTAGGATTCTTCTCCTCTATTAACACACATAACACAAACAATCCCTTATTAACATCAAAACATCCCCTTGAGGATGGGTGGGGCCCACGATCCTCATTTTCTGAGTAAAATAACCTCAGGGCATTTTGGTCATTTTACACGTACAGAAAATTGGGGTTTGCAATACTTGCACGAATTGCTCCTAACTTCTCTTCTAACGTTATATTCCTTTATTAAGGATTGTTTGGTCTCAAATTTTATATAATATTTACCTACGGAATTCGGTAATTCTTAATGACAGTAAAAATTACAGTAAAAATTGGGGCGTTACATTACTCCCCTCCTTAAAAAGAATTTCGCCTTCGAAATTCGTTACCAATAGCCTGGATTCTGTGCTTGCATATCTGATTCCAGCTTCCATGTAACTTCTTCGGTTTCACCTCGTCCCCATGCTACTTTGACTAGGGTACAGCCTTGTTCCTTAACCACTTAACTTCTCGGTCAACGATTCTCGTGGGTGGTAAGTTAAACGTTAGGTCATCTCTTAATTGTACATGTTCTGGCTCTAGTACATGACTTGGGTCAGAATGATATTTCCTTAACTGGAGACATGGAAAACATCATGAAGGTTGGAGAGACTCTGAGGTAGGGCTATACCGGAGGCTACAGATCCTATTTTGCTAAGGATTTCAAACGGACCAAGAAATCTGGGCTCAATTTCTTTACTTTCATTGCTCGGCCTATGCTGGTGGGGTGATTCTTAGGAACACATGGTCCCCTTCTTGAAAATCTAGCGTTTTCGCGCTTGTCCGCATAGTTTTTCTGCGACTTTGAGGTGAGAATCTTATCCTAATCTTCTTGATTTGTTCCGTCGTTTCCCTCAATATCCGTGAAGTAGACTTTGCTCGGCCTCATACCAACATAGAGGTGATTGACACTTCCGTCCATAGAGGGCCTCGTATGGTGCCATACTGATACTTGCATGATAACTGTTGTTATATGCAAATTCAATAATGGAGGTACTTATCCCAACTCCCTCTTTGATCTAAAACACATGCCCTTAACATGTCCTCCAAAGTTTGGATAGTTCTTTCAGATTGACCATCCATTTGGGGGTGATAAGCCGTGCTCAGACAGAGCTTTAAACCAAACGCCTTCTGAAAAGCTCCCCAAAATCGTGACGTAAATCGCGGATCCGATCGAAATTATCATCGACGGACTCCATGTAATCTTACTATCTCCTGGATATATAATGCTAACCTATCCAAGGAATAAGTCACCTTAATAGGTAAAAAGTGGGCTGACTAGTCAACCGATCCACAATTACCCAAATGGCATCATGATTCACTTGGGTCCCGGTAGTCCAGTTACAAAATCCATGGAGATACTATTCCACTTCCACTCGGGGATTGGTAGGGGTTGCAACATTCTAGAGGGTCTTTGGTGCTCAATCTTCACCTTTTGACACACCAAGCACATATTCACCCATGTGCACACATCCTTCTTCAATCCAGGCCACCAGAACATCTTCTTCAAATCTTGATACATCTTGGTGGCACTAGGATGAAGGGTGAAATGACTCTTATGGGCTTCTTCCAAAATATCCTTTCGAGGTCACCATTAGCAGGTACACAAATATGACCTTCAAACCTCCACAAACTATCATTCCCTTGGGTAAAACCCTTCAACTTATTAGCTCTTACGCCTCTAAGGTTTCTTGAAATTCCGTATCTTCCCTTTGGGCTTGAGCAATTTTTTCCTTGAATTCACTCGTCACACTAAGATGGCAAGCTCTTATGCCCTTAGTGGTCAAGGTCATCCCTAGGTTTAGGTCTCTAAACCTCAATTAACTCAACCTCCTTCACCATCAAATGGGATACTTGTAAGGATTTCCTACTAGGCATTTGTACAACGTTAGCTTTGCCTGGATGATAGTTTAACCCGAAATCATAATCTTTTAAGAACTCCATCCACCTTCTTTGCCTCATGTTTAGCTCTTTTTGATCAAAGAGATATTTCAAACTCTTGTGATAAAAGAACACCTCAAACTTAACGCCATATAAATGGTGTCTCCAAATCTTCAGAGCAAACACGACGGCTAATTTAAGGTCATGGGTAGGGTAATTTGCCTCATGTGGCTTGAGTTGCCTCGACGCATAGGCCACCACTTGCCTATCTTGCATCAGTACACAACCCAAACCCTTCCTTGAAGCATCACAGGATACTTCGAAAGGCACATTGGGGTCGGGTAATACCAAAACAGGGGTTGAGGTTAGCTTGTGTTTTAGCTCTTGAAAGCTCTTTTCACACTGGGTCCATGAAAAGGGTGTTTTTCCTAGTTAGCTTGGTCAGGGGTAGGGAAATCTGGAAAATCCCTTGATGAACCGATAATAACCAGCTAAACCTAAGAAGCTCCTTACTTCAGTTACCGTGGTTGGTCTTTCCCAATCACGACCGTTTCCACCTTACTAGGATCTAAGATTCCCTCTTAGATACTATATGCCCTAAAAATTTCATCTCATCTAACCAAAATTCACACTTAGAAAGCTTGGCATATAGTTTCTTTTCCTTCAAGATCTCTAGTACTATGGTTAGGTGGCATTCATGCTCCTCGTGGGTCTTAGAGTAGATGAGAATATCATCTATGAAGACAACCACGAACTGATCTAAATAGGGCCTAAAGATCCTATTCATGTAATCCATAAAAATTGCTGGAGCATTGGTTAATCCAAAGGACATTACTAAACTCAAAATGGCCGTATCAAGTGCGAAAGGCCGTTTTGGTATATCTTCATCTCTCACTCTAATCTGGTGGTAACCTCACCTCAAATCAATCTTAGAAAACATGTTGCACCTTTAAGGTCCATCAAGTCATCTATCCTAGGCAAAGGGTATTTGTTCTTTATCGTCACTTTATTCAATTGCCTATAGTCTACACACATCCTCATACTTCCATCCTTTTTCTTTACAAACAATACCGTGCTCCCCAAGGTGATGCACTAGGCCTAACAAACTTTTTCTCCAATAAATCTTCCAATTGAGCTTTTAACTCTGTTAACTCTAATGGAGACATCCTGATGGGGCTATGGATATGGTCCTGATCCTGAAGCAATTCTATGGAAAACTCTATCTCTCTCTGGGGGAAACTCTGTATCTCATCTGAAATACTTCGGGATAATTCCTTACTATTGGTATCTCATTGATACTTTGCTCAAAGTCCACATCACTAGCGGCTAAGAAAATATAACCTTTATTCTCACCCTTACCACAGTCCATTTCCAGATGTTATATACAGACTTATGGGTTTCTTAGGTTCAATGGGAATAGGAAGAAAAGTGATGGTTTTCTCATAGGGTTAACAATACACAGTTGGCCTCAAGCCAATCCATGCCAAGAATCACATCTAAACCTTGCATGGGTAAGCAAATGAGATCTAAAACAAAGGATCTATTCTCTATAACAAAATTGCAATCTAGACAACATCTACAAGTCCTAACGGGTTTTCCAGGAGGGTAGAAACAATAAGGTTAAAAGGAAGCTCAGTCACATGCAAGTTAAGGCTTTTAACACATGAGTGAGAAATAAAAGAATGGGAAGCCCAGAATCATACAGGACAATTAAGTTTTTACCATACATATTACACTTACCTTCCATGAGATTCCGTGACTTTGTCGTTTCTTCAGCATTAACGTAAAGACTCTTCCTTAGTATTGCGGCTTGGGGTTGGGGATTGGCGGTTTCTCCTCTGCATTCTTAGAATAGTGGCCTGGCTTTCCATACCGGTAGCAAACATTTGTTCCGGCTCCACGGCATGCTTCCATGATTCTTACCGCACTTGGGACAATCCGTGGATGGTGGGGGTTATGGAGGTGCTGCGGAATCCTTTGTGGTGCTTTCCCTTATTGTTGTTATTGTTGTTGCAATTGTTGTTGGGGTTGTTGTTGTAGCGGTTGTTGTTATACGGCTACTATTGTTGTTGTTAGGCCTTCCTTGTTGAAAGTTCCTTTGTGGCCCTTGTGGTCTAGATCGAGGTGAGAATGGGGTCGATTCTGCCTCTTGAACCGTTGACCTTGAGGTGTCAGCTTCCTGGTGATATTATTCGGACTTTGAGGTGCTCAGCTTCTCGCCCTTCTTCAATGATGCGGCATTTGTTAACTAGGGTAGAGAAATCCCTAATCTCCAAATGCGCAACTCCACATTAAGCTCCGCTTTAACCCGACTCGTATTTAATGCATTTCCAATATTCGTCGGGTTGCCTTGATACATCCTTAAGAACTTGATAAGTTCTTCAATTCTGCAGTGTACCGGGCTACATTCATGTTTCCTTGGACAAGTTGCATAAACTCAATGTCCTTGGCATTTTTGACCGACTCGGGAAATACTTCTCATAAAAATGGACCTTAAATAGTTCCCAATTAATGTCCATGTTGGTCGCCTCAGGAGCCTTCGGGCACCTGTCCACCAAAAGCCGGCATCACCTTCAAGCATATGGGTAGCGAAGGTGACCTTCGCTCCTTTGAGCATGGGACTACAGCAAAGACCTTCTCAATATTCCGAATCCATTCATCTGCAACATTTGGATTGAGGGTCCCTTGAAACTCGCGGTTCGCCTTACAAAACTCCCCAAAACGAGCATGTTTGGGAATCTCATGGCCTTGATTCACATTAGCTTGGCGATCTTGATCCATTCGATCCATCATCATTCTCATTGTCCTTGCTACATCACGGAGTGCTTCCCGGTCTCATTGTTCTTGTAACACCCTAAAATTTAATTAAAAATTAATTTGAGCTTTATTAATCGTAATTTCAAAAATATAATAGTTTAGCAATGATGAGGGCGGCCCAAAGACCTTAAAAAAAAAAATTTTGGGCTTGGTGAATAGTAACCTTGTGGGCCCACTGCCGCCTGTACAGCTGAAAACTAGATTTTGCCTGAGGTGCTGAAATTAGGGAAACATGAGAATGGGGTTAGGAATATCTGGGAATGATAATTTTATACTTAAAATTAATTTTCGGGTAATATCGGTTTAATCGGTACGGTGTTTACCCGTTCGCGAGATTTCCGTGTGAGTCTTACACCGAATGAAATGCAGAGCAAGTTCCCACCTAAGGAGGAAAGTGTGTGGCTTGAGATGTGCCACACAATTACACCTTTATGACTAACCAATAGGAATTGCACAAAATTACAATAATTATCTTCAAAGAAAACATTTTTGGACTTGAAAATTCTATGTATTTTGCCCTAAACTCAAAATATCAACATCTTATCATTTCCCTTCATCACAATTTCGGCCAAACCTCTCTAAGAACCATTCCTCCATTGTTATTCCTCTCAAACTCCATTAACAAGCTTCAAGCTTGCAAAACCCTAGCTCAAAGTCACTAAAACCACAAACTCTCTTCACTATACTTATTCTATTCATCATAACCTATAAATCTAACCGATTATAATTTGAATCCATCACTTTTCCAACTTTGAGGGCACACAATCAGAGGTTAAAGGAAGGGTTTGATGTTAGTGGGGAAGCTTTGAAGTGAAGCAAAAGCATTCTAGAGCATCCTTTGGAGCATAGAGCTCAAGAGCTCTCAAAGTAGGGTTTTCTGCGCCTTCCTTGTGAAATTTTTCAATTCTATTTTGGCTTGCCCTAATTCCAAAAATTTTGATGATATTGATGAATTGATATTGATGTATGAATTTTTGTGTTGTGTTTGGATGGTTTTAAAATGGGCTTTCTCTCAAGTGAAATTGGAACTAGGTTGCTTGAATTATTTTTCTCATAATCAGAACTTTTCACGAATTTTCTGGAAATTTTGTAGGTGGTCTCATGAGCCATGAAAATTATATGTTGTAGTTAACCTCTTAGGCTAAACACAGGAATTTTCTAGGGTTAATTCTAAGGTTTGATGCCTCAAAAAAATTAGAAACCGAATTGTAACCTTGCGTCTGAATTGTTGAGAAAAGTGACAAATTTGCCCGAATTTTTCATCATAGAAATTGATTGAGATAGCTCCTGAAATTTATACACAAGACTAATAACGTGTTGAAATACCTCTTTGAATTTTCTTGTACCATGATTCCATCGAATTCTAGGGCTAAATATTTTGAGAATACAAGTCTGGACTATGAATTTGTGGCTTCTGACCACCAAATTTGCCTATTTTATTGAAGTGGTTATATAATTCTGATTGCCCTGAAATTTTTACAGGTTGTTTTAGACACATTGAAGTGTCATGTGAAATTTTTATAGCCTCTGAATTGATTTTTTAGGGGCAACATAATTCGTGTTACAATGGTGTAAAATCTGCCATTATGCTGGAAATGCAACAATGATTTGAATTGATGAAGTAATGGAATTTTTGGTTCTAGAATGACATGAGTACTTGATGTTACCTTTTTGGCTGTATGTCTTGTGACATATGAATGCATACTAGATAGTTTAAAAGATTGATTTATAAGATACAAATGAGAATTTCGTTGTGAATGGATCCTGTATGTGTTTTATGCATGCAGTGAATGATGTACTGAATTAAATTCTATGATCACAATAAACTTGAGATCCTCTTGACTTGTTAAGGGCAAATAACGAAACATGAGATCCTCTTTGACTTGTCAAGGGCAAATAATGACACACGAGATCCTTTTGACTTGTCAAAGGCAAATGGAGTGGATTGAGATCCTTTTGGCTTGTCGAAGGCAAATAGAGAGGGATGTGATACTTTTGATTCATCAAGGGAAATCAAAGATGAATTTCATTACATTGGGCATGTACATATTTGTGTATATTGGTTCTTCTTGGTTGCCATAACTTACTATGAGTATGAGTGACGGAGAGGTGTATTAAGTGATTGGTTTTTCTTAAAGTAACCCACTTCGAAAAGATAGATTTTGAACTTTAAAAATGAATAGTCATTATGTAATGCATGATCACTTTTTGTTAAATAAATCGAAGTGGCTGGGCGGTAACGATGACATGAACTTCAGTATATGTTTTGGGAACGCTATGAGAATGTTGGAATTCTCACCCCTATGTATTTGTTTTTCCTGTTCCCCAGGTTGATCTAGAAGACGGTGAGGCTGCCGCAGGAGAAGATCAAGTGGATTTTGCAGTAGTTAGTAGCAGAACTTGTGTTTTTTATACTTAAGTGTATGTATATGTCTAAAACATAAGAGATAACGGATGTATTGTAAAGCTCTTAGAAGAGCTTCCTTTTGTACTTGATTTGTATTAAATAAATAAGTTGTTTCTGGCTATATATCTCGATAGAACCATGAGTTAGTTAACACGTATTTGATCGACCCTTATTATAGATAATTAAGAAAGGTCCGAGAATATAAGTAAGAACTCTTGAGTATGATACCATGACTTAAGGATGGGGTTGTATTTGGGAGGATGTTACAGTTCTGCTTATTCTTGCGCGCTCCTAGCTCGTTGTTCACGTGCCATTGGTCCCTATACATACAAAACAGGAACACGAGGTGATCAGGCTTAACATTTCATGCAAAGTGAGCAAGTTACCATGGTACGTGCAACATAGCAGTCATGCATCTCTAATCCTCAAGCTCATCCTAATGATAAACATATACACATGACATTTCTAACGTAGTATGCTTTAAGCATAGCCAGTCCAATCCTTAGGCTTTGTGAGAAAACCTCTTATACCAAAATGTAACACCCTAATAATTAACCCAATACACCTGAGGATCTGATTAATTACTAGACTTTACTCTTTGCTTCAGTTCCTTAATCATGCTTTGAAAATACTTAGTGAAATTACGAGCCATTTTTTTTTAAACATAATTGAAAACGTGAGCCTTGCTTAACGTGAATGATTTAGCAAAATTTAAAAGACACATAGGAATTTACAAACATCACATCATAATATATTGGCTCAATCATATAGCATCCATAATTACATATCATATAGATATTTTGCCTACCAACATAATAAGACTAAGTGTAGGCAATCTAACAAAACATAAATAATATATGGATGGAAGGACATCCATTAATGGCACCTAGTAATAACACTCTAGGGATAGGGATAGATATCTAAATATACGAGTGAAACTAAGGATCAAGTTCAGTCCCTGATAGCCTCAATGTGATTCACGAACGCTTCCTTCTATTTCTGAAGACGAGATGGAAAGAAAAATAGAGGGAGTGAGAAACTTATAAAAAGAATCTCAGGAGGTACTCACCTCATGATGCATTGTGTCATCATCATCGTCCCAGGAACCTCTGTTATTATGAAATAGTGAGCATGCTAAGATTGATTTATTAAGTTCAAAAATATACTTTATCGAGGTTCGTCGTTTTAATCATGTCTTATAATGCATCATAAACTTAGCATGTCATGTTTATAATGAACTTTTCCTTTATCAACACATCTTATTCTTCATCATCATATCATAAATACTATGCATAAAAGAACATCATATTTCTCATCATCAAATCATAAATACTATGCATAGAAGAACATCATATTTCCCATCATCATCTCATAAAATGCTATGCAGAAGAACATCATACCATAATAGCTATGCACAAGACATGGTGCACATATTTCATTCCTTTAGTGTCCTAGGTGACTTAAAATCTTACATCATCATCATTATTTTCCTTGGGCTACCCTATACTCCACCCTTTTGGGAGTAATCTAGGTTATGAGCTCATACCTTACTAGTCGTCACTAGCATATACTTATCCCTTTGATAAGTAAAATCCCAACTCTACCCTTTTGAGAGAATGGGCTAAGGGGCAAGAATCACCTTTTCACCACCTATAGTCTGATGGGTCCAAAGGATCATTTCCTCATGAGTTTAAGTCACCATTAAGTCTTAGCATGTTATATCATAATCATCAAGATGCATGAACATTCTCATTGTTTGCAATAGCAATTATAACATGCAAGCCATGAAATCATTCAATAATATCAAATTCTCAGTAGACATTACATCATCATATAAACTGACATTCCAAAGCATCAAAAGATGTCATCTAAAATTTTCACAGGAAGTTCCCTTAAATAACCGAACTCTAAAATTGGGTAACCTTAATTATCAAACTAAATACTTATGCATCTAAGGGATTTATTACCATCAATTATAAGCCTTAAGAACATTATTAGACTATATGGGGTAGCATAGACAGTAAGTTGTTCTTAAGGTTTTACCTAGAAGTTACGTTTTTAACCCTCGACCGCTTTCCCTATGATGCTAAAATTAATTACTAAACCAATTATGAATCATTGTCCCTTATCTAAACATAATAATATCTGGTTCTTAAGGTCACTAAAGGCTCTGACAGAATGCATAAATTTCATTCTCTAAAGTTCTAGAAATCTTGCTTTTACCTTTTCTAGGAAGCTAGTTTTTTCTCTAACATGCATAGAATCATTCCTTTAGCAATAAACCATAATTATCACAACTTCAAACATATTAAATCATCATCATTTATTGGTACTAATCTCATATCAGAAGCCGAATCATGAACCTCATATAATTGTATAAAATCACATTTTAAGTGAACATAAAATATTAGTTTCCCTAGAATCCTTGCAAAGCTTTAAAACTCTTTTAGAAACTAATCTTTTTGAAAGAATCTTCATAATTAAAATTCTCACTTAAGATAAAAGGAGCAAGTCTTGAGCTTAAGAGATTTATGTGATATCTTAGAATCATAAACATGCTATGCAACCTCATTTTAATCTTGTCATTATAAGGTGATAACTTGGAATTATAAACATGATATGCAAATCCATTTCTTTATCTTTAAGATTTAAGGTGATGACTTGAAAATTAAACATGATGCAAGAGCTTGAAATATAAACATGATGCAAGAAAGCTGAACGTAGGAGTCGCATATGGAGGGAGAAGAAAATCTTAGAAACTGAGCCCTGGGCATGGACCGTGAAGGGAGAAGAGAATTATTATTACATCTTTTTAAGCTCCAATCTCAAGACTTCTTAAAGAATCAATTCTTTAACTCCAATAATCTTATTTCTTTGCTTGTGATACTTGGGTAAGTCTTTGAGCTCTAGGATCTTTAGGTGATGACATAAAAATAAACATGTCATGCATTGATTCTTTTAGCCATTATAAAATAAAGTGAGAACATAAAATAAATATGAGATGCAACTTCTTTATTATCTTTAGAGATTAAGTGACAACATGAAATATAAACATGAAATGCAAACTTGGAAATTTAAACATGAGTATGCAAGTCCATTTATTCATTCTTGAAATTTTAGTGATGACATAGAAAGTAAACATGATTATGCAAGGCATAAACTTAAACATGGATGCAAGTTCATTTGATTTCTTTACTAGAGCTCCTTCAAGACTTTATAGAAATACAAATTCAATATATATATCTTAACAAGACAAAGTGAGAAATACATCTTTCAAATTCTAAACTCAAGATCATAAAATCATCATAAAAACATCATTCTTTAAAGTTTTGCATCAAGTGGAACTTTCAAGCTTTAGAGGCCTAACTTGTGATGGATTCACAACCCACCTTCAAGGTCCTCATCATCAAGCCATCATCTTAGTCCCACCTAGGCCATATGGCTGAATTGGTTAAAGAAAAAGGAAGAAGAAAACCAAATGGAAAAACTAGAGAAAATCCATGAAATCATCATTTTGAACCAAGAACAACACTTAGCAAAACATAGAAATAAACTTAAAAACAACTCCCTACCTAATTTGATTTGAAGGAAAGGAAGAGAACTTGGTTTCTTGGAGTGAAATGAAAGAAAATATTCTTGAAAGGTTGAAGAAAGAATTTCAGCCAAGGGGAAGAAAGAAAGAAAGTTTTTGAGCTTAGGAAAACTTGAAGTTGTGAAATTTTTGAGCAAGTCCTTAATGACTTCTAAGCATGCCTATTTATAGAAGAATTCAAGCTCATGAATGGACAAGAGGAGGAGGAAAATCTGACTAAATTTGAGGAGGAGACAAGGAAGGAAAAATCATCTTGTTTGGTGGCTTAAAACATGGAATCATGTTTCAAAGTTCCTTGTTTTATGGTGATTTTTGGCATTATGTTTTAGTGCATTATCTTGCAATAATTCTAATGATTATGGCTGAATAATTTCGTGCATTACAGCCTCATGGAAGAGGGTTTTGTGTGTTCCATGTATTATTTAGGTGTAGGCAAGGTATTCATGCAATTTAGAGAATTTACGGTTAAGGGCTTAGGTGAATTAGTAAGCAATTTGAGTGTTTTAAAGCAATTTTAGGTTCTAATCAATTTAAATAAATAATTTTGACTCTAGATTAATAATTAGAATTTAATAAGCTTTAATTTGAGCCTAATATTGCTTAGGTTTGTTAGACGAATCAAAAATCTCAAAATTTGTAAAACTTACAAAGACAGGGCAAAACGGTCATTTTACTTAAAAATTGCCTGAGACCACCTGAGCTTAACCAATGGTTAATCATAACTTAAAAACACCTTTTAAAACATTTTAGTGAGGTACGGGCTTAGTCGGCACGCAATTTGAGTTAAAACACTGGAAGGGCGTTTTGGTCATTTCCCGTCGGAGCTCAAAATTAGGATTC
The DNA here is from genome assembly GCA_030441495.1 of Dalbergia oliveri. NCBI lineage: Eukaryota > Viridiplantae > Streptophyta > Magnoliopsida > Fabales > Fabaceae > Dalbergia > Dalbergia oliveri. Next base: position 21,782,566 of record JAMLFY010000011.1, read on the forward strand.
TTCTCCTCTATTAACACACATAACACAAACAATCCCTTATTAACATCAAAACATCCCCTTGAGGACGGGTGGGGCCCACGATCCTCATTTCTGAGTAAAATAACCTCAGGGGCATTTTGGTCATTTTACACGTACAGAAATTGGGGTTTGCAATACTTGCACGAATTGCTCCTAACTTCTTTCTAACGTTATATTCCTTTATTAAGGATTGTTTGGTCTCAAATTTTATATAATATTTACCTACGGAATTCGGTAATTCTAATGATAGGAAAAATTACAGTAAAAAATCAGGGCGTTACAATATAGATAGAGTCAAAAATGTTTTATAGCCTTAAGTAACTTAAATAAGAGCTATTATGATTTTCCATGAGGTTTTTGAAGTTAATCGAGTACTTTCTGAAGGTAGAGCACTATCAAAGGAGATTGATCATTTAAACTTTTTGATAGATAGTAACTTGATTTTTGTCATGAGGAATCTTCTGGGAATATATGAGCATGAAAAAGAATAAGTAATACTTGTGATATTTCTCTTGATTAGATTTCTTATTCAGGACATTTATCTAAGCATATTTTCAAAATGCAATGCAATTTTTGTGCATGAAAACACTTGTAACATATAAGCTTTGCATGCACTAGAGGTTTCTGAAACTAAGGACTAATCTCACTTGCATAAGAACATATAGGAATAAGTTTTTGAAGATCAACAGAAACCAATCATAATGTATTTAGATCAAGTTATACAAAGCTCAAGAAAAGATTTCATATGTGTGTTAGAGTATATATGTTTCTTGAAAAACATTTTAGGCATGAAATCAACACATACATATTTGAAGCATAAAAAAATATACGTATTAGAGCAAAGAGGGTGCTTGTGCTAAAATGATACTTGCTGGTGCTAATCAAACACAGAAATAGCTAAATATCATAGCGTGCTAAAGAAAAAGCATATAAAAGATAATGCTAAGAGATAAAAAGCATACATCTCAAGCATGATACTAGATAAGATAAGCATGAAAGGCATGGCATCGATATGCATCATAACTTAAAAAATAGATACTTGATATCTTGAACAAGATAACGAAACAGATATATATACCATACACATAAAAAGACAGAGCATTGTTCAAGAAAGAAAAACTATATATGTCAGAGCATGAAACAAAAAAAAACAATTGTTCAAAAAAAAAAAAATGCATGTTGAAAAGATAAATCTCTGAGCTCCTTACATGATGTTCCCCCTAAGTTCCTCATCACCAGTAGATTTTCTTCATTTTCTTCTCCCTTTTTGACATCAGCAAAAAGAAGGTAAGTTGGGGAAGAAACACCATCATAGCCCTAGCACCAGTTTCTAGAATCTCCTGAGTGTTTTGAAGGATCTAAAGCATTATTTCCTCATGACACTAGAGTTGGGCGCCATGCCCAGACTGGAAGCTTCAACCCGATCCAACCTAGAGGCCATGTGCCTTGATTTTACAGGAGGTTGGAGATGTGTAGAGCTAGTTAGGCTCTGATGAGGGCTAGTATGGCAGCTGGATGGTGCATAGGTGGATGAGCAGCTCTTGAAGAAAGCTTTGGTATGTCTAAGGGTATGGTTTCCCCAGACTTTGGTGATTCAACCTTAGTTTTAGCATGTAGGAGGAGGAGGTGGAGCACATGGACCATGAGCAGCAGGTGGTAGGAGAGAAGCAATGTTAAGCTCTTGAGCCAAAGCAAAACAGCTTCTTTGGAGCAAGAGGAGCACCAAGCTTTAATGTCCTGTCCTCTTCTTCTTCCATAAGAGTTATGTGAATGGAATGAGGAGGTTGAGGACTATCAGGAAATAGTGTTTAGCTGCGTCCTCAACTGGTTCTTCAATAATTGGCTCTGAGATGGTACTTCAATAGTCAATGCCAAAGTGGAAAAGAACTCATTTACAAAAAAAATAAAATAAAATAAGTCCATCCAAACCTTCTTCCTCAATTTGTGGCTCTAGTTCCATGTACTTTGACATGGCTTCCATCAATTGATTGATAGTTATGAAATCATCTCTATCACCATATGAATCTACTTTAGCCTCAAAAGGGTTGACTTTTTGGAAGACTGTGGTAGCAGTGGTGTAGCATATTTCTAGTGCCACTTATTTTCTGATAGTGGCAGGAAAGACTAGAAAGGAGGTGAACCGAAATTGTTAGGTCATGGGCCTAGAAAGCTGTTCTTCAATTACCACAAAGGGTTCAAGACTAGTAGGTCTTCTTCTTCTTCTCCTGGAACCTTGAATCCCTTTAGCTTTTTCCAGTTTCTTGCTTCCTCTAGTCACCTCTTTTCTTGAAGAACTCTCGTTCCTTGAGGATTCATTATACCTCTTCATTATCCTCAGAAGATATAGTGTCTTCAGTCCCTCCATTCTTGCATCACACATGTCTTTCATAATGAGTACCGCCTCGGCATCCCCTTTGGAGGCTTTCTATACTTCTACTCAAAATTCTTTCTACAAATAGAAGGTTTAGGGCTCTGCCCTTAGGAAGCTCGCTTTCTAGGTCTCCACCTCACCTTTTGATGGTTCAGAAGGCTTTAGGGTTTCTGCTAGCTTCTACTTCTTGGTTAACCTCTTTTTGCCTTTCTGACTTGTTTTGGGAAGAACTTACTTAAGACACAAGTTTTTCAGAAGCTTGCTCTATTTCTTCAGCTTTCAGGACCCGCTTTAGGGAGGACAATCTTCCTTTAAGAGAAGCCATCTTTATAAAGCTACATATGAGATTCATTGTACATGATGAAAAGTCTCGCTTGGAAGAAAGAGTTGAGTTCTTTCCTTCAGCCATTTGATATGTGTAAGTGGAGATGGTATGGGGAAGGTGAAGAGGAGGTATAAGTGTAACGCCCTAACTTTTACTGTCATTTACAAATTATCGAATTACCCTAGGTAATTCTTATATAAATTTGAGACCGAACAATCCTCAATAGAGCAATATAATATTAGAAAAGAGGTTATGAGTGATCCCAGAGGAGTTAGGGTCCAAGCCGTCCTCAAGGGGATGTTCTTGAGGATAATAGGGGATTGTTTGTGTTATGTGTGTTAATAGAGGAGAAGAATCTCAATTTTGAGTTTCAACGCGAAATGACCAAAACGCCCATACGGCTATTTTTAACTTTTATTGCGTGCCGACTTAGTCCGAACCTCACTAAAATGTTTTAAAAGGTGTTTTTAAGCTATGATTAACCATTGGTTAAGTTCGGATGGCCTCGGAATTTTTGAGTAAAATTACCATTTTGCCCCGTCTTTGTGTAGTTTTGCAAATTTTGAGATTTTTGATTCGTCTAGCAAAACATAAGCAATATTAGGCTCAAATTAAAGCTTATTAAATTCTAATTCTTAATCTAGAGTCAAAATTATTTATTTAAATTGATTAGAACCTAAAATTGCTTAAAAACACCCAAATTGCTTACTAATTCACCTAAGCCCTTAATTGCAAATTCTCAATTTGAAGATACCTACCTACACCTACATAATACATGGAACACACAAATTTTATCCTCCTTGGGCTGTAATGCACGAAATTTTGGTCCATAATGCATCAGAAAATTTGTCAAAGAATGCACAAAAACCAAGGTATGAAAACAAGGAACCATGAAAACATGATTCCATGTTTTAAGCCACCAAACAAGATGATTTTTCCTTCCTTGTTTCCTCCTCAAATTTAGTCAGATTTTCCTCCTCTTCTTGTCCATACATGAGCTTGAATTCTTTATAAATAGGCATGCTTAGAAGTCATTAGAGGCTTGCTCAAAAATTTCACAACTTCAAGTTTTTCCTAAGCTCAAAAACTTTCTTTCTTTCTTCCCCTTGGCCGAAATTATTTCTTCAACCTTTCAAGGATATTTTGTTTCATTTCACTTCAAGAAACCAAGTTCTCTTCCTTTCCTTCAAATAAAATTAGGTAGGGTGTTGTTTCTAAGTTCATTTTATGCTATGACAAGTCATGTTTCTAGCTCAAAAATGTTGAATCAATGAACATTTTCTATGGCTTTTTCAATTCAATTTTCTTCCTTCTTTCTTTTGAGTAATTCGGCCTTATGGCTTAGATTATGATGAGACCATGGTTTGATGATGAGGTTCTTGAGTGTTGGTTGCAAAGCCTTCACAAGTTAGACCTCTAAAACTTGAAGGTTTCACTAGTTTTTAAAGCTTTATAATTTCAGTTTTTCTTTCCTTATTTTTTCTTCCATGGTTTCGGCCAAATGGCCTAAGAAGGAATAAATGATGGCTTGATGATGAGGACCTTGAGTGTGGGTTGTAAATCCATCACAAGTTAGGCCTCTAAAGCTTGAAAATTCCACTTGATGCAAAACTTTAAAGAATGATGTTTTTATGATGTAAAAATAAAGATCTTGAGTTTAGAACTTGAAAGATGTATTTTTCACTTTGTCTTGCTAAGATATATTGGGTTGATATTATATTTCCTAAAAGTCTTGGAGGAGCTCTAGTAAAGAAATAAAATGAACTTGCATCCATGTTTAAGTTTATGCCTTGCATAACCATGTTTACTTTCTATGTCATCACTAAATTCTCAAGAATAAATAAATGAACTTGCATATTCATGTTTAAATTTCCAAGCTTGCATTTCATGTTTATGTTTCAAGTTGTCACTTAATCTTCAAAGATAATAAAGAGGATGCATCTCATATTTATTTTATGCTCTCACTTTATTTTATAATGGCTAAAAGAATCAATGCATGGCATGTTTATTTTATGTCATCACCTAAAGATCCTAGAGCTCAAAGACTTGCCCAAGTATCACAAGCAAAGTTGGAAAATGGTAGTATCCTAAGGATGCATATTTCCTTAAGATTATTGGAGTCAAAGAATTTATTCTTTAAGAAGTCTTGAGTTTGAGCTTAATAAGAATTCTCTTCTCCCTTCACCGGTCCAGTGCGGACTACCGCCATCTTGGTTTCTTATTTTTCTTTTATTAAATTCTCTTCTCCCTATACTAGTCCAGTGCGACTACCGCTCCAGTTTCTTGCATATCATGTTTATAATTCCAAGTTATCACCTTATAAAGACAAGATTAAAATGAGGTTGCATAGCATGTTTATAATTCTAGTTATCACCTAAATCTCTAAAGCTCAAGACTTGCTCCTTTTATCTTAAGTGAAAATTTTAATCATGAAGATTCTTTCAATGTATAAATCGGCCTCATGATTAAGGTAGGCCTAAAGTGATTTTAAATAAGTTACTAATTTAGTTCTAAAATTTCTTTCAAGAATAACAAAAAGAATTAGTTTTTAAAAGAGTTTTAAGGCCTTGCAAAGATTTTACGGGATACTAGTATCTTACTTGTATTTAAAAATGTGATTTTAAGCAATTATGTGAGGTTCATGATTCAGCCACTAATCTGAGTTTATTACTACTGTATGATGATGGTTTAATATGTTTGAAGTTGTGATAATTATGGTTTATTGCTAAAGGAATGATTCTATGCATGTTAGAGATAAACTAGCTTTCTAGAAAACCGTAAAAGCAAGATTTCTAGAAATTTAGAGAATGAAATTTATGCATTCTGTCCAGAGCCTTTAGTGACCTTAAGAACCAGATTTTATAATGTTTTGATAAGGGAGAATGATTCATAATTGGTTTAGTAATTAATTTTAGCATCATAGGGAAAGCTGGTAACGAGAAAGGGTTAAAAACGCAACTTCTAGCACACCTAAAACCTTAAGAACAACTTACGTCTATGCTGCCCTATATAGTCTAATAACGTTCTTAGGAATTATAATTGATGGTAATAAGTCCCTTAGATGCATAATTAATTAGTTCAATAATTGAGGTTGCCCGATTCTAGAGTTTCATTTGTTTAAGACGGCTTTCGATAAGGATTTATGATGATGCCTCTTTGATGTTTTATAAGTCTATGTAGTGATTTGATGCTTATTAAGTATTTGACATCATTGAATGATTCCTAGGCTTGCATGTTATAGTTGTTGTTGCAAACAATGAGAATGCTTATGCATGAAATAATGAAATATTCTTTGTTACTTAAAAATTTGTTGCCTGGAAGAAAGTATATTACCTAAAAGTAATTTGGAAAGGTTCTGGCTAGGAAAGACTTGGTATTTAAGCATGTCCATTTGTGACCCACCTCTCTTTTCTGGAATCTCCGATGCATGATTACAGTTGGTATATATATTATTCCAGAATAAGACTATAAATGAGAAAATATTATAAATGATTATGAATTGAGAATTGTATTATGATATAACATGCAAAGACTTAAAAGTGACTCAAAATATATGAGGAAATGACCCTTTGGACCCATCAAACTATAGGTGGTGAAAAGGTGATCCTAGAAAATGATCCTTTGGACTCCAAACTATAGACGGTGAAAAGGTGATTCTTGCCCCTAGTCGTCTCTCAAAAGGGTAGAGACGATTTTTACTTATCAAAAGGGATAAGTATATGCTGGTAATGACTAGCAAGGTATGAGCTCATAACCTAGATTACTCCAAAAGGGTGGAGTATAGGGTGGCCCAGGAAAATATGATGAAAGTAACTTTAAGTCACCTAAGGAATTAAGTAACGTGTTATGTGATTATGATGTTCTTCTATGCATAGTATTTATGAGATGATGATGAGAAATATGATGTTCTTCTATGCATAGTATTTATGATATGATGATGAGGAATATGATGTGGTCTTATGCATAACTATGTTATTATATGTGAAAGGAAAAGTTCATTATAAACATGACATGCTAAGTTTATGATGCATTATAAGACGCATGATTAAACCGACGAACCGATAAAGTATATTTTTGAACTTAATAAATCAATCTTAGCATGCTCACTATTTCATAATAACCCAGAGGTTCCTGGGACGATGATGATGACACAATGCATCATGAGGTGAGTACCCTACTGAGATTCTTTTATAAGTTTCTCACTCCTCTATTTTTCTTTCCATCTCGTCTTCAGAAATAAAGGAAGCGTTCGTGAATCATATTGAGGCCTTCACCTGTCACTGAACTTGATCCTTAGTTTCACTCGTATATTTCATATCTATCCCTATCATTGGAGTGTTATTACTAGGTGCCATTAATGGATGTCCTTCCATCCATATATTATTTATGTTTTGTTAGATTGCCTACACCTAGTCTTACTCTGTTGGTAGGCAAAATATCTATGTGTTATGTAATTATGGATGTTATATGATGGAGCCAATATGATGTGTTTTTCATGCTATATCTGACGTTATTCGCTTTATTTCGATTATTGTTCACGTTATATGCGGCTCACGTTTTCAATTATGTTTTAAAAAAAATGGCTCGTAATTTCACTAAGTATTTTCAAAGTATGATGAAAGAACTGAAGCAAAGAGTAAAGTCTAGTAATTAATTAGATACAACCTAGGTGTATTCGGTTAATTATTAGGGTGTTACAATGAGAGAAAAAAAGTGTGGCTATAGAGGAATAATCAGAAGGTTTTCGAGAAAGAAGATTATAAGTTGATACTTTCTAGTAAGATGTTGAAGATGAAGGTAAAAAGTGTGATGTGTGGAGAGGAGAGTTATTAAGTGATGGGACGTAAATGACTAAAGGTGAAATGATATGGGAAAGAGAAAACTCATGGAAGAGGAATTATCCCGCCTTTTTCATTCTTTTAAGAAATGATGGTTTCTGACTTTACTTTCTGAAAAGAAGTTAGTTTATGAGGTTCTCCTTCAATTTCTGACTCATTGGAGTAACACTAATTTCTCATGTCTTATATATGTTGATTATGGACGCCTTGAGACAAGTGTGTAACGCCCGATTTTTACTATCGTTTTAAATTACCGAATTACTTTAGGTAATTCTTACATAAAAATTGAGACTGAACAATCCTCAATAAAGGAATATAACATTAGAAGAAAGGTTAGGAGCAATTTGATGCGAGAGTTGCAAACCCAGATTTTCGTGTAAAATGACCAAAATACCCTAAGGTTATTTTACTTAGAAAATGAGGATCGTGGCCCCACCCGTCCTCAAGGGGATGTTTTGATGATAATAAGGGATTGCTTGTGTTATGTGTGTTAGAAAAGAAGAATCCTAATTTTGAGCTTCGACGTGAAATGAGCAAAACGCCCCTTTCGTTTTAATTTCCATTTGCCAACTGACCCGAACCCCACTAAAAATTTTTAAAACATGTTTTTAAGCTATGATTAACCATTAGTTAAGCTCTGTTCTTGGGTAATTTTTAAGTAAAATTACCATTTTGTCCCCGTCTTTGTCCAGTTTTGAATTTTGAGATTTTTAATTCGTATAGCAAAACCTAAGCAATATTAGGTTCAAATTAAAGGTTATTAGATTCTAATTATTAATCTAGAGTCAAAATTATTTATTTAGATTGATTAGAACTTAAAATTGCTTAAAAACACTCAAATTGCTTACTAATTCACCTAAGCCCTTAATTGTAAATTCTCTAATTGCAAAGATACCTACCTACACCTACATAATACATGGAACACACAAATTTTATCCTCCTTGGGCTATAATGCATGAAATTATATGGCCTAATATGCATCAGAAAATTTGTCAAACTTGGCACAAAACTCAAGGTATGAAACAAGGAATCATGTTTCATGATTCCATGTTTTAAGCCACCAAACAAGATGATTTTTCTTCCTTGTTTCCTCCTCAAATTTGGTCAGACTTTCCTCCTTTTCTTGTCCATTCATGAGCTCCAAAATCTCTATAAATAGGCATGCTTAAGGAGTCTTAGAAGCCTTGCTCATAATTGCACAATTTCTAGTTTTTACAAAGCACAAAAACTTTCTTTCCTCCTCCCCTTGGTTGAAACCTCTTTTTCAATTTCTCAAAGAGATTTCTGTCATTTTACTCCAAGAAACCAAGTTCTCTTCCTTTCCTTCAAACCACATTAGGTAGGGAGTCGTCTTTAAGCTTATTTCTATGCTTTGCTAAGTGTTGTTCTTGGTTCAAAATGATGATTTCATGGATTTTCTCTAGCTTTTCCATTCGGTTTTCTTCTTTCTTTTCCTTTGAATATTTTGACCATAAGGCCTATATGGGAATATGATGATAGCTTGATGATGAGGACCTTGAGTGTTGGTTGTAAATCCATCATAAGTTAGGCCTCTAAAGCTTGAAAATTCCACTTGATGCAAAACTTTAAGAATGATGTTTTTATGATGTAAAAATAAAGATCTTGAGTTTAGAACTTGAAAGATGTATTTTTCACTTTGTCTTGCTAAGATATATTGGGTTGAATTTATATTTCTCTAAAGTCTTGGAAGAGCTCTAGAAGAAATAAAATGAACTTGCATCCATGTTTAAATTTATGCCTTGCATAACCATATTTACTTTTCTATGTCATCACTAAATTCTCAAGAATGAATAAATGAACTTGCACTCATGTTTAAATTTTCAAACTTGCATTTCATGTTTATGTTTCAAGTTGTCACTTAATCTTCAAAGATAATAAAGAGGATGCATCTCATATTTATTTTATGCTCTCACTTAATTTTATAATGGCTAAAAGAATCAATGCATGACATGTTTATTTTATGTCATCATTTAAAGATCCTAGAGCTCAAAGACTCGCCCAAGTATCACAAACAAAGTTAGAACGCATGGATTAGGATCGCCAAGCTAATGCGAATAAAGGCCATGAGATCCCGAACACGTTCGTTTTGGGGAGTTTGAAGGCAACCCACCAGTTTTCAAGGGGACACTCAATCCAAATGTAGCAGATGAATGGATTCAGAATATTGAGATGGTCTTTGCCGTTGTTCCATGCTCAGAAGAAGGAGGTTACCTTCGCTACCCATATGCTTGAGGGTGGGGCGGCTTCTGGTGGAAAGGCTTGTAACATCTCCGTTTTATGGATTGCCGACCTTCCCCACAAACCAACACGGGTCTTTTCAACATACTTTGTCCTCACGCACATGCTTCTTGGAAAACTTCCCAAGGTCACCCATCCCAAAATTACCCCAAGTCAAGCACGCTTAACTTTGGAGTTCTTTCATGATAGGCTACCGAAAGAAAGATGCATCTTTGTGGCATAGGTAGTACCAATCAATTCATATAAGCCCTCCTTAACCGGATAGTCCCATACCTATACAGAACTCAGGATTCCTCTCATTCGGGTATGTAATTAGTTCATTCATGTACCCCTCCGCTAAGGCGGAGCCGCTCCTTGTCCATGCCCTCGGCAGGCAATCACTCCCTGCCTCATCCCAGAACGTTACATGCCCACCAGCTTCCGCTGGTTCGTCCGAACCACACCGTCCTGGGAGAGGTGGGGGCTTCTGATACCATTTGTAACATCCCTTGCGCTTTATGGATGCAGACCTTCCACAAACCAACATCTTTCCAGCGTGCTTGTCCTCACTCACACGCTTCTTGGGAAAACTTCCCAAGAGGCCACCCATTACCCCAAGTCAAGCACGCTTCGCTGTGAAGTTCTTTCATGATAGGCTACCGAAAAGAAAGATGCATCTTTGTGGCATAGGTGGTACCAATCAATTCATATAAGCCCTCCTTAAACTGTATAGTCCCATACCTATATAGACTCAAGATCCTCCATTCGGGTATGTAATTAGTTCATTCATGTACCCCTGGGCTTAAGGCAGGAGCCGCTCCTTGTCCATGCCTCTGGCATCGGCGATCACCCCCGCCTCGTCCCGTGCTCACACAGGTGCCCGAAGACTCCTAGGCGACCGACATGGACATTGATGGGAACTATTTAAGGGCCATTTTTATGAGAAGTATTTCCCAGAGTCGGTCAAAAATGCTAAGGACATTGAGTTCATGCAGCTTATCCAAGGAAATATGAATGTGGCCCTACACTGCCAGATTTGAAGAACTTATTAAGATCTCAAGGATGTATCAGGAGTAACCCGACGAGTATTGGAAATGTATTAAATACGAGTCAGGGTTAAAGGAGAACTTAATGTGGAGTTGCACATTTGGAGATTAGGGATTTCTCTACTAGTTAACAAATGTCGCATCATTGAAGAAGGGAGAGAAGCGAGCACCTCAAAGTTGATAATGTCACCAAGAAGCTGACACCTAAGGTTAGCGGTTCAAGCAGGAGAACCGACCCCCATCCCACCTCAATCGAGAACCCCAAGGTCAAAGGAACTTTCAATAAGGAAGGCCGAGCAACAACAACCGCTATAATAAACAATAATCGCAATAACAACAACAACAACAAAGGGAAAG
>JAMLFY010000011.1:22394258-22564127 GCA_030441495.1 Dalbergia oliveri
TATAATTTTGTTACTATACCAAATGATCAAATTTTAGTTTGAAATATTTACATGATGTTATGGACATTTTGAAGTCCAACCTTGAATTTTTAATTTAATCTATTCATTTGATATGGTAATAAAATTGGGAATTCTTACTATTGGCTGGAATTAGGTGATTTCTAACCTCTGAAACTGTAGAATTTTGTTAATATAGCTAAAGACCTTATTTTGCTCTGAAATTTTTACAAGGTCTCATAGACATATTGAATTAACTCTAAAAATTTATTTTGCTCTGTTTTGATGATGTTTAGTAGCTTGTCCATAATTTTCTTCAAAATTGAAATTCTAGACAATATGCTAAACTAGCTGAATCCATGAAGAAATATCCATGACTTGATCTCAATTATACTTTGTGAGTTTATTAATGATGTTGTGCACATATAATTGTGAATACTTATGAAATTGCCTCTATATGAAAGAAAGAATGAGATTATCTTTTCTTCAGTTGGAGAAAGTAAATTCAGTTAAGTTGGGGAAAGTAAACTTGACTACCCTTGAATTAAATTGGGAAAAGTAAAACTTACGATGAATAGATTTGTGTGAGAATTGGAGAAAGTAAATCCAATAATCATGTATAGGAATGAGCTCAGTCCTTAAAGCAGTCTATTAGCAAGGAGTGAAATAAGCCATCATAAGTCGAGGGCCAAGATAGTTAAAGTAGCAATTGTTCTAATTTACTCTCTATGTTATGTGTTAAATAAATTAGTTTATTATTCAATTGAGATCAAGATACATATGTATTAGATTGACATTATAAATCCAAAGATAATGATTGAATAAAATGAGTTTGCTTCAGGTAAAGACTTTTAAGGGCTAAGATAACTGATTAGTTATTCTACTTGCATGCAATTTTTTTTTATAATCAAACTGATGTAGCTAGGGTAGATAATGATGACATTTATATGTGTATGGGAATACCCTATTGAGAATTTTAGAATTCTCATCCCTATGTATATTCCATGTCCACCTCAGATTTCTGGAGATGGCATACCTCGTGTTTATCCTTAGACCTGGCACCTGGAATGGCATTGTAACCTTGTTTAAGATTCGATTTTCAAACTTGTATATTCCCAGACACTTGCAGACTAGGATGCTTGATTTGAATAGAACCCTTGTGTACATATTCTTTTAATGGGTTTTATTTTAGAGCAAGTTTATGTTTTGTATTTGAGGCATTTTGGGGAGTCCTGCATGGACTTTTGACATATGCCCTAATGACTAGTATATGACTATATATATATATATATATATATATACTGAGATGGCATACTTGCCCTTGTTATATATAAATAAATGTACTGATGTTTGTAACACCCTAGGGTTAATCAGAAATTAATTGAAGCCTTATTTGTAAGCATTTCAATATTCTAACAGATGTAGTGATGATAAGGACGACCCAACGGATGAGAAGGAAAAATGTGAATAGTATTTTACAGGACCCGCGGCCCATCGGTACAGCCAAAACCCTAGATCCAGAACCAGGAGATGCTAGAAGCCGAGGAAACATAGGGTTAAGGTTAGAAATAGAGATTTTATATCTGGAATTAAATTTTAGGCAATATCTGATTACCCGGGTACGGGTTTCACCCGTTTAATGAGATTTCAGTGTGCAATTTCTAACACCAAAAGATAGTTTAATCTTTATAAATGGATAAAATATATCTATTCAAGCCAAGTGTAAGGCTAAGATTTGATCTTGATTTACAAGATCAAATCCTAGTCATACATTATATTTTCTTTTAGAAAGAATTAGCATTTATAATAAAATAATGTTGTAACCTAATATATAAGCTTGAGCTACCAAACCTCATTAATTCTTCTCTTTGTGCTTGCCCAACAAGAAGAGAAACAACCACCTCCATTGTTGCTTCACTAAAACTATGGAAATTTGATTTAAACCTCCATAATCCTTGCCTAAAGTTGCTAAAACCATAAACTTTCTTCACTAAACTTGTTCCACTTATCAATACATACCAATCTAATCGATTAAAATTTCAAATCCTCACCATTTCTCACCTTGATACCTCATTACCTTACTGCCTAAGGAAGGGTTTGGGGTTGATTTGGGGGCCTTGAAGTGAAGAGAAACCACTTGGAACATCCTTTGGAGTTATAAAGCTCTAAAGTTTTCAAAGTAGGGTTTTGTAATCTTAATTGTTGAAATTCTATTTCTTGCAGATTTGGAGTATTTAAAATTGGCTAATTCTAATTCTAATGTGAGGTTATACATAGATATTGATGTATTTACATTAGTGGAGTAGTTTGGTGTTACTGAAAAATCATTTTTGTTAAGAAGAGTGTTAAACCATGCTACTGGAATTTTGATTTTGCATGTGTTTGTGGGCATTTTTCTGAGCTACAAAAATTATATATTGAAGCTAATATCCTAAGCTAGTCTCACGAATTTTCTTGAACCTTGTTTTAGACTTCTACTACTTTAAAAAAATCAAGAACCAAAACTATACCTATATTGTCTGAATTGTTGGAATTGAAGCTGCATATTTTGCTAATTTTGTTACTATAGCAAATGATTGATTTTTCCTTTGAAATTTTTACAGGATGTTAAGGACATCTTGAAGTCCAACCCTGAATTTTTGTAGGATTTGATATATTCATTTGATAGGGTAATAAAATTGAGAACTGGGACTGTTGGCTATAAATAGGGGGTTTTGACCTCCAAATTTGTCTAATTTTATTAATATAGTTAAAGAATGATTCTTGCTCTGAAATTTTTACAGGAGCTTGGGGACACATTGAGGTATTATGGAGAATTTTTGTAGCCTTGGAATTGGTTATTTGGTATGCAAAATAAATTTTACTACTTAAGGGTAAAATCTGCCAATGTGCTGGAAAAGAACTAAATTCTTGATTTGGTAATATAATGCCTTTTAATTTAGGTATGATGAATGTAAATGCATGCCATGTACTTTAAAGCTTGGTTTACGAGACATGAATGAGAATCTCATGTTTTATTGTTTATATGTGATCAATGCATGCATTGGTGAAAAGAAAGATGATAAGTGAATATATGTGACAAAAGATCATGTAAGAACTTCAATTGTGCATATTTTAACATATGGGTAAAATAGAGACAAGACTTATGTTGGGTTAAAAGGGAAGGCAAAAAGGGACTTCCCTAGAGATATTATGAGTCAGGAGATATATCAGCTAGGAATAGAACTGTGAAGTTCAAAAAAGAGAAAAATGAAGTCTGATGATCATGTATAGGAATGAACTCATGTCCTGATAAGCAATCTATTACCCATTGTGGAGTTATCCACTGGAGATAACATTAGATATAAGTTACCCATTGTGGAGTCATCCATTGCAGATAACACTTGGTATAAAACTAAGTCTTCCCTATGTTAATGAAAAGAGAAAAAATGCACTAATTTGGGTTCCATGGTTACAAGAGGAAACACATGATTATTATTGTTTCTGGATATGACTTTACATGATATTTCTTTTATAATGAAATTGTTAGTTATGTTTCATTTATGTTTGTGGAGTGCCCTACTAGAATTATATAATATTTTCATCCCTATGTTTGTATGCATTATGTATTGTCTTCAGATCCGTTGATGCCATCCCTAATATTTTTTCCTTGACACGCCACAATGGGTTTGGCATTATGACCCGATACTAGATTCCCTGTACGTAGTAGGCTATTCACATGTTTGAGCTTACATGTTCTTTGGTCGTTTGTTCAGTTTGTCCGTTTCACTGTTGATTTTGATCCCGCTTTCCCATATGATGGTGTGCCTCTTCACATGGCACATGCTAATGTTTGTCGCCCTTCCTCACCACCAGGACCTCCTCCAGGAGATGATCCCTCTTCGTCTCCTCTTTCGACTCTGATCCACCTATAGGTCCTGGCGGCCTTGCCAAAGGTGATGCCATCATACTAATGGCCAACGGTTTTCTCTAGGAAGATGTGAGACATTTAGGGACTCTTTGACATGTACATAGTTATAGGTTAGTGTTAGAACTCCGCTAGCCTATAGACCGATCTTGTTAGATGTTTTTGGGGTCCATTTATATGTATATGTTATTTTGTTGGGCCTTTGTATTTGAGCAGGTTGGACTAGATACAAGACGTGTTTTTTTTTTTTACCAAGTTCCTGAATAGTTTTGTAAGATGACGAGCTTATCCCTCAATGTGATGTATATATTGACAACTTGTATATGATGTGCATATATATATATATATATATATATATATATATATATATATATGTTTTTGCAACATATAAGTTTGATTAACTTTCTTTTTATTCTCATGAATATTATAAATTATATTAGGAAGTGATACTCTTCTAGTTATTGTGTTAACACTTAAGTAATATGTAACGTCTCAATTTTTCTTACTGTGAAATCATCAAAATGCCCCTGAAGTCATTTTTGCATGAGAATCGAGGAAGCCGGTTCAGGCTATCCTTAACAGGTAATTTAATATTAGAATGAGACTATACGTGGTTTAGATAACAATCTATGAAAAATCATAATCCCCTATTTTTTCATGCCCAAAATGACCAAAATGCCCTTTGTTAGCTCCAGAACCTTTCAAAAAGCTTCATAGCAACATGTTTTGAGTGACAACAAAACTAATTTAAAGAAAATATTTTGAAGAACGACTAATGTCTACCTTGAGTTTCTTGACATAGCATATAAGTATTTCTGAATTGCATAACACGGACTTGAAACAAGAATAATTTCACTTTGCATGTGCAAACATGATTTATCTCTTATAAATAGATTGAACTTAATAGAAAGTGAATGTTATATCGTGCAAAGTACGTATATATGCCTTATGGATAAACAAAAATCAAAACAAGGGTAAGAAACTAAGGCATGGGACTTTAAAGTAACACTGGACATAGAAAGCACGTTCAAATGAAGATATCAAGCAAACTCTAAGAACAACGTGTTACACAATCTTCAACCATCATAATCGCAATCTTTCTTCATCATAAAGTTTGGATTGAGAACCAGAAGATCGAAGATTCATCAAGGAATTGATATTGCACGCCAAAAAGCTCACTTCACGAGCGCTGAACGTTCCTGAAAGAAGGAAATTTGAATTTTTGAAATTCAAATTTAAAGTCAAACCCATTTTCAATCTGCGAGTCATTCTTCTGCCAACTTGGACAACAACCTTAGTTTCTAGAAGAAAGAGTTCAGAAAGTAAAAGCAATTTCTAAAGTAGCATAAAAAACCTCAATCTTGCAACGCTTTACAAATATCCTACAAACAGAAAGGCTACTCTTCTAGACCGCTTTTTCAAGATACAAAATGGATGATTAACATGTGTCACTTGGAGATTTGATCAAGGGCAATGGTCACAAGGAAGACATTCTACAAATAGAGATGTTGTTCTCAAACATATAAGAGATTTGACTTTACTCAAAGTGGAAACTCTGAAAATCTCTCCTCATCCTATAAGGTTCATCACATCATGTAATTAGTTTCCTTACTTACAAAAATCTTTTCTTTACGTTCTTGAATAGATATATGTTCTTCCTAGGAAGAAATGATAGAAAGAAGCCATTCAAGCTATCCCAGGATATTCATGTATATTTTAAAGAAACTTGAGTGTAGGTTAGTTTGAGTGACAACCCAACACAAACCTTTGTATCCTTGATCCATAGTGATCAATGTGAGATAGCTTGGGCATGCTAGTCAAAAACATGACAGTAAAGGTTGTCTACTGGTCATGGGTTTAGCTTGTTGAGGCTAGAGAAAGACTACTCAGTTCAGCTTAGAAGCTGGTGAATAATACTTTCAACGTGCCAGGAGAGGTTGTCTACTTGTCATGGGTTTAGCTTGGAGAGGTTGGAGAAATGCTACTTAGTTTAGCTTGGAGAGGTTGGTGAATAATTACTTTCAATGTGATAGTAGGGGTTATTTATCTGGTCATAGGTTAAGCTTGGAGAGGCTGGAGAAAGACTACTCGTTCAGCTTGGAGAGGCTGGTGAATAACTACTTTCAACATGACAATAGAGGCTGTCTACTGTCAGAGAGTTAGGTTGGAGAGGTTGGTACAACACTACTCAAGGTTTAGCTTGGAAAGGCTGGTGAATAACTACTAGGCTGTCAGGAGGGGTTGTCTACTAGTCACACGAGATAGCTTGGGAAGGCTAATATAAATACTATCTATGTTCTTTCTCTAGTTTGAGAAAGATGTTTAGTGGAACCTCAACTTGTGTTGAGTCCTGGATGTAGGGTTTGGTCGAACCAGGACAAAATCTGTTGTGTCATATCTTCTTCTTTCTGATCTCTTTTACTTTATTTATTATGCTGTTGTATCTGCTCATATATACATTTATCATTTTTGTTATATTATGAAGTCTTCAGAAATCTACTTTCTAAAACAACTAATCCTATTTCAACTTGCACTTCCAGCTTAATGCTTGATAGTTCTTCCGTTAGATGTTTAGAATGCGAAAAGAGGTAAAGCACAATTCAACCCCCTTCTCATGCACTTTTATACCTACAAGTTATATCAGATAGGTTTCTGAGGGTTGAGCAATCCAACGATTGTAGAGGACAAAGATCCAAAAGGACAAAATGACATGAACTCACTTTGCAAAAGATCACTCTATCATTTGACTATCTTTTTTGATGAGGTTCTAGAAACTTCAAGGCACACTTTATGTCAAGAGGAGTCCCAAGGAGCAAGTGGATAAGAACAATAAAAGAAAGAGTTCAGTTGAACTCCTCAAGCCAAGCTCCTGCTCATATGTGCACTAAGCAGAGATAAACATGACATATTTGTTGCTTGTGATATGTAAAAGGAAATATGCCCCTGGGTCATTTTCGCCTGGAAGCGAGGACGGCCGGTCCTATCCTCAAGGGGTTAGTTTGATGTGTGAAGGGGACTAGATGTGTTTTGGATGACAATAGATGTGAAAATCTCAATTCCTGGTTTTCTCATTCGCAAAATTACCGAAATGCCCCTAAAGTAATTTAACGCTGGATTAAATGGCGGCTAGACCTGGTCAGGACTTGGGAGTTGGATATGTTAATTAGATGAGATTTATCATATCTAGATGGGTCCCAGAAGTCTTGAGAAGTTTCTGTATAAAATTACCATTTTACCCCTAGTTAGTGCTAATTAAACATAATTAAAGTAATTAAGGAAATATAGGCAATATTAGGCTCTAACTAAAGATAAATTAATTTTATTTTTTAATTTTGAGTCCAAATAATTATTTGAAGTTAATTAGGACCCAAATTTTCTTAGGGAAAGTTTTATCCTATTCATATTCAAAGATGTTTCATAAGACTAAAAAGCAAAAGTAAGAGACAAAAAGTACATTCTCTCCTTTTTTTTTTTAAGATTAGGGACATATTGGTGTTTGAAATTTGAATTAATCAAGCTTAGCCCAACTAAACATGTAAGACAACTCTAAACTTGTCTTGAAAGCCTTAAACCTACCCTTAATCTTAATGTTAACACTCATGAAACACAAAAAAATATCCCACCTAACCCATGAAACATTTTGGCCAAAACAGCCTTCTTCCCTCTCATATGTGATTTTTTCAAACACTCTCACACTCATACTCTTTCATTCTTACTATTCACTTCTTTGGCCAAAACTTGTCCACCAAGTTGTGTCAAAGAAACATTCTTGCTTTCTCTAAACTTAAGCTTTCTTCTTCCTCTTCTCCTTCGCCTTCAAGAACCATAATTGTTACTCAATATCCAAGTTCCAAACATCAAACTAACACACCACCACTATAGATCAACCCCTAAACACTTAACCTTTCCATCCCTATACACAAGAATACAACAAAAATCCTTCCCCCAGTTTATCTTGCCTTGGCTAAAACCCCTTGGTCCTCAAAGAGAAGATTTTTCTCTTCCTTTCACAAGAACAAGTGCTTTTCATCTTGCAAGAAAGAAACCACTTTGGTAGGGATGTTATTCTTGAGTTTTCCTTTGCTTTCTACTATTTTCTTTTATTTTTGTTGTGATCAAGGCCATAGCTTCATGATGAGTGTTCTTGATGATGGTTATGAGACCATCATGTGTATGACCTCTAAAGCTTGAGGTTTGATCTTTGGTTTCAAAAAAATAAAAAAGAAGAGAAAGAATGCTCATTTGGTTTCTTTGTTGTTTATGAGCTTGATGGTGAGTGCAAGAAATGAGGTTCTTTGAACCATGGGAATGAAGGACTCTAAAACTCATTTTTATTTTGTTAAGATTAATGGGGTTGCAAGTCTTAATCTTTAAAGTCTTGAGTTTTTGAGCTCTAATAAGATATAAAAATGGACTTGCATTCATGTTTATATTTCAAGTCTTGCATCTTCATATTTATATTTCAATGCCTTGCATATCATGTTTATATTCTAAGTTGTCACCTTGTAATCCTAAAGACTTAAAAATGAACTTGTATTTTTATGTTTATATTTCAAGTTGTCACCTTATAATCTTGAAGACTTAAAAATGGGTTTGCATCTCATATTTATATTTCAAGTCTTGCATATCATATTTATATTTCTAATTTGTCACCTTATATTATTAAAAGACTTAAAATGAACTTGCATAGCATATTTGTGATTCTAGCCATCATCTATGTCTCTAAAGCTCAAGACTTGCCCCTTTGGTTTTAAATAGAAATTTTGATCATGGACACATATTTATATATATATTTTGGGCATGTCCAAGTATTGGGTTTGAAACTGGTTTTATTTTATTTTGAGACTAGGATCTTGTATCTTGAGCATGCGAAGGAATTTTGAATGAATTGAAAAAATTAAAAAGAGCAAAAACATGATTTTAAATAAATAAAACCTTATTTATGAAACTTTAGGTTTTGCTACTAATTTAAATGGTAATAATTATTTTCTAAGAGGGACAAAATGATTTCATGTGTTTTAAGTATCTTAGAATAATTTTTGAGAAAAACTAGTAATTAGAAAAGGTTAAAAATGCAATTTATAAGCTTTTTGTAATTTTAATTTTTGGCACTATTTGACATTAGTACTGGAGAACATTATTGGCACTGTTCTTGTGGTAAAAAATGTGTTAAAAATTGTTTCATATGCCATAGATGTCTTAGAATAGCTTTTGGAAAATACTAGTAATTGGAAAGAGTTAAAAATGTAATTTCTAAAGCTTTTGTAATTTTAATTTTTGTTACTGCGACATTTAGCATTGGACAACACTATTTGGCACTATTCACATGTATGGAAATTATTAATAATTATTGTAAAAATTATTTTTAGCATCTTAGGAAAAACTAGTAACTAGAAAGAATAAAAAATGTAATTTTCAAAGATTTTGAAATAGAATTTTCTGATACTATCCAGGATTGTACAACACTATTTGGTACTCTTCACATGCTTCAAAATTAGTGATAATTGTTGTAAAAATTATTTTTGGTGTCTTAGGTGCTTAAAAGGATAATTGCAAGTGTTAGTGACCACAAGACCATTATCTTGAAAACTCATCATTAAGCTATCATGAAACATTATCAAGGCCTTAGTGACCGAAAAGAAAAGAAAAGAAGAAGAGAACCCAAAACATAAAAGCTTAGGGAAGATCATTCAAACATCTTTTTAGAACAAGAACAAGACTTAGTAGAGCAAGAAAATAACTTAGAGAATAACTCCCTACCAAGGTGAAGAGGAAAACTTGTTTATTGAAGATGAGAAGAAGATCTCCTTGGAACCTCAAGGATGAGATTTCGGCCAAGAAAGACAAGGAAGGGAGCTTGATCCTTTGCTTGAAATGAGAAGATAAAAATCTTCTCTTGGTGCTCGATGATTTTCGGCCAAGGGCAAGAGAAAGGAAGAGGAGAGGTTGTGTTTTAAAAGAATGAAGAAGAGAAAGAGACTTCTTTGAGCTTTGAGAAGAAAAGCCTAGAGTATGCAAGGAATGTAAAAGATTGAATGAGCTTTCATGCAAGCTTATTTATAGATGAAGTGAAGCTCATGAATGGCCTTTGAGGGGAGGAAGTGGCCGGCCATTTGAGAGGAGAGAAGGGAAAATATCTCTTGGTCAAGGCATGGTCTTAGGCATGGTGTTGGGTATGGGCAAGACATGGGCAAGGTATGGTGGAAAGCATAGGCAAAGCATGGCTCTTTTGTGTGTAAAATAAATCAACATGTGAGGAAAATGGGGGAGGATTTTCGGCTAGCATAATCAGCCCAAGGGGAGGAAATTGTTTCATCTAATTATGGTTTAAAGGTGTGTTTAGGTGTGTCTTTGATTAGGCATTTGATTAGGGGTTTGTAAGAAGGTGTTTAAGTGAGGTAATGGGTAATTAAGGCTATCAAGACATGGTTAAGGAGTTGCTCTTACTAGATTAATAAATCAAAACTCTTTTCAAACTAAATTAAATCATAGACACAATTCCTTGATTTAAGGAATTGGAGAGAAAACACTATTCAAGATTCCATGACTAGGAATCTTGAACCCAAGAATGAAAATAGAGTTTAACTAAGCAATCTTAGGTTCTAATCACCCTTAATAAGTTATTTTGACTCTAAATTAATTATCGAAATTAATTAATCTTCGATTAAAGCCTAATATTGCTTAGGTTTCGTTAATCGCGTCATTAAGCTTAAAACGCCTAAGGCTAGGGTAAAACGTAATTTTAACAAAAACTCCGGGGCCACCTAGGCTTAACCAGTTACTAAACATAGCTTGAAAACATCATTTAAAAACTTTTGGTGAAGTCCGGGCTACCCACGTAAACGAGGTCAAAAAGCCGAGGGCGTTTTGGTAATTTCAAGCGCTGGAACTCAAAAATGAGATTCTTCTACTCTATTACCACACACAACACATATAATCCCCTATTATCATGGAAACATCCCCTTGAGGATGGCTGGACGCGATCTCATTTTCCGGGTGAAATGACCTCAGGGCATTTCGTCATTTGTACTCTAACAAAAAAATCCGTTAGATTGACAACTGTGCATGCTTGACTCTTGAATTGTGCAATCAATGACTAATATTATGTGGTATATATATATATGACTTATGCATTAGTTGAGTCCGGTCCTTATATCTGTAACACCTTGAAAATTATTTAAAAATTAATTTGAATTTTATTAGTCATAATTTCAAAAATTTGACAGTTTTAGCAACGATGAGGATGACCCAATGAACGTGTAAAAAAAAATTTCTGGTCGAGGTGAATAGTGACCTTGCGGGCTCCACCTGCCCGCCGGAAACCCTAGATCCTGACTAGGAAATACCCAGGATTGAGAAAATAGAGGGTTAAGATTAGAAATGGTAAGGAATGACAAGTTATACCTAGAATTAATTTTCGAGTAATATTTGATTACCCGGACGGTGTTTCACCCGTTGAGTAGAGTTTTGATATGTGGTTTTTAACACCGTACAAGTTACTTAGTGGCCAAGTAACCTTTACCAACCACTTTATGCCAAGTGGATGGCAAGGATTGAAACTTGAAAAGTAAGTTTCAATCATGGCCTCTCATTTATTATATTTTACTCGAGAGCCAATATCTCATTTGTTCGGTAGAATTTCGGTGTGATTTTAACATCGAAGCTCTTCATATATGTTAAGCATAAGCATTTCGACGTTTCCAAATGGAATCATAACATACCAAAGATGGATTCTACACATAGCATCAAATATTACATCAATTCATCATTTCAAATCATCTTCACATAAGTATATAGGGTTACTAATCCACTTTATCTTGTTTAGAACACACTTCTTTGCACATTTTGTGGTAATCGATTACATGTGATGGTAATCGATTACCAAGAAAAAACTTGTTCCGAACTCGAAAAGATGGCCTGGTGATCGATTACTTGGGCCTGGTAATTGATTACCAGGACCTAAATTTTGTCCTAGGTATGAGGAACATCTAGGTAATCGATTACATAGAATGGTAATCGATGTCTAAGGCTAAAAACTTTTTTAAAAATGAAGAACATCATGGTAATCGATTACATAGAATGGTAATCGATGTCTAAGGCTAAAAACTTTTTTAAAAATGAAGAACATCATGGTAATCGATTACATGAATGGTAATCGATTACATGAGTTAAAAACTGGTTCTAGGCATGAGGAACAGCCTTGGTAATCGATTACATTATCTGGTAATCGATTAGAACCTAAAATCCTTCAAATAACCATTCTGGTAATCGATTACATAAACTGGTAATCGATTACTGAACTTTGAATTTGAGAAATCATGGTTTTTAACACATTCTAAGCTACTTTAACACCTTAAGACCACTTAAAACATCTTTCTAACATTCCTTTGAAAACATCTTCATGTTTTTACAAATCAAGACCAACATTGTATCATGACTAAGGCACATCCATTAGTCATGGTTAAAATTTCCATTTGGGGATGCCAGGGCAAGTCTTTTAAGCTCTAAGAGTTTAAGTGATGACATAAAGATAGACATGCTATGCAAGCTTCATTTTAGATCTTTACCATTATTAGGTGATGACTTGAAACTTAAATATGCTAAACAGGAAATGTGAATATGAATGCAAGTTTAGTTCTTTATTTCATGCTCTAGGCCCCTTAGAGTATTTACTCTAAATCACATCTTAGCTTTCAGGCTGAAATAGGCAGGCTTTGAGTTAATTACTTAGGTGATAACATGAGTACAAAACTTAATATAAACATGCAATGCAAGAACTTGAAATAAAAACATGATGCAAGTTCATTTCTTTATCTTGCTAGAGCTCATTTCAAGACTTTAAATGATAAACTTTCAACCCCAATTAATCTTAACCAAATGGAAATAAGTTTTAGAGCCTCTTGACACCATGGTCCTATGGACCTAATTTGTCTAGACTCATCATCAAACTCAAGGAAAAACCAACAAAGACAACCAAAAACCTTTTTATTTTCATCATTCTTTTAAAACCAAAGATGAAGCCAACCTTGAGCTCTAGAGGTCTATACATGGTTGTCTTTACAGCTAACACAAAGATCTCTCATAATCAAGCTATGATTTTTCGCTCATCCAACAACAACAAACTAAAGAGGGAGAAGGAAAGGGAAAGATCAAAACTGAAAAAGAAGAGGAAGAATAGAGAAAGGGAACAAGAAGAGGAGCAACCCAACCACATCATCAACTAAAAACTCATCCATTTCATGCCTCATTAAATCCGAAAACATAAGAGGAAGAATAGAGAAAAAGAACTCAAAACAACTCCCTACCAAGTTGTGTCCCTTGCTTGAAGAGAGAAAGCTTTGATCTTGCAAGGGAATGGCTATGTGTTTGTGAGTTGAGGGAGGTTGAGAGTGGTGGAAAAATACTTGAAGTTGAGAGAAAACTAGAGAGCTTTTGGCCACAAACTTAAACAAAAAGCTAGTGGTAAAAGTGTGAGATTTCTCTACACATTGTTATATATATTATGGGTTGTAAAATGAAATTGTGTGGGTGAAAATGGGGAGAAGGCTACAGCTTCTTTGCAGCCATGGGGGAGAAAAATATCTCTTCTAAGTGTCATTCAAGGGTAAGGCTAGGTATGAAGCATGGTCCAAGGTATGACTTAGAGCATGGTTCTTTTGTGTGTAAATTAATCAACATGTGGTGGATTAGGGGGAGTGGCCGTTCAGGAGGCTTTCTGGGAAAGAAAATCTCATTTTAATGTTGGTTTATAAGTGTGTTTAGGAGTTGATTTGGTTAGGCTGTGAATTAGGAATTGTAATTTGTGTTTTAGGTGAGATAATGGGTAATTAAGGTGGTTCAAGACAAGATTAAAGAGTGGTCTTACTTGATTAATGCAAATCCACCTTTATTAGGGAGGAATCTCATCATGTGACAACTTCCATGATTTAAGGAAGTTGATTGGAATCTTATTATTCATGAAAATATGACATAAAGTCTTAAATCAAGAAAAGGATTTTGAGTTTCTCTAAGCAATCTTAGGTTCTAATTAACCTCAATTAATTATTTTGACTCTAGATTAGTAATTAGAATTTACTAATCTTCAATTAGAGCCTAATATTGCTTAAGTTTTTGTTAATCGTGTCATTAGGCCCAAAATACACTTAGCTGAGGCAAAATGGTAATTTTTCAAAAATCCCGGGCTACCCGTAACCTGCGGCAAAACATTACTTAGAAACATCATTTAAAACCTTTTGGCGGGCTCAACTAGCATGTAAATCGGTTAAAAAGCCGCATGGGCGTTTTGGTAATTTCGCGTATCGGAACTCAAAAATGGGATTCTTCTACTCTATTAACACACATAACACATGTAATCCCCTATTATTATCAAAACGTCACCGGTATTGGCGATCTCGTTTTCGGGTAAAATGACCTAGGGCATTTTGGTCATTTGTACTCTGAAAAATCTGGGTGTTACAGAACAAGTGCCATCATGCAGAAGACTCTAATAAGAAGTTAGCAATCAGCCAATCTGCTAATGACATTTCTAATAAGAGACGACACTTGAAGACTGAGGTTATGAGGAGGCCCATCCCTGACGCCAAATTTTCCGTGTACAAATGACGAAATACCCCTGAGGTCATTTTACCCAAAATGAGGACGCCCCATCCTCAAGGGGATGTTTTTGTGATGATAGGGGATTGTGTATGTTATATGTGGTAATAGAGAGAAGAATCTCATTTTTGAGTTAAATCGCGAAATTACCAAAATGCCCCTGTGCTGTTTAACCTCGTTTTACGGTGTGAACCCGACTTCACCAAAAGGTTTTAAATGATGTTTTTAAGTAATGTTTTATGTTGGGATAAGCCCGGGTGGCCCCGCAGTTTTAGTGAAAAATTACCGTTTTACCCCTAGCTAAGTGCATTCTGCCCGAATAACACGATTAGCGAAACCTAAGCAATATTAGGCTCTAATTAAAGATTAGTAAATTCTAATTACTAATCTAGAGTCAAAATAATTAATCAAGGTTGATTACAACCTAAGATTGCTTAGAAAGCTCAAAATCCTATTCTTGAATTTAAGACATTATGTCACATTTTCATGAATAGTGTTTTCTCTCCAATTCCTTAAATCATGGAATTGTGTCTATGATTTAATTTGACTAAAGTATGGTTTTAATTCTCTAATTTAGTATGACCGCTCCTTAATCAAGTCTTGAACCACCTTAATCAGCCATTTTATCACCTAAACATTTACTTACAAATGCCTAATCAAAAGCCTAATCAAAGACACACCTAAACACATCATTAAACCACAATTAAATGAGAGATTTTCCCTCCCCCTTGGCTGCATAATCTGACCGAAAATTCCCTCCCCATTTCTCACATGTTGATTTATTTTTACACACAAAAATGCTCATGCTTTGCCCATGCCTTGCCCATACTTTCCACCATACCTCACCATGCCTCCATGAAGCAAATTCTCTCACCTCATGGAACATGAGGCCAAGCCTTCCTCCCCAAATCAGCCACAAGGTCTCATTCCCTCTATAAATACCATGCTTGGATGAGCTTGGTTGCATTTTGTTCATTTGCCAAGATTAGCTTCAAAGAGTAATCTTGAGTTCTTTCTTTCTCTCAAGACTCAAGAGTTCCTTTCCTTTTCTTCATCTCTTCAAGCTCACAAAGAAAACACCTTATCTTCTTTTCCTCCTTGCCTTGGCCGAAAATCATCAAGCATCAAGGAAGAAGTTGTTTTCTCAACTTGCTTCAAGAACCAAGCTTTCCTCTTCACCACTAGTTATGGAGTTTTCTTTCAAGTTCTTTCTTTTCCTTTCATGTTCGGCCTTCAAGGCCATTGATGATGTTTCATGATAGCTTGATGATGAGAGTTCTAGATGATGACTTTGATTTCATCACAACGAAACCTCTAAAGCTTGAAAACTTGGTCTTGGACCATAAATGATTTCAGTTTCCTTTCCTTTCCTTGTTCAAAGTTTTCGGTTCTTGTTTCCTTTTTCCCTTAATGGTTTTGGTTTCCATTTCCTTTTGTTATAAAAAGTTTGATATAAATGTTAAGTAGATCACTAAAAGTTGTTTGAAGAACTTAATCACATGTTTTCAAAAAGCTCTAAGCTTACCCTTGCCAACCTTAAAGTTGGTCGGCCGTTCTAGAATCCACGCTAGATTGAAGCCTATGAGCAATAAAATAAAGAATATGAAGTAGTTTCCTTTATGTTTGTTTTTATGAGTGTTGAGATCTATTTCTTAGTTATGTTACAATGTTGGTTTTAAATTGTGGAAATATGATAATGATTTCAAAGAGTTTTTTGAAAGGTGTGATAAAGTGTTTTTGGAAAGGAAGGATACTTGAAAATGTGTTAGAAAGTTTAGGTTTTCAAAAAAGGATTTTGGTAATCGATTACTGGGCTATGTAATCGATTACCAGGAAGTAATTCATGAGATTTGGGTTATAGTAATCGATTACCAAGAGGTGTAATCGATTACCAAGGGTGTTCTTAACCAGAACCAGTTGAGACTCATGTAATCGATTACCAGTTCATGTAATCGATTACCATGATGTTCTTCTTTTCCAGAAACAAGTTTTGTCTTTAGTAATCGATTACCAGCACCTGTAATCGATTACCAGGACCTAAATGTGCCAAAAATGAGTGTTTTGATTTTAATGGGATGAACCTATGATATGGATGCTTATGTGATGTTGCCTTGTTACATGATTACTTAATGGGAATGTACATGATATGATGAAATGAAATTATGATGAGAATGCCTATGTGTATTGAAGTCTTACTTGATTATTTACTTGAAATGTATATGACGTGATGAATGTTACTTGAAATGTTATAACGTTGCATATGAGAAAAGTATATGATATGTTTTAAGATGATTCCATGCTCATGCTGCATAAATGATATGTTATATGATGTATTATGATTGTACGCTCATGTTGCATCCATACAAAATATGTTAATGAGGAAATGATCCCATTACGACTTCCCGAGTTAAGGGTTGTACGGGGTGATCCAAGAAAAGAGATATGTTAATGAGGAAATGATCCCATTATGACTTCCGAGTTAAGGGTTGTATGGGGTGATCCAAGAAAGAGATATGATTTCCCCTCTATTTTTCCCGTATAAATCTAGCAACGGCTAGTTAGGATGAGCTCATTCCTAGGCGATAGGTGATTAGGAGATTGGTGGCTATGATAAAATCGCGGGCGGCATGTTGGATGGATTTTGGTGGCTATGACGAGGGTGGGAAATGGGAAAAATGATAAAGTGAAAAGTTATGAAAGGAACTCACAAGTTCAATTATGATAAAGTAAAAGATGCACATGCATATGTTTCGTTGAAGTTTCATTGATGCTTTGATTAAGTAAAATGTGTTATCTACGTGTACTGTCATATTGCCATGCATACATAAAATATCTGCTACATTCATAACATGAAGACACATGCTAAAAGAAATCCACTTCGGATAATAAGCTTTGAGAAATTAAAATTGAACCTATGCATGAACACCCTTTTTATAACGAAACCCAAGTGGCTGGGGGACGATGACACCTGTGTTAGAGTCGGAAGCCTACTGAGAATCTTATATAGATTTCTCATCCCTTTTCCTTTCTTCCATGTTCTCCAGAGGCGAGTGATGCGGATGTTCGTGATCCTTTGTGAGGCGCAAGTTTAGGAACCACGCTACCCATAGAGGTTCAGCGGAAGCGCGAAGATTAGTCTAGAAAAGTTATAGTAATGTCTAGCGTTGGGTTCGTGTACGTTCATCTTTTGTTATGTTTAGTATCTTGAGATGTCCTCATGTTCGAAGGGCATCGTCGTTATGATGTGACTATGATATGTTAATATAAATTATGTTGTGACTATTCCATGACTTGTTTCTATATGCTATGATAATGTGTATATGTTGGCTATATCATGTGTGTATTAATCGTTATGTATGCACACGCGGCTCGCATTTTAAATCTTAAATTCAAAAAGAAAAATTTAGTCATATTTTATTACCCGTATTTTAAATAAAGATAAGTCAAGTTCTGAAACAAAAGGCGTAACGTCTAATAACTAGCCAAATGCGAATCGAGCGTGTGAGGTGAAAGTTAGGGTGTTACAGTCCCCAAAGAAGGTTCAACTAAACTGCATAAGGATAAATAACAACAACGATTAACTATGAGATAAGATTGCCCAAAATGTGGAAAGAACCATGAAGATAGACCTTGTAGGGCTAGACAAAATGTATGCTACCATTGTGGAAAACCAGGACATAAGATTTGGGGGTGTCCAGAAAAGTATACAAAACTATGAGAAGCCACCACACAAGAGCACTAAGAGTTAAGCAAACCTCGCCACATGATAATTTAATCCGAGGTAGGAACGTTTAGAATTTAATTGAATTGTTTTAACTGTGTGTGAATTCCTTGCTTAATTTATGAAATTTGTCTTTTGAAATTGTCTCCGAATGAATTTTGAAGGCAAAATTCTTTTTAAGGTGGGTGGTAATGTAACACCTTGAAAATTATTTAAAAATTAATTTGACCTTTATTAGTTATAATTTCAAAAATCTGATAGTTTTAGCAACGATAAGGATGGCCCAACGACGTGTTAAAAAAAAAAATTTTCATGCTTGGGGTGAATAGTGACCTTATGGGCCCTATTGGCCCATCAAGATAGCCAAAACCCTAGATCCAGAATCAAGAAATTCCCAATACTAGAAAAGAGAGGGTTAAGATTAGCAATAGTGAGAAATGAGAAGTATACCTAGAATTAATTTTTGGGTAATGTTTGATTACTCGGTATGGTATTTTACCTGTTGGCAGAGTTTTGATATGTGCTTTTTAACACTATACAAGTTACTTGGTGGCCAAATAGCCTTTACCAACCACTTTATGCCAAGGGGATGGCAAGAATTGAAACTTGAAAAGTAAGTTTCAATCATGGCCTCTCATTTATTATATTCTACTCAGGAGCTAATATCTCATATGTTCGGTGGAATTTCAGTGTTTGATTTTACATTCAAAAGCTACTTGCTCACCAAATTAAAGTGAGCCACTGATCTTGAGCCAAGTGGATGGCGAAGATTCATTCTTTGACTATTAAATCAAATCCTAGCCATCCATTTCATTATTTCTTTTTGAATAAGAACGAAATACCCATTTTGACTACTTAATTTACATATCTAACCAAGATAAGAATAAAATATCAACCTTATCACTCCATCATCATCAATTTTGGCCAGCACCCTCTAAGAACATCTCCTCCATTGTTCTTGCTCCCAAACCCTCATTCTTGCTTTTAAATCCCCAAAACATTAGCTTAAAATCACTAAAACACCAAGATCTGTCAATAAAACTTGTTCTACTCATCAAGATCTATCAATCCAACTGATTGGAATTTGAAATCCTCACCACATCTCACTTTGATATCACATACTCTACTGCCTAAGGGAGGGTTTGGTGTTGGTTTGAGGGTCTTGAAGTGAAGGGAATCATTCTTGAAGCATCATTTGGAGCCAAGACCCCTAAGCCACCAAAGTAGGGTTTTCTTTGGCCTTTGCTTTCCAAATTTATTCTGAACATTTATGATTGGTATTGGTTCAAAAATTTTGATTGTATTGATTGATAATATATGGATATTAATGTATTAATTTTGGTGATGTGTTTGGGTGATGTTAGAAATCATTTTTGTGAAAAGAGATTTTGAACCATGCTACTGGATTTTTGATTTTTGTATAGGTAGCCACTGATCACGAATGTTTTGAGGGAATTGTGGTATTTTCATGAGCTAAAAAAATATATGTTGAAGTTAACATCCTAGGGTAGTTCCAAAATTTTTCTTGAGCTTTGTTTTTGACTTCTAGTGCTTTAAAAAAATCAAGAACCCAAATGGTATCCATGCTGCCTGATTATTGGAACTAAAGCTATGAATTTGTCTAATTTGTTTTCCATAGCAAATGATTGAATTTTCCTTTGACATTTTTATAGACTGTTGAGAGCATCTTGAAGTATAACTGTGATTTTTATTTTAAATTGATTCAATCATTGGTTAGAGTTAAAAATTATGAATTTTGGGTTCTAGCTCAGGTTAAGTGTTTCTGAGCACCAAACTTGTCTAATTTTGTTAACATAGTTAGAGAACTCTTTTTGCTCTGAAATTGTTATGGAACCTTATGGACACATTGAAGTGTCTTGGGTAATTTTTATAGCCTTTGAATTAATTTTTTGGTGAGCAAATAAATTCATGCTACTATATTGTGAAATCTGCCCAATTGCTGGAAATGAACCCAAGACTTGAATTGATAATGTAATGGGCATTTTGGTTCTAGTATGACACGAATACTTGATGTTAAATATTTGGCCATGTGACTTGTGATGTATAAATGTATGCTAGAGGAAGTAAAAAGTGGTTTATGAGGCACGATTGAAATCACAATGTGAATGAATGCCTATATGTGTTTTATGCATGCATTGGAAAAAGGAAAGTGAATGATATATTAAATTAAGTTCTATAGCCATAAGAAACATGAGATCCTCTTTGACTTGGCAAGGGCAAATAAAAAAACATAAGATCCTTTCAACTTGTCGAGGGCAAATAGAGAGAGATGAGATCTTTCAACTTGTTGAGGGCAAATAGAGAGGGATGAGATCCTTTTCAACTTGTCGAGGGCAAATAGAAAATGAGAACTTGTTGAGAGCAAATAGAGAAATGAGATCCTTTCGACTTGTCGAGAGCAAATAGAGAGGGATGAGATCCTTTTCAACTTGTTGAGGGAAAATAGATATAGATGAGGTCCTCTTCGATTTATCAAGGGGAATTAAAGATGATTTCCCTATATTTGGCATATACATATTTGTATCATATCGAATCATTTTAATTGACATCATTTACTATGATTATGATCTTATGATAAATGTGTACAAAGTGATTGATTTTTAAAAACAACCCACTTTAGAAGTATGGTTTAAGACTTGAAAAATGAATCGTTATTATAAACTGCATGATCACCTTTTTCTTAATAAACCGAAGTGGCTGGATGACGATGATGACATTACGATTGTGTATTTGGGGAAATGCCCTAATGAGAATTGTATAATTCTCACTCCTATGTGTTTTTGTGTTATCTCTAGGTTTATCCAGAGAACTATGGGGCTGCTACACAAAAGGAATCAAATTGTAGTAGTTTAATAGTTAGTGTTTTTATTATGTTGTACTTAGTTGTATGTATATGTCTTAAACGTAATAGAGAACAAATATGTACTAAAGCTCATAGGAAAGTTTCCTTTTGTACTTAACTATGTATTCAATAAATGTTGTGGTGTTTCCTTGTTATAAATTTTAATAGAATTATGCTTAGTTATTATACACGTTAATCGAGCTTGCTATAAATATTTAAGAAAGGTCCGCTAATTAATAAGTAACAACTCTCGAGTATGATGTCATGACTTAAGGATGAGGTAGTACTTGGGAGAATGTTACAATATCTGGCATATGGATAAGAGCATGTTTACTTTTCAATGAGATATTGATGATAACATGCTTATGGATATCTGAAAAGAATGTGATGCATGCTTATGTGATCATTTACATAATGAATTGTGGCATGTTGTGATTATGAATGAATGACTGAGATGCATGATTGATGTGTTCTATGGCATGAAGCAAATTTAGGTAAGCTTTGTTTCCAACAATTATGCTGCGGATTTTCATCAAATTTGTGGACTTAGAAAAATTATGAAGTTTATGAGCATGAAATGTTAAATGATAGGTTATGATGACGGTTGTGATTATATGCTCATGTTTGCATCTCTAAATAACATGCTAAGATTAAAGGTGACATAAGTCACTCGAAAATGATCCTTCTATAATGGACCGGGCTTGGCATAAGGTGACCTAGGGAGATTATCCTTTTGTAATGGGTCGGGCTTGATGTGATATGATCCAAGGAGGTGATCTTTTCATAATGGGATAGGCCCAACAGAAAGTGATACAATGCCCCCTAACTCGACTTGGGAGTCAAGAATTTGCTTATCGAGAGGATAAGTGTAGACTAGTGACGACTAGTTAGGTATGAGCTCATAACCTTAGAACTCTCAAGAGGGAAAGATTATTTGGGTGGCCCCTATGAAAGAAAGATTAAGGAAGCTAAGTCACCTAAGAAAGAAAAAGAGAAAAGTTTTGTGCCATAGTTAGATATGTTCCTTATGCTTCTATTTTATGTCATTGTGTACTTGGAATGTTGCATAAGATATTGACATGTATTCGTAATATGGTATGGTGCATCCATGACATTAAGATTCATGCTAAAAGATAAAGGCCTCGGCTAATAGTATTTGAAACTTAATAAATGAACATTATTTATGGACACTATTTTCATAATGAAACTTGAGGTCCCTGGGACGATAATGATGACACATTTGTGGAAATGGAAAACCCTACTAAGATTTTTGTATAAGTTTTTCACTCCCTCTCTTTCTTTCCATCTTCGTTTTCAAACAAGTTGATGGTAATGTCTGGGCTTCCTTGAGATGTTAGCGTGAGAGTTGCACAATGATCTAGATCAGAGGGGCAAGCGAAGCGGAGATATAGTCATTCCTATTTGCAGCGCTTAAGAGTTGTCTCATCTTTGTGCATGCTCATAACTTAGTTTCTGGTAGACATGTAGCCACGAAGGATTTAGCTACATTATAGTTATGGTTATCTTTTGAATTATTTTATGCTTAACCTCTATAGGCGGGCTTAGTATATTTGTTATAGTATTATACTTGTGGAATACTTCTATATTATTATTCTATGACATGAGATTTAAAGTCAATGTTATGATATGATGATGTTTTCAGTCTATGTTATACTCCGTGATTTGCATATATGTTATGTGATGGATGGTTAAGAATACATCGATGACATGTACTATTTGTAGGTAGAAGGGGGGTTGAATCATGTAACATCCTCCTAATTACCATATTTTACTCGAGTGTTAATAGAGTAATTAGCAGAGTATTATTTGTATCCATAATTTAAACTAGGCAAAATGCAGTGGCATAAAACAATTTAGACGTGCATATTGCAAAATGCGTATTAACATATATGGACATAATTTCTGAGAGTATAATATGTATATCAGGCTAGCAAACGGTTAGTTAGCTCCTAAGAAAGTCAGGGACTCAATATCAAAAGGACTCACTATCGCCTAAGAACCTAGCCTCAAATATTCGGCCCAACAAAATCACATATAAGTACAAATGGACCTGAATATCTAATAATACATCAGCTTAGGCTGCAAAATCCTAATACTACACTACTGAATACAAGCCAAAGGTCCCTGAAAGCCTCACGTCCTCCTATAGGAAGCCATTGGCCATCGATATGATAGAGTTACCTTCTCCAGGGCATTAGGACCCTCAATAAGTCCGAGTTTGAGGATGATGATGAAGAGGCGAGTGTGTCCTTAGAAGAGGTGCTGGTGGAGTGACCGGATATCAAAAACCTCTGGGTGTACCATGTGAAGGCGCACACCATCATAAGGAAAAGAGGGGCCAAACTCGCCAGGAAAGATGGACGCATTGAAGGAACGACCAAAGAGTACATACACACGAAACTAGGAATGACCTACAGCATAGGGAGTCCATGTTGGGTCATAATGCTACACCCACTGTGGTGAGTCAAGGAAGAACACTATGGACGACATCCGCTGAATCTGAGTAATACAAGTACATACAACTGTAGGGTGAGAATATTATAAAATTCTCAATAGGGTAATTCCCTAGAATATGATGCAGAAATCAACAATAAGTTCATTCACCTAAGAACATTCATGCAACAATTATAAGCATCAATACTAAAGTATGTACATTAGTAACTACAATAATGAATTATGCATTGCTATTTGGAACCGTAGAATCCCACTCCGTGCATTTTCTCTTTTTATTAACATAGGGAAGGTTTAATATCACATCAAGAGGTATTTATATTAGACAATTTCACAATGGACAATAGACTGCTAGGACATGAGCTCATTCCTACTTGATCATCAGACTTCATTTTTTTCCATTTCCAAAATCACATATAGTTCTATTCCTAGCCGATACGTTACCGACTAATAAAGTCTCTAAGGAAGTCTTTATTCTTGTTTTCCCCTTCAACCCATATAAGCCTTGTCTCTGCTTCCCATATGTTAAAACATGCACAAGTGAAATTTACATATTCTCTTTTTCATATAATTGCATCATGTTATTTCCTCTTTTTCAAAGGTATGCTTACCATACATGTAGGCATTCAATTACATTGGAGTCTTATTCATGCCTTGTGAACAAATCTCTAAAACAATTAGTATGCATTCATATACCAGATACTTGAACTATATACTACGTTGTCATTAATTTAAGGCATTTTCACCTTTTCAGGAATGGCAGATTTATCATTTCAGGACCAATATTTAATGTCCCTACCAAATGGTCGGTTCAAGGGCCACAAAAATTTCCCATGACACTTCAATGTGTCTAGGAAGCCCTATAAAAATTTCAACACAACCGGAGCTCTCAAACCCCATCAGGAAATTGTACAAATTTAGTGGTCAGAGACCACTAATTCACAGCTTAGGCCAGGGTTCTCACAATTTTTAACCCCACAAAATGATTGAACTAACTCAAATAAAATTAACAGTTATAGTTCCATGTGTTATCCACTTCCTGTAAAAATTTTAAAGATTAAATCCATCATTTGCTATGGTAATAAAATCAGATAACTTTATTGCTTCAGCTTCAAGTTTAGGCAACATCTATACAATTTCGGTTACTGATTTTTTTAAAGCAGTTTGACCAAAATAAGAACCCAAGAAAATTCATGGGACTATTTTTAACATATAAATTTTTCAGCTCATGAAAATGACTATAACCTCCCTAGAAAAATCGTGACCATACACGCCCAAGAGACCTAAAAATCCAACAAGTATCACTCAACATCTTTTTGATAAAAGTGACTTCTATCATTATCCACACATACTACCAAAATTAATACATTAATATCAACATAATATCAACCAATATAAAGAGAAATTTCAGATTTATCTCAATTAAAAACACATCAGAATAAATTAGACAAGAAAAGGCAAAGAAAAACCCTACTTTGAGTGTCTTAATGGCCCCTTGGCCCCAAGATGCTTCAAGATTGTCTTATTCCCCCCAAAAGCTCAAATAAACCCAAGCTCATTCTTAACTCAGTGAGGGTGAGCAAGCAAGGTAAGTTTTGGTGAGGGATAGAGATTTTAATCAATTAGTTTTGTAGGGTTTGAGGTGTAGAACAAGTTTTGTAAAGGAATTTTCAGAGTTTCACTAACACCAAGCTAGTGTTTATGGGCTTGGAATGGAAACTTAAGCTCTTGGAAATGGAGGTGTGGCTGCTGCTATTTTCCTTGGCAGCTGGCCAAATTTGTGTTTTTCTTTTTGAGGAAGGAATAAGCTTGTATTTATCTTGTCATTAATGAATGAATAAGATATTTTGTAATTGGATAATCTTGAATCCAAGAAAGTAAATTGGATGGCTATGATTCAATCTTGTAATTCAAGATTGAATCTTAGCTATTCACTTGATATAGATGGATAAGCTCCTTCACTTTGTAAAGATTAAAATAGTTTTCGTGTTAGAAATCACACACCGAAATTTCACCGAACCAATAAAATACCGTACTCAATTAAACTAATATTACGCGAAAATTAATTCTAAATATAAAATTTTCATTCCCACTCATTTCTAATCTTATTCCCACTTTTTCCTAAGTTCGAGCACCTTCTGTTTTAATCCAGGGTTTGGTTGTTCCGGAGCCTACGAGGCCCGCAAAATACTATTCACAAATTTTTTTTTGTTCGAACATTGAGTCGTTCTCATCATTCCTACACTTGTCAGAATCTTAATATTCGCATTAACAAATCCTCAATTAATTTCTAAATAAAATTTAGGGTGTTACAAATTGTACTTTGCTTCATTTTTCTTCTTTCTAGATCTGAAACTTAAAACAAAAGTACTATCAAGCGTTAACCTTGAAGTGTAGGAGAAACAAGGTTAGATGTATTAATAAGTTACTTTTTGAAGCATAACATCAGTATTAGAATAGCTAAAGGATTTTTTTAGTGGCTATTGAATAACAACACATAGTAGAAAAAATGAAAGAGATTAGGAGAAGAAGATCTAACACAGATGTTTTTATACAAGATTCTAAGAAATACTCAGTTTCGTAAACACATCATGCAACTAGAGAAAAAAGACTCATTACTAAATTTGAGGTTCCAACCAATACTTTGCTTTCTAGAAAAGATTCTGTTAACTTCAGCTTCTCCTTAACCTTTGATAATTCTTCCGTGAGCTACAATGAAAGGGAAAAACCAAAAATGAAAGTTACATTTCAAGTTGACATAAAGTAATGAAAGTACGCATTAACAAGAAGAATGGAAAAGAGTAGTAGTAACATGAACAAATGAAAGTATGGTAAATGTACAGGTTCTAGTCACTCAAGTTGCCAAGTGAAAACAATGCAAAGAATGAATGATTAAGCATCGAAGTAAATGAAATCATGAAAATAATAAGTTGAAAAGAAAAACCAACAGAGGACCCTTACCCCATAATTAGCCAAAATGTAATTACAGCATAAATATATGGTATGAAATGAAGTCATAATGACTTTAGAATCAAAAAGACAATTATAAACATCAAAAGCACTGAAACAAAAATCAAATCAAAATCATCAACAAGTAAACAAAGAAAGGAACATCCATAATTTTTTGTTAACAAAATAATATAATGTTCTTCTTTGATGCCTAAGAATGTAAATCAGGAGCATTGGCCAGGACAAAAATAAAAGCCTTAAAAGTTAGTAATAAAGTTCCCATAATCTTAATAGTGACACAATGATTCAATTTGGAAACTCGAAATTAAATTTATTACAATAAAAATGGAAAACAAAATCAACCTCCTCAACGGCTATTCTCTCGTCAGAGACCTCAAGGCTTTGATCTCCGCCTGCTTCTGATAGCCTCCTTATCTGGAACACACACAAACACAAAGACAAACATCATAGGCAATGGCAACTGGGTTTGGTAGGTGTGGCTACCAAAAAGAGAAAGGACTCACATTTTACGATTTGAAATTGAAATTGAAGCTAAGCTGATCTAATCTTGAAACGCGATCCTTAGATGAAAGAATTGAGAACTTGTTTAGAAACATGATCCTAACATCAAGAGATTTCAGAAACAGAGAATGTTTAGAAATGCGATCTGACACTTTAAGATTGGGATTAGGGTTCAAGGAAGAAGATCTTCGTATAGCTGAATGGAATCATTCGGGTTCGAGGAAATTGGGATTGGCATTAGGGTTCAAGGAAACTAGGATTAGGGTTCATATGAAGGTTAGCCAAAGAGATGTGTGAGAAAGAAATCTTTCATGTGATTCTCATGTGGGTGTGTGAGAGATATTTGGTGTTGTTATTTTTGAAATTACCTAAAACTAATAAGGGTAAATTGGTATTTTCAGTTCATATATCACTAAAAACCCCCCCAAAATGGGGGAACTCAAAGTAAGGGTGAATGGAGGATTGGGGAGGATTTTAGAAATCCTTCAAACACTTCCTTCTTCAATTAACAAAACTCTCAAACACAAATCAGCCCTCCAATACCTTCCTCTTCCTTTCCTTCCCCTCCTAAATCCATCTCGCAAATAGACCCTAAAGGAAACCCTCTGAGCATAAATTGATAGATTTATTGGTTTATGTTTGAGGGAAAACATTAGAATTAACTTTCTGATTGGTAGTTAGGCTATAGCAATTGGTTCATTAAATCAATGTGATTTCTAAATAATTTGAGATCTCATTTATTAGTTATTTACATTGGTCAAATTCTAGAGATCGATCGATCAATAGTATAATTGCCAGTAATTTATTACTAATAGTCACCAATAGGTTTAATATTTGGTCAATGATAATTAATTTCCAATCCTAGGAATATCTTGCACTAGTTCCTTCTTCTCTATTGCTATTATCTTGTTGTTATTATCTTTTAATTTAAATTGCTTAATTTTCATTCTTCAAAACCCCTAATTTTCCCAACTAAATGTTGAAGTCTCCTTGAGACAACTTAGGTTATGCCCTTTACTACACTTTTGGTGCAACTTAGCATAAATTAATTTCTAATTTGATGAGGTAAGTGAGCCTCCGTTCAAGGGCCTATCTCCAAATGGATGTCACCCCTAGAGCTAGCTGAGTTGAATAATCAATTGAGGGAGCTTTGGGAAAAGAAGTTTGTGAGACCTAGTACATCAATGTGAGGAGCCCTGCTGTTATTTGTGAAGAAGAGGGATAGGAGTTTAAGTCTTTGCATAGATTATAAGTAATTGAATTGGGTGACAGTGACCTTTTATTTAGGGTTGATGATTTGATGGATCAGTTGAGGGAAGCTATAATGTTTCCAAAGATTAACTTGAGGTCAAGTTACCATCAGATTAGAGTGAGGGATGAGGATATCCTTAAGACTACTTTTAGGACCCGATATGGGTATTTTAAGTTCGCAGTGATCTTGTTTAGTTTTACTAATGTTATTGTTGTATTCATGGACTATATGAATAGGATCTTTAGGCTCCATTTAGACCATTTCGTGGTTGTTTTCATAGATGATATACTCATTTATTTGAAGACCCTTGACGAGCATGAGCATCATTTGAAGATAGTACTAGAGATTTGAGAAAAGAAGTTGTATGCAAAGTTGTCAAAGTGTGAATTCTGGCGGAAGTAAAATTTTTAGAACACATAGTGTCAAGAGGAGGTATTGTAGTGGATCCTAGTAAGACAAAGGTAGTGACGAGTTGGAAGAGACCTACCTTAGTAACAGTAAATATAGAGCTATTTAAGATTAGCTGGTTATTACTTAGGTTTATTAAAGGATTTTTTTAGATTTTCTTCCCCTTGACCAAGCTTTTTAGGAAGATTGCCCCTTTTGTTTGTACCCTAGAGTGTTAGAAGAGCTTTCAAGAGCTGAAGGTGAGATTAACATCAACCCTAGTGATGCACCCTTGAAGGTGTATTATGCTGCTTTGGGAACGGTTTAGGCTATGTGTTGATGCAAAATAGTCAGGTGGTAGCCTATGAGCCCAGGAAGCCTCATAAATCGTACTACCCCACCCATGACCTAGAGTTAGCTGTGGTGTTTACTTTAACAATTTGGAGGCACCATTCGTATAGAGTAAAGTTTCAGCTGTTCTCTAACCATAAGAGTCAAGTACCTCTTTGATCAGAAGGAGTTGAATATGAGGCAAAGAGGTGGATGAAATTTTTGATGGATTATGATTTTGGATTGAACTATCACTTTGGCAATGCTAATGTAGTAGCTTACGCTTAGAGTCAGAAGTCATTAGTCTTAGGTGATAGTTAAGGAGGTGGAGTTGATTGAGAGGTTTAGAGACTTGAACTTTGGGATGTCATTGACAACTGAGAGCATAAGGATGTGTCAACTTAGTGTTATAATTGATTTCAAGGAAGGGATTGATCACTCAAGCTCAACAAGAAGATACATAGTTCAAGGAGACCTTGGAGGCTATCGAAGGGAAAGTTGAAATGGAGGTTATAAGTGATTTCAAGGAAGGGATCACTCAACTCAACAAGAGGATGTAGCGTTCACGAAGACCTTGGAGACTATCGAAGCAGGAAAGTTGAAATGGAGGTTTGAGCACAAGATTTTTGTGCCTACAAGTGGTGTCCTCTAGAAAGAGTTCTTGGAGGAGGCTCATAAGAGAAATTTCACTATTTATCCCAGTACAACCAAGATGTATCAATACTTGAAGAAGATATTTTGGTGGCTCGGTTTGAAAAGAGATGTCGCCACATGGGTGAGTAAGTGCTTAGTCTATCAAAAGGTGAACATTGAGTGCCAAAAACCTCCTAGGATGTTGCAAGCTTTTGGGATTCTTGAGTGGAAATGAGATAGCTTATTAGTGGATTTTGTGACGAGTCTACCCAAGACCTATCCTGGACATTGATGCCATATGGTTTATTATTGATCGACTAACAAAATCGGCACACTTTTTAGCCATGAAGGTGACTTATTCCTTCAATAGGTTAGTCTTCATGATATAATGATGTTTCTTTTTAATTTATTATACCACTCATATATGAACAATTTCAATGGAGAGATAAGCATTGATTGAATAATGAGATGTCTTTTGTCATCTATGCTTTTATTTAAGAAATGTTAATTGTGTTTTTATTTATAAGGAACTAACTTCATCACATTCTATGGTTACCGTTTTAGTAAGACAGATGGTATAGAAACTCTATGTGGGTATAGTAAATGTCTATTTTTGTAAATTACATTTGTAACTAGAATTCTTTGACAAAATATGCGTTAAGTGTTTGTAATAATTTGTAAATGGATGTCATTTTGAATTAGTCGTGTGTAGCACGGGATTGTGACTAGGATATCACAACACATTCTTCAATCGTCCAAAAAAATATCAACATCAGATTCACCTCCACTTGTCCACCATTCTCCCCACAAATCACCAAAATCGGAATCCCAATGTGAATATAAAAGGAAAATAATAATAATAATCATGAGGGAAATGTTGGAAGCACGAAAATATTGAGTTTGAAATCCATATGAATCTACGTATCAAATTATTCTTGGTGGTGATTTTTTCTATCCCGTGATTTCTTCCTTTTCATCCAATAATAATGTAGGGAACACCATTTTGTACTTTTTGTGCATATAGCTAGCTCTTCGAGCCATGTAGCATTGGCCAAATAACTCACGAACCGGAGTGGAGATGTGTCATGAGCTCTTCTAACCATATAGCAATGTCCATATTACACCAGTTCTGTTTCCGCATATAACTCACAAAATCTTACATGTGCATGAATATATCAACCTCACTCACTCTCTATATATTCAACAGAAACTTAAAGTAACACACATTTAACAGCCAACAAACCCAAACCATTTTCTTTTATTGAAGTTCTCAAATGTCAATGACATCGTCACCACATGACACCAATGCCATACCAGAACCGGAACTCCGATCGCCGCTCATGCATCCAGAGGCGAAGAACGCAGGCAGAGGTCCCGTACAGGAGAAATTGTGCATTGACGAGATGCTTCAAAGATACTGCGGCGAGTTTGGGAGGTGGCAGTTGAGGCACTTCGTGCTCACGAGCCTCGCATGGGCCCTTGAGGCGTTTCATACCATGGTCATGATATTTGCAGACAGCGAACCAGAGTGGAGATGCATCGGTAAGGGCTGTGACGCGGCTGCAAGAACCGTGTGCCGGTTTGAACCGGGTTCGTGGGAGTGGGTTGGGGGAAAGGATGTGTCAACTGTTGCGGAGTGGGTGCTGGTTTGTGGTGACAAGTATAAGGTTGGACTGGTTCAGGCCTCATTCTTCGGCGGTTGCATGATAGGTGAGTTTGTTTCTTTTTTCTGTATTTCTTTTTATTTTTCTCTCGCCAGAAGCTTAATTGCACTTTGTCTGTCAAATCTAAAATAAACATGCGTTTTTTTTTTTTATGCATTAGAGGGAAAATAAACATGCATTTTATGTCATTTAACGACTACTCGAATTGTGTCCTTTGATGAATACGTGCTGAATAATTAATGGTAGGGAAGGGGAAAAAGATAATGATGTTGGCTGGCACCAACAGCTGGTGGAAATCAATTTTGTCTATTAATAATAAACTGTCTTTTATGTAAAGTTTTAAGTCTAGTATTTTGAAGAGTTTAATCTTGACATGAATTATCCAAATATATATATATATATATAGATAAAATTTTTGACAAAATTATGATGATTGTTTAGTGAAATAAATTATTATAATTCACTAATTCATCTAAAAGACTAACAATTATGATTCATCATTCTAAATACAAAATTTCTAATTTTCTAACATTTTTCTATTTGTATTATTAAAATTAAAAGTATATGTTACATAAGAATGGATATTATCACTAGATAAAAAGAAAGTACAAATCACATAAAAAAAAGAAAGAAGGAAAGAAAGAAAGAATGGATACTATCTAGAAAAGAGATAAGTCTTTTTTCACTTATCACAATTGAATTTTTGTACTGCTGGATCCATGGTATATCAATTTTTAAGGTGGTTTTTGAATGGGATAAAATAATAAAGTAGATTTTATCGATGAGTTATATATATATATATATAGGGCTCGATTTATGCCTCCCATATTTACTTTCTTTCTCTCTCTCAGACACACACAAACTGCTGAAAATATGTCACTTTTCCAATTTGCATGCCATGTACAAATTTGAATGTCATGGAGAGTAGGACACAAATCTCCCAAATTATGTCTTCTTTTTTTTTGTCCCATCAATCACATCCTGATATGTGAAATAAGAATAATATATAATTAGTAACTTTTTTAAAATTTTAAATAATATTAAATGCTATTTTTTTTTAATGAAAATGTCCTTCCTACATGATCAGTGAGACACTTAATTAAAAATAGATAATCATAGTGTTATCACCAAAAAATAAGTGGGGTGTAATTCTAAGTGCATATGAGCAAGTAGGATGTGCATCCAAGGGAACGATTAAATATTTTAAATCTTGAAGCCATGTAACGCCCGGACGAGAAGGAGTGATTGCCGGTGAGAGGCACGGACAAGGAGCGACTGCTACCTCTAAGTGGAGGGATACATGAATGAACTGTTACACACCCGAATGAGAGGATCCTGAGTCTGTATAGGTATGAAACTATACAATTAATGAGGGCTTATATGAATTGATTAATACTACCTATGACACAAAGATGCATCTTTCTTTGGGTAGCCCATCACGAAAGAACTCACAGTTAAGTGTGCTTGACTTGGGATAATTTTGGGATGGGTGACCTCGAGGAAGTCTTCCCATGAAGTGTGTGAGTGAGGACAAAGCACGCTGAAAGACCCGTGTTGGTTTGTGGGACAGTCATCAATCTATAAAGCGCATGGTATGTTACAAGCCACATGGTTTAAAGTTTTAAATTTTGA
The DNA here is from genome assembly GCA_030441495.1 of Dalbergia oliveri. Taxonomy (NCBI): domain Eukaryota; kingdom Viridiplantae; phylum Streptophyta; class Magnoliopsida; order Fabales; family Fabaceae; genus Dalbergia; species Dalbergia oliveri. The sequence goes on from JAMLFY010000011.1 coordinate 22,427,181, forward strand.
ATAAGAGTAGTTATGGAAGTATGTTAACTTTCGATGGCTGTTTTGGAGCAAGTCATAATGTTCAAAGTATTTATGATAACGTCAGGCTCTTTCTAGTTTGGTTGTGGAAATTAGCCGTGAAGTGGATATGCATGTGCAAATTGCAAGTGGTCACTTACATGTTGTAACCATGAGCATTGGAATGACTACCAACCAATTGGTGGGCTTATGTGTCAAGTTGAGAAGATGCAGTTATTGGATATTGGCTATGCGTTGGAACATTTACAAGTGGTTAAATTGTGTAAGATTATTACTTTTCATGCCAAATTAGCCGTGGAACATTACCAATTAATCGTGGAGTGGTTACCAAGCACTTCGGGGTAGTTTTATCAGATTAACATGTGTTGAAGTTGAAAAACTTCTTCATGATTATAAAGGGCCTCAAAAGAGTGAAAAAGAGGATCTCTGGATCAACACAACATATCTTTACATTTTATCTTTTGATTTTCTTCTCTTTTTTCCTTTCTTTTTATTTTAGTTTGCGTGTAGTTTCTTATCCAAAATTTATTGTGATGCTTTGAAGTATTGCAATTACTTCTTGTTCATCAATAAAATCCTATTTTCATACTTGCCTTTTGTCCAAAATTTTGTTCTTTAAAGTAGTTGGAGAACCCATAACCAAGGGGTATATTTCCCTCCTTGGTGCAATCGCTTGTACTTTGGGATCAAAAAGTGAATTAGTGTTCTTTGCTTAGTTTATTCTCTTAGACTTAGCCGAACCCAAAAATTCACGATAATATAATTGGCACGCCTAGTAGGACATTAGAAGGCTTTGTGTGGAAAAATCAATTTAAGAAGATTGTGGATATGAGTCCTAAGAGTGCAACATCTGTTACGCCAAAGCAACACAACCGTGAGGATGAAGGCTAGTTGAGAACGTATGTGGATGTACGGAGGACACCCACCAGGGTGATGACTAGTCAGCCACAAATGGTTACCGCTTCATCCAAGCAAAAAGATACATTTGCTACATCTACGAATTCCACTAAGAGCGTCCATGTTGATGAAGAAGAAAAGTGACCCGATAATGTGTTAACTTTTTTCATCCAACAACAAATGGAAAGGGGTGTTGATGGCTCAATGGAGCAAGTTAAAATAGTTATCAGATCCTGTGAAATAGATTATGCATGATGAATTGTGTAACATCTCCTCTGTTTTATGGATCCGTCCCCACAAACCAACACGGGTTTTCAACGTGCTTTATCCTCACTCACAAGCTTCTTGCGAAAACTTTCCAAGATGTCACCCATCCCAAAATTACCCTAAGTCAAGCACGCTTAATGTAACATCCTAGTTCTTTTCTTTAGAAATTGATGGAGGAATGGTTAATGGGAATATTAAGATTCTGATAGACGTAGTTGTGATGAGAACGACCTATGATCGAGCACTAAAAAAAAGAGAAAAAAGAGATGAATAGTGTTTTGCGGGCCAGCCCACAAAGTAACCGAAACCTGAGATTCGGGATTGGGAAGTGCTGAAATTAGGAAAACATGGGAATAAGGTTAGAAATAGTTAGAAATGAAAATTTTATGCTTAGAATTAATTTTCGGGTAATATTGGTTTTATGGGTATGGTGTTTACCCGTTTGAGGAAGTTTTGGTGTGTAATTTTTAACACAAAGATATTTCGATCATCACCAATGGATAATATCTATCCATTCAGGACATGTGGAAGGCCAAGATTTAATCTTGGAATCCAAGATTAAATCTTAGCCATCCATTTTGCTTTATTACACAAATGATTGCTTTATCACATAATATCTTCATGCATTAAATACAAAGAAACCAAGTCACAAACTTCTTTTCCAAGCTAGAACCCATCTTGGCCAGCAAGGGAAAGAGAAGAGCAGCCACCATTTTCATCTTCAAGAGCTTGATCTTGAGTTCTAAGCCCAAAAACACTAGCCTAGAGTTGTTGAAACCTCAAAGTTCCTTTATTAAACTTGTTCTACACCATGATCTCTACAAATCTAACCAAACAAAATCTCTATTCCTCATCAAACCTTGTCTTGTTACCTCATACCTCACTGATTTAAGAAGCGTTTGAAGTTGGTTTGGGAGCTTTGGAGTGGAAGGATTCAAGGTTGGATCATCTTGGAGCCAAAGATCCACTAAGTTGCTAAAAGTAGGGTTTTAATTGCTTTTTCTTGTCAAATTTATTCCGATGTGTTTTGATGGAGCCAAGCCTGAAATTTCTAGTTATGTGGGATGATATTATGTTGATATTGATGTATTAATTTTGGTAGTGAGTTTGGATGGTGTTAGAGTATGATTGTTGTTAAAGGAAATCTTGACTAGGTTGCTGGATTTTTGGCTTTCCTAGCAGTAGTTATGCACAAATTTTTTGGTATAGTTATGGTTAGTTTCATGAGCTATAAAAATTATATGTTGGAGTTAAATCTTAAACTAACTAATGAATTTTCTTGGGTGTTTATTTTAAGGTTTACTACCTCAAAAAAATCAAAAACCGAAATGAGACTTGACCTGTCTTGATTGTTGAAACTGAAGCAATAAGATTTTCCAAATTTATTACCATAGCAAATTATTGAATTAGCCCTTGAAATTTTTACACGAACTTAATAACATATTGAAATATCACTGTAAATTTTATTGTGCATTGATTCAATCATTTGCTAGTGTTAAAAATTATTAGAACTCTAGTCTGATTTGTGAATTGGTGGCCCTTGACCACTAAATTTGTACATTTTATTGAAGGAGTTAGAGAGCTCCGTTTGTTTTGAAATTTTTACAAAGCCTCCTAGACATATTGAAGTGTCATGGAGAATTTTTGTGGCCCTTGAATCAACCAGGTGTAGGGAAAATAAATTTTGCTACTTAAGCAGAGATCCTAATATGCTGGAACTGAATTACAAATGTTGATTTAGTACTATAATGACTTGTAATTCAACTAGGATGTGAATGAATACATACTATGAACTCTAATGATTGATTTATGAGAAAAGAATAAGGATTACATTGTGCATGAATGCATATATATGGTTTATGCATGCCTTGGGGAAAGAGAAAAGTACTTGATATACTTATATGAGAAAGAGAATTTATACATTTCACTAGTGCATGTTTGAACATATGAGGAAAACAGAGACAAGGCTTAGATGGGATAGAGACAGAAGGCAAGAGTAAGGACTTCCATGGAAAATTGTATGAGTCGGTAGACGTATCGGCTAGGAGTAGAACTGTGTGTGATTCGGAAATGGAAAAAAATTAAGTCAAATGATCACGGATAGGAATGAGCTCATGTCCTAGCAGTCTATTGTCCTTTGTAGAATTATCAAATGTAGATATATCTTTATGTGGAATTAAGCCTTCCCTGTGTTAATAAACGGAGGAAAATACATGGAATTGAGCTGATGGTTCCAAATAATAGTACATGACTTATTACTATGGTGACATTCTAAATTCCCATGATTTACATATTTTAGTATTGATGCCTATAACTTGTGGATGGATTTTTATATGAATGAACTCATTATCTATATTCTGTATAGTATTCTGAGGGAACTACCTCCTGAGAATTTTATGGTATTCTCACCCTAACTGTATGTACTTGTATTACTCAGATTTAGTAGATCCTGTCACTGGTATTCTTCCTTGATTCGCCACAATGGGTGTGGCAGGATGATCCGACCCTTGACTCCTTGTATGCCATAGGTTACTCTCAATTTCGTGTATATGTGTTTTTCGGCCGCTCTTTCAGTGAGTCGATTTTTACTACGAAGTTCAACCTTGCTTTACCCTATGATGATGTGCCTCTCCATATGGCACACCCTGATGTATTTGATATCCCACCTGCTCCACCAGCACACCCTCCAGCAAATACACCCGCCTCTCCATCATCATCCTCAGACTCGGACCCATCTAGGGTCCTGACGCCCTAGTGGAGGTGAGGCTATCATACCGATGGTCAATGGCTTCCTGGAGGAGGACGCAAGGCCTTTAGGGATTTTTGTCTTGTGCATAGTAGTAGTATAATGTTAGTACTTTTCCACCTGAGACTGATGTATAATTATTTGTTTCCAGGTCTGTTTGTATCTATATGTGTTTTTGTTGGACTGGATACTAAAGCAGGCTAGGTTTTGGATGTTGACCAATCCTTTTGATATGGGGTCCCTGACTAGATTAGGAGTTAGCCGATTGGTTGTGAGTATGATGTACATATTGTAGACTTATAACTGATGTTATGTACAGGGAGACAAGCTTTGAAACATATATTGTCTAAAGTACTTTATTGCTTTATATTTCGACTAGTATAGAATATGAACGTCAGGAATACTCTGCTAATTACTATGTCAATACTCAAGTAGAATATGGTAATTAGGAGGGTGTTACACTTAATTGTGGAGTTATTTTGTGATGGGCTACCGAAGAAAAATGCATCTTTGTGGCATAGGTAGTACCAATCAATTCATATAAGCCCTCCTTAACTGTATAGTCTCATACCTATACAGACTCAGGATTCCTCTCATTCGGGTGTGTAATCGGTTCATTCATGTACCCCTCCGCTTGGAGGCAGGAGCTGCTCCTTGTTCCTTACCCCGATCATTCCCTGCCTTGTCCCTAAGTGTTACATGCCCACCAGCTTCGCTTGGTTCGTCCCCGAACCACACCTTACTGGGAAAGGTGCAGGCTCTGATACCATTTGTAACATCCCCTGCCTTTATGGATTGCCAACTATCCACAAACTAACATGGGTCTTTCAGTGTGCTTTGTCCTCATTCACACGCTTCCTGGGAACTTCTAGGAGGTTTCCCATCCCAAAATTACCCCAAGTCAAGCACGCTTAACTATGGAGTTCTTTCGTGATGGGCTACCGAAAAGAAAGATACATCTTTGTGGCATAGGTAGTACCAATCAATTCATATAAACCCTCATTAACTATATAGTCCCATACCTATAGAGACTCGAGATCCTCTCATTCGAGTGTGTAATCGGTTCATTCATTTACCCCTCCGCTGGAGGCAGGAGCCGCTCCTTGTCCGTACCTTCTCGCACCAGTGATCACTCCCCGCCGTCCCGGGCATTACAAATTGCAAAATATTCAACAAAGTTCCCCTATGTACATGTAACATGGTGAATTTAGTGGAAATAACATGTGCTATAATGTTGGGGGCAATCATCTAATCAACCATGGAGCCTATAGTTTCAGCTTGGCCTATAGTCTAAGGAACTAGGTCTAGTCGTGGAGCCTCCTAGTCAAGTCTTGTCTAGCTACAAAACTTGTAGTCTTAACTGTGGTCTGATTCTCCTGGAATATACAATGTGAGTCGTGGAGTCTCCAGTTTCAACCGTGGAGTGTTATTCGGGCTAATATAAGTTGTACGACTCAATCTAAAAGGAAATGCTCCACAATTGATAGATCATAATGCGCTTGCTGATTTTATGACAAGGAGTTTTGGAATCGAGTTGAAGTTATTGAAAAAGCCTGTGTATCGCAAGCCATATCCTAGTTGGGCAAGATTCCTGACTTCACTACTTTTTGGAGAATATGAGAAATCTCCAACGGAATAGTTAGCCGTTTCATTGTACAATGTGTTGAAGAGGCAAAACGAGTTCTTAAGAATGAAATTATTTCCCTTATCACTAACTGGTTTGGCCTTTACATGGTATTCAAATTTATTGCCAAATTTGGTGCATACTTGGATAGACATGGAATATGTATTCCATGACCACTTGCCAGAGGTTATGTTGATTTATGAACATCAAGCAACAATTGGCAAGCCTGAGGCTAATTTTGTGGAAAAGTTTAGTAAGATGATGAGCAAATGCAATGTCAAATTACTTGAGACTAAGTTTGCCACCATGGTTGTAGGAAATATGCTTCCGTGGCTAAGGAAAAGGTTGATTTCTCTGAGTTTAGATTTTACTCAATTAACAAGCAAAGCTTCTAGAATGGAGCAATTTGTTAATGAAAAAGAACAAAGGACAACCGAGGAAATAGAAGATATAAGACTAGAGTTGGTCTTGGTTGAGGATTATGACTTGGCTGAATGAGAGGTGATTGAAGAATGTGGCTTAATTTCAGATAATCTATTGGTAGTGACAATTTCCAAAAGAAAGCTGTTAGTTCTACTACAAAAGTTAGCTAGGGGCATTATTGTTGATATTAAAAGGAGTATTTTGATATTGTTTTGCCTTAATGGCTAATTTTGGGTTTCAATCGATTTGACGGCTAAGATAGGCTTCAATTGTGACATAGAAGAGTGATATTAGCTGTTAGGAGAGAAAATAAGCCTAGAGTTAGCCATGGCAGTTTCATTTGTTTTTGGTTGAATGTCCAAGTTATGGAACAAGGGGCAGAATACCAAAACTAGATTCAACTGATGATTACAACTCAATTAATTGCAAGAGCAATGGTACGGCTAATGATAGTTAGTCGAGAATCATGGTGGATTACAGAGAGCAGCCATGGATAATTGTTCCACCTTTGTCAAATGATCAACTATTTTTCTGCAGTCACCAATCCTGAATGATCTTATTGCAAGAGCAGCCATGGGGTTATTTCCCCTTCAAACAATGAGTCAACCAAGGTATATCACTTCATCTAGTTGGCCAATGGCTCAATATGTGTTCATTTATTTTCATTGTCTGGAGAATATTTCTTGAAAACCATGCATTTCACCCATTATAGAAGTAACTAAAAGTTGGCTCGGCTAATAATCCTTGGTCTCCTACAATGCTAAAGCAATGGTAGCCATTGGATTAAATTTTCTTGGTGCGGCAGTTGTTATAAAAGCTATAAGATTAGGAGTTTATTGTTCATAAACACTAGATTTGGCTATTTCAATTTTCTCAACTTTGTCGGCCATAGTGTTCAGCAACTTTGTTAGCCATGGTGGCTAAGACAAATCCTTGGGATCAGCTGTGTGATTATGAAAGGAGGAAAGATTGAGGCAAGTTTAAGTCTACCAAACTAAAGAGTATTTTGATGATTTACTTTTAGATTTTGGTGGATTAATTTGCTAATGAAAACATGTAAGTTGTGAGGATTACAAAGTAGATATCTTTTTGAGCAAATGCATCACTTCATCTTTCTTCTTAGTCGTCATCAGTTGAAGGATAGGGGGCATATGTTATCACCAAAAAATAAGTGGGGTGTAATTCTAAACGAATATGAGCAAGTAGGATGAGCATCCAAGGGAACAATTAAATATTTTAAATCTAAGAGCTACATGGTTTAAAGTTTTAAATTTTGAATAAGAGTATTTATGGAAGTATGTTAACTTTTGAGGGCGTTTTGGAGGAAGTCATAATGTTCAAAGTATTTATGATAATGGCATGCTCTTTCTAGTTTGGTTGTGGAAATTAGCCATGAAGTGGATATGCAAGTGCAAGTTGCAAGTGGTCACTTACATGTTGCACCCATGAGCATTAGAACGACTACCAACCAATTAGTGGGCTTATTTATCAAATGGAGAAAGGCAGTCATTGGATATTGGTCATGCATTAGAACATTTAAAAGCAGTTAAATTATGGAAGATGATTACTTTTCATGCCAAATTAGCCGTGGAATATTACCAATCAGCGTGAAGTGATTACCAAGCACTTTAGGGTTTATCCTAGATTAACATGTGTTGAAGTAGAAAACTGTCTTCATGATTATAAAAGGTCTCAAAAGAGTGAAAAAGAGAATCCCGGACAACATAACATACCTTTACATTTTATCTTTGTGTTTTCTTCTCTTTTTTCCTTTCTTTTTAGTTTATTTTAGGTATAGTTTCTTATTCAAAATTTATTGTGATACTTTTGTGTTGAAGTATTGTAATTACTTCTTGTTTATCAATAAAATCCTCTTTCCATACTTGCCTTTTGTCCAAAACTTGTTCTTTAAAATAGTTGGAGAACTCATAATCAAGGGGTAGATTTCCCTCATTGGCCCATACTTTGGGATCAAAAAGTGAATTAGTGTTCTTGGTTTAGTTTATTCTCTTAAACTTAGCTAAACCCAAAAATTCACGATAACACATAGTTAAAAATAATCATCAATTTTAGATATATAATTGTTACACTGCTCATGAAATCAATATATTGGTTCCACATTCTCATACTTGAAATTTATATTTATATCTATTTGTAATACGATTATCATCTATTTGTTATTTAAGAAACTATATGGATTTGATATTTACATAATTAAAATTTTAAATTGTAGTTAGTAAATGTGAATTGAGTTGTTTAGATTAACTATGTACAATATACAAATAAAACAACTCTTACATGAATTGGGTCTTGTCCATTTTCATAAAAGAATCGGGCAAGGCCATACTTTTCCTAAACCAACACAATTCTAAAATATGAAGCTCAAATGCGAGAATATTATTTATTGATCTAACATTAATTGGAAATATAAATTTATACACCATTGTTAATTTTTCATATTCATACTCGTTTTAAAAAAAAGGAAGATAATATGATTGAAACATATGCTTTTTCTTAGTTAAAAAAATGAAATGATAAGCACTGTTTGAAATATCACAACCAATCACTTTACAATTTGAGTAATGCTATTTAAATATCCAAAAGTGAATGTCTCAATAGACATCCACTTTATCACCCTTAGATGGGAGGGAAAATTGAGATGAGTAGGGACCATTACCATATTCAAGGGTGATAAAATGGATGGTCCAATGTCTGGTCCACTTTTGACATTCAAATAGCATTTCTGCTACAATTTAATCTTGAAATATGATAATGACCATTGACCTACAATGGTAGAAAAATCATTCACATTCTGACTAGTGTTCCACTGTATTGCATCACTGAAAAACTTATTCATGATCACTCTTTCATGACATTGTGATTTCAGGTGCTGGAATATTTGGTCACCTCTAGATTCATCTCTCGAAGAAAAGGCTCTGGCTGTGGTTTGCATCCTAAACACTATCTTCGGCACCTTAACATCACTCTCCCAAAACTATTGGTCCTATGTTGCCCTCCGCATCCTCACTGGCTTCACTGGTGGTGCCGGCCTTTGTGCCTTCGTCCTCGCCAGAGCCAGTGGGGCCCACGTGCGCGGCACTCCGGCATGTCCACCTTCTACTTCTTCTCCTTTGGCATTACCCTCCTATCGGCCATAGCCTACATCTTCCCAACATGGCGCAACCTCTACATCGCCTCCTCGATGCCTTCCCTCGCCTTCCTCCTCTTTGTCCTCCCCTTCATCACTGAATCCCCAAGGTGGTACCTCGTAAGAGGAAGAATCAAAGAAGCCATGAAGATCATGTCGACAATTGCAACCTCCAATGGCAACCACCTTCCAAAGGGTTCTTCTCACCCTCGATGAAGAATCATCATCATCAGCATCATCACCACCCCTTTTATTATCACCATTTTCATCAACAGCATCGCTATCGAAGGAATCTTTGGAGAATAAAGCTATAATAATGGGTTCACTAGTAGATGTTATTCGCTCCCCAATAACCCGCTTGCGTTTGATCCTAATGGTAATTATAAACTTCTTGTGTTCTGTGGTGTACTACGGGCTTAGTCTCAATGTGGTGAACCTAGAAACAAACCTTTACCTCAACGTGATCCTCAATGCTGGAGGAGATGCCAGCATTCATGATAACAGCATTGTTGTTGGACAAGTTAGGGAGGAAACCCTTGACCATAGGAACCATGTGGTTTAGTGGGTTCTTTTGCTTCATAGGTAGCCTAATGGGCAACGTTGGGGTTTGGAAAGGTGTAAGAATGGTGTGTGGCATTTTAGGTATCTTTGGGATGGGGGACTTACAACTTGCTATTTATTTACACGGCAGAGCTGTTCCTACGGTGGTGAGGAATGCCGCACTTGGGTGCGCCACCAAGCATGAGATGGGTGCCATATTAGCACCAGTGGTTGTGGTATTGGGAGGGTGGTGGCCCTTTGTGGTGTTTGCCTTGTGTGGGATGATTGGTGGGCTTTTCGCATTTCATTTGCCTGAGACTCTAAACCAACCACTCTATGATACGTTAGCAGGAATGGAGGCTGTGGAAAATGAAAATGATGCCAAAACAACCTGTGAGTTCTTAGGTTGTCTTTCTTCCTTTTTTTAGTTTATATTTGTTGCTATTTCTTTTGAATATGAGTGTTTTTATCTTTATTGTTTACTATTTGTTTTTGGTACGTATAAGTATAGTAATGTTTTGTATTATGCGTTGTCATCATATTGAACATGTTAACAAAATTTTGAAGTATTACATTATTTTTCTAATAATTGTTATAGTGATTTTAAATTGTGGTACACCAAGAAATGCATAGATCAGCTCATAGCATTTGTTCTAGATTTATCAAAGATCTAGGCTCGAATGCTTAATGTGCAATTACATTAAAACTTGAAAGGTAGAGCTTTATCGTCCTAATGGTCATATTCATCTGTAGCAATATTGCCTCCAAAAGAAGGATACATATGATCAAGAAAAAAAATTGTGATCCACAACCATAACCATAATGTTGTATATATATATATATATATATTATTGCACGAATTCATGTAATTATTATATTGCCATAGTGTTCAGGTGAAGGAAAAAGAAAAGAAAAACTTATTCAGTTTTGGAACAACTTTTTTATACTTTATTCAAACAACCCTTGGAATGCCAGTTTTAGTCAAATATTATGAATAATTAGTGCTTTTTGATATAGATGATTTGCTATAACTACACCTTATTACTCAAATGATAATTTTAGTTTCTATAAAGACTAAGTGCTCATAGCATAGTAAGATATAAGAAAGCCATGCTAAATGAGTAATAGATTACTTGTCCTCTCTCAATTCTATTAGTCCTTCTTTGATTTGTCTATCTAGGGATACATTCACTTCATATATATTTGTTCTATGGTTACCTTGAGCAAATTCAATAGAGTTATTCTTATAGTCTTACTAGTTCAAGTGCAGAGTTGGTGAGAAGTTCCTGTTGTATTTGTGAAGAGAAATTGCACTGAGTAATTGACTTGTGACGGTGAATTACTCTTAAACTTAGTGTCTAACACTCATGAGCCATAAATTTATAAGCCATCTATTTTATTGCATTATTTATTTCAATCCTTTATTTTATATTCTTATGAGCAATTTTTTTTCCTTTATGTGAAAGAAAATTTTATTCATAGATAAGCCTAACGGTACATACAAATTGAAAAAGATATTCTAAATCTAAATTGAATAAGTTAGTGAGAAATTATTTAATTGTTTAAATTTTATTATCTATTTTAATTTCATGTCAATTATATTATTTTAATGTTTTTGAACAATCTTAAAAGTTTTTTTCTTTAAGAATTATGTAGTACAATACACTTGCATATGGACAAACAAGAATTATTCTAAATAGACCATATGATGGATGTAGAGAGAAAGGGACATAGGAAATTGAAGGCAACATATACATGAAAGCTAGAATTGCTGCCTATGGAAGACTATGCGATTGAGCACATATAGCAAAGTATTACAATTACAAGCTTAAAGACATATAATCAATATAATAGGTAAGTTTTATAATTGTGAGAATTTTAGACGTACACTTTGCTATTCATATAGATAAAGAACTAAAAAAAATTATGTAAGTTGTTTCTAAAATTAATCTGTGATAGTAAAAAATATTATATGTTAGAAATGGAGGATGGCATGCATTCTAATCAACCAAAATTTATCTTGGGTAGACTACTTTTATAAATTGCTATAACTAAGATTTATGTATATGCCGGTATACAATCCATGGAATGTGAGGACATTAGGGTCCAATTTAATTTGATGAATGTTGATAAGTGCTATTTCCATCTACATTTTTCTTTAGCACTAGGGATTTGCATGGGTTTTATGTGATAAACATCATCAATTGGCTAAGAATTGCTCTGTCCTCAACTTACCTTTCATACAAGTTTTCTCTTAAATAGTGCATAATTGTGGAGGAATCAATACTTGTTGTCCTTGTGCTTTCAATTTCACAATTTGAGCTAAGCTTGTGTAGAAAAGGGGCCTAGAAGCATGGGAGAAATGAATAAGTTGTTAGCACCAAATTTTTACCAAGTGTCAGAATGTTGAAGTGGTGATTTGACCTTGACAACCTCTAAAGGTTGTCAGTGGTATAGCAAAATGAGTTGATTTTATGATGAATATTTGACATGACAAACTAACCAAAGTCAGGATTTGACAAAGGTCAAAGCTAAGAGGCTTGACAAAGCTGAGCCTCTAGTTGGTTATTCGACATGATGAACCCTATGAAAGCTGTGTGACAAAGTCTGAATACCTAAATTGACAAGTTAACATTGACAAGGCTTATATGCTTGAAGTTTGATGAGTCAAAGTTTGAGTTTGTCACTTAAAGACTTAGAAAATTCTAAAGGTTCCAAGGGGATCATAGTGACCCTAAGGCAAGTGTTCATTGACTGACACTTATTGGCAATTTCCATGGTTATTGACAGATGCTTAGTAAAGGTGTGACAAAGTGGTAACTTCTTAATGACAAGAGCAAATGACAAACCAATAAACTATCAAAGCCATGTGGACAACAACTAAAGACAGACGGACAAATGTCAACATCCTAGAATCCTAGGTTGTTTATAAATACTAGTTCTTACTCACACACTCACTCTCAAACGTCTCCAATGACAAAACGGAGCCTTGAGTTAATTGAGTAACTATTCTCAACCCATTTCCTTGCTTTCTTAGGACATATTTCTTTCAAGTTCTTTACATTTCATGTATTTTATTTACGTCCTCAATTAAGCATTCTACTTTATGCTTTCTGTAAATTCATCTTCTTCAATTTGTCAAACATTACATTCACGTACTTACAACATACAAATCACTTCACATTGCACTTCATTCCATCCTCATTACATTAAAAACAATTTGACACTCTATTATTCAATGTAGAACCTAAGAGGAGTAGCTTTTTGCTCCCGAACCGAGATCTTGAAAAGTAAAGGCTATCATTCAAACTCTTAAGTTTGTCGATCAACGTTTGGCTTAGAGCAATTTGGCCTTCTACATAAGGAGAATGTCAATTATTTGTTATTGACATATAAGTGTCAAATTTTTCTATAAACAAAATTGGCACTCCTAGTGGGACACATTGGTTAAAAAGAAACAAAATAACCAAACTAAGAAAAAACAAAGTGTATGCATTTGGAGAGTGGCACCACTGTGTCAAACATATCAAGAGCATTATCTTCATCAGAGGATGGATGAAATGAGGTAGAAAATAATCCTTTTCATACTTTGGAGCCTGTCTTGACTCCCATTAGTCAGAAAAATGAAAGTGTAGCACAAACATATGTGAATACTCCTCTCGATGACATGGCCTCCATATGGTCTTCCTCCAGGTTCTCTACCCTAGGGTACATACCCCCTGCACTACCAAACATGGGAAATCTACTAAACTTGGGGAATACATCCAATGTTGGGAATAATGGTGTGTTTAATAATGTTTACTCGCATAATCCTCTGTTTCATAGTCAGGGTATGTCATTTGTGTCAAATGTACCACAATTTGGTACACAATTACCACAGTTTGGTTTTGGTAGCCCTCCATTAATGAGCCCTTTTGTAGTTAGAGGAGGGAATTTGTCATCGACAAACCCAACCACCACATGACAACCAAACATAGGTCTAATTTTCCCTAACATGCCTAGGACATGCGTGATAAGAACTCCTACATATACAGTCAATTCAATGGCTATGTTTCGACAACAAATTGATGCAAGTCATCATGACCTCATCAATATGTTGACACAACAAATGGTGATAGTATTGATACCTTTGATTGAAACAAATAACACAAGGTTTGAGCAACTTGCTCGACAAATGGGACGTGTAGCTCAGGCCATTACTTTCGATGACAATCCAAAAGATCCCTATGACGAAATTAATAACCCACTTGTAAATGAAAATGACAATATCAACCCAATTGTCAATCTAGTCCGTCGAGGACAAGATGCTGACAATGAAGTTCAAAGGGTTGGACAACAAAATGTAGGGGGCATCATGCGCACCAAATTCAAAATTTACAACAAAATCAACACATTACGCATGCTATCGAACCGTCTTAAACGATTCGTCTTCAATGTTGGCTTTTCCAATCAACCTCTTTTTGTATCTACATTCCCAGATTATATTCAACAGACTAAAGTGCCTAGAGGTTGGAAAATTCCCAAATCCCTGACAAAGTTCTCTAGGGAGAATAGAGAATCAACAGTCAAGCATATTGCTCAATATACTATAGAAATAGGGGAAATAATGACAAATGACCATTTAAAAATGTGTTTTTTCCCTTCTTCTTTAACCAAGAATGCTTTTACTTGGTTTTCGAATTTAAGGCCTAATTCTAATTTAACATGGGCTTAGTTAGAAAGCAATTTTCATAATCAGTCCTTTGAGGCGAAACAAAAGTTAGCTTGACTGATTTATTCATTATTCGACGTTTCTTAGGAGAAACGTTGATGACTGTCTGACCAGGTTAAGGAATTAGAAATCACGCTTTACTTCTATGCCAGAGTTCTGAAGTTGCCAAAATGGCCATTAATGTAACACCTTTCACACCATAAGGCTATGCTTAAGTCATAACCTTATAATGAGTAGGTGTTACTTGTTATCTCTACTTGACCTTTGATAGAGTATATACATAGTACATATGAGCCTATTTTCTCGACAAACATAAAATGCTTTCTCTTGAGTCGTTAAATTTGAACATAAATAATATACAAAAAATACATAATTGTATTATCCAATAACAAAGCAATATCATATATAACTCTGTCAAACCCTTACCCTAGTTCACGCAGGAACCCTCTAGTCTAGGTAGGGTATTACTCAACATTCACTAAAAAAAAAAATAAAAAGGCTAACTGAATTCCATATCATCGATTCATTAGAACTCTACCGTGATACCAGTACTAATTGAGAATTTCCACAAAATAATCACCATCCTAGCAAACTATGTAAAAAAAAAAAATAATAACAGCAGGAATGAGAATCAAAGATTCCCAGGACGAAAAATACCAAGTACTACACAGTGACACCTGACATGATATTAAAATAATTAATATGTCTTTGGATTCTTTTGAAATAACTAGCTTGCTCATTTATTTGCTTGGTTAACATAGTATTATGAGTACAATTATGCTTGAGAATAAAAAGATCATAGGATTTGTAAGATAATTACTGGTATTTTGGTTGTGTACGTAATAATTAGTTTGTTTGTTTCATTACTTCTTTGACATAATCTTATTAGAATTCCTGATATACTTCTCAGCTGATGTATTTCTGGTGATGTAACACCTCGTGTTACATCCTGATATAGTTTACTTATTGTAGTACCTTGCACTACAACCTAATATAGATCACACTGTGAATCCATGAGCTTATAATCAAGCAATTGATATGTAGTTAGTATCATTATTTCCTATGAATTAACTTGGTTAGACACTTTAAACTTAATGGTATGACTCATAAGACTCTTCTAATATACTTCTCTATGGATTCGTCCTGTCAACGTTGTAACGTCGTTACGTTACAACTTGATATAGTTCACTAGATGGAGTACGTCTACTACATCTCATTTGAATAGCCTCGCTATTCTTCTAGTACATCCCTTTTCTCATAATGATGTAATGCCGTTGCCGATAACAACCTGATATAGTTCCAAGGGCATAGCACATCTACTACTACCCGTGAATCCATGAGCTTACCATTAAGCAATTAATATTACATAAGGTGTATTTTTTCAGTTTTTTCTTTGTATGAAACTCTATGATTTATTTAGAAAATATCTTAATTATAAAGTAAAATCTTTTCTTAAAAGTTCAGTATCTCATACTTTTGCTTTGAGATTTTTTTGAAATCTCCTTAACTCTGATGAGATTTTCCATGTTAAGTCTCCTATATTCCTGAGACTTTCTCTTGAAAATCTCCTGAATTTCTTATGAGATACTCTCTTTAGATCTTCTGAATTCTTATCAGATTTTTTGTTAAAAAATCTCTTGGATTCTTATGAGATTTATCGGTAAAATCTACTAAAATTTTTATGAGAATTTTTTCTGGAAAAACTATTACGAGATTTTCTACAAAGTCTAGTAAACTTTTACGACATTTTTATGAAAGAAAGGTTAAACATTTACGAGATTTTCCATAAAATTGTTAAACTGTTATGAGATTTTTCCAAAGTCTGCTAAACTTTTATGAGATTTCTTCAGCAGAAACTTATAAAACTCCTTACGTTATAATTCTTAAATCTTTCAGGAAATTAAACCAAGTGTATTACGTAGATTTCAAAGTTTTTCTTCTATAGATTAAAATCTCATCCTTTTTCATGAAACTTTATCATCATACTTCAAAATACTAATCTTGCAGATTTTTACAAAACTATTTCTAATTATGTTCTTGTAAAATTTCCAGATTTCTCAATCTTTTTAAGGAATAAAAAATCTCTTCATTTGCATAATTAAATCTCTTATATCAATTCAATCAATTCATGAGACTTTCAAGCATAGCACCTTTTACATCTATCAAGTTCATATATTTATGCATCTTGAAATAATTCCAGATTTTACAACATAATTCCAAACATATCTCAAGAGTTTAATTAGCAAAAATAGTCAAACAATCACAAGCAATAGACTAGAATCTTTCCTACCTTTCTTCCAAGCTTTTTGGCTAAACTTTTTTCTAGCTTTTCCTCCTCTAACTAAAGCTTCAAACCCATGTTCCAGCCACTAAATATGCTGCTGTTTGGACTTATATGAAGAGGAAAAAGAAGGCTTTGAATTGAGTTTGATGCAGAGGAAGTATTCTTGAACTAATTTGGGTGTTTGTCTAAGAATAGTCTTTGGAAATATGGTGTTTTGATGAAGTTTCACAGAGAAAACTTGAAGATATATGAAGGGAAGAAGAAGAAAATGAGAATGCTGTAAGTCTTAACCAAGAAAAGGGGAAAAATTATTTCTTTTTTATTTATATATATGACTAACTTGGAGAGTAATTAATAGGTGTCATTATTCTCAGATCAATTGGCTTTATCTCGGTATTGGAAATATCTATATTTATTTAATTGTCATAAGTAAAAATTATCCGGATTCAATAATATCCATTATTTATACCTGATTCAATCTTTCAATGTACCGGTTATTATCATTTTGGTGTTTCAATTATTACCATTTCGGTACCTAATTGACATAAAAGAAACTTTACTAGGTTAAAATATTTATTTACCCTTATCCTTATTTTATTTATGTCATTATGCCTTTTATGGGGTCTCATTCTATATCACCGATTAAAATATTATTATATTGATTTTAAATAATATTAAATTAATTTTTTTTTTACAAATTCCTCATATTATTCTGATCATAACTGTGTCTATTGGAATTTTCAAAATCCCTATAGATTATTCACAATTAATTATTTTATCACAACAATACTAACAACTGGATCATTACAATTAATGGTCTAGATTATGATACAAGGAAAAAACTCATCAACCTAGTTCATAGATCTTAGCTAATTGGTTGAGAAATGCGTCAAATAGAACAACTAAAAAGAGAAAGAGAGGATGAAAAAGAAAACACTTTATCATGAAAAGGTGGCTCATGTCAAAGTCGACCAGTCTAAGGACGAGGTCGAAGGTAGTGGTGACGAAGTTAATTTGGGCGAATTAAAATCGAGACCAACATATGTTTGTTCCTTAAGGCCTGCTAGAAATTAAAAAAAAAATGCCATCATAAAAAATTTACTCTTTTGACATTACTATGAAATCTTCCTAAAGGGAAGAAAATTCCTTCAATATTAGAATTGAAGGAACAAAAATTTTGTAACTTACATCAATCGACTGTACATGCTCATAATAGCTATGTTCATTTCAGGCACTTGATCCAAAAAGCAATCGACAAACGACATTTGACATTTGACATTTGAAGGAAAGGAAAAGACCATGAAAGTGGATCCTGACCCTTTTCAGGTTAATTCAAGCTTTGTCAAACCAGCCTTCATGGATATCAATGTCGCTGGATTGGAATGTTGAACAATGAAGCTGAAAAAAAGTTTTGATAGGAATATGAGCTCGACTT
Source organism: Dalbergia oliveri (assembly GCA_030441495.1). Taxonomy (NCBI): domain Eukaryota; kingdom Viridiplantae; phylum Streptophyta; class Magnoliopsida; order Fabales; family Fabaceae; genus Dalbergia; species Dalbergia oliveri. The sequence continues at coordinate 22,445,274 of JAMLFY010000011.1, forward strand.
CTTCGAAGCTATTGAACAAGTAATTTATCCAAAGGCGAGAGAGGACTTCTTGACGTTTCTGATCAGCAGAAAAATAGTGGTCGAGATATTCCTTTTGCCCAAGATGCAGTGTTGTTTTTTATTGAACTAGTATCATATATGAGAAGCAAAAAATTGGAAAACTAATTGCTGAAAAAGAGAAAGAGAACCTAGAACTGAAAAGGAAAGTGGAGGTAAGTCAAAATTTGATTTTGGTCCTTTGGATCCTAAGTTTCTTAAACTTATCACAAGACAAGTAAATCAGAAGATGAAGACTATTGTGATGATGGATGGCAAACCCAACAACATGTCAGGTCAAACTCAAGTTTCCCCAACTAGGGATGTTCAGAATCAATGGGTAAAGAATGTTCATGTAATACCTAATATTTAACCCAACACACCTAGGACGTATTAGGATTAATTATTAGTTATTACTTCCCTTTGAAACTCATTAGTAAAATTACTTAGCGAAAAATACGGTAAATTTTTTTTTTTTGAAATGGAATACAAAAACAAGAAGCGAGCCACCGCGTACAACACAAGCGAAAATGTAAAGCAACGAGGAAATAAATCATACAATATAAAAGCAACAAGGAACACTTCATTCATAAAACATCCATCATAATATTAATCACCATAGTTTAGTACATAACTGAAGTAACAACATATAGTCATACCCAAATGAGAATGGACAGAGCTTGCAGTACATGAAACATAAAGTACAAAAAGAAAACAGGAAACATAAACTGCTAATACATGGAAAGACCCATCAAAAGATACTACCATCTAAAAGCAACCCTCCCCTCTATAAGCCTCCAGAAGACACTACTCCTCTACGGGAGATGTAGCCCACAACTGCCGAAGCTCCTCAGATGTGGCCCAACGAAGAGGGGTGTGGGCATGCGGATTGGTGGAGCGACGTGGCCTTCTCAGCGAGGGTGCCTCTCGGGCTAACATACACGCCTCATAGGCCTCGCTGAGAGAACATGTCCTCGCTACCCCTACCTGGTAGCCAAATGCACTGAAGGGGTGGAATCCTCGAAGAGGGATCAGCCGAGGAGTCCTCAGGAGGTCCTCCTGCAATGACGTATGAGGGGCAAATACTCCGGATAGTCACACACCGCCGAGGATAATGGTCGGGCATGGCGTTCTCTCGTCACGGGTCGCGTCCCTCGAAGATCAAATCATCGCCAAAGGGAGAGGTCGGGTGAAGCGAAAACTAGACATGGAAAAGCAAACAAGCATCCTATGTATGCAAAATACGTACGGCACAATGACCTTCGAAATGGTAGGACTGATGATCTAGGTCGTAGTGCATCTCCCATATGGGGTGTCAACAAAAATCATGAACGACGCCATCGCGGTCTGGAAACGTAACGGAAAGAGGAACAAAGAGAAGGGGTGAGAATCTTGCTAAAGAATCTCATAAGGAAACCTCCTATCCTAGTGTCATCGTTTACGTCCCTAGGAACCTTGGGTTTATTTATAAAAGGTTAAACATGCAAAGGTTCATTATGAGGTTTTCATAAAGGTAATTATCCAAGGTCCGTGTCTTTTATGATGAATTTTAATGCATGTATGAGCATAGCAGAACATGAATACATGGCCATACATAACAGCAATAAAACGTATAATCAACAATTAAATCACATATTTGTGGCATGTAACTTCTCAACCTTTCGCTTTCATAAGCAAGATACTCCTTATCTTTTCTCATTTCTCAAAACTTGTGACATCATGATCTTTAAAACAATAGTAATCGACCCTTGATACTAGGCTATGAGCTCATACCTTAACTAGTCGCCACTAGTTCTTACTTACCCTCTTGATAAGTGAATCATAATAATAAAAATAACAATCCAACTCCAGAGTACGGGCAGGGGACCTAAGGAATCACCCATCATGGGACTTTCTTCCTTCTCTAAAACGCATCAGCTGGTTAAGACCAGTGACTTTGTCCGCTTTGGAGGCTAATGTCGATGCCCTCACAATTTTACCTTCTCCTCATCATAGCAGGAGAAGTACGTCTCACTGCGAAACGCATCATCTGGTTAAGACCATGACATTGTCTTTCGGTATGGCCCCACGACCATACCCTCCACGGTTTTCCTTTCTCTTCACCATAGCAAGAGAAATGCGTCTCGGCATGTCACATATAAAATCTTTCTTTTCAAAACTTTCTCAAGTCCCTCAATTGTCGGAAATTCGAGGCATAACTATTGCACTCCGAATTTCCTCAAATTTGAGTCATGCCACATAACTCAATCACACGAATCATTCTCATGGAACTTTCTCAATTAAATAAATCTCTAATTCAGAGGAGCATACTTTTCTAACTCATTCATATTCCGAAATCTCATGCATCTCAAACATATTGTATCACATTATCACAACAACATGTCTCATGATATTAACATATTCACATCATTATGAGTATACCCACTCGATCTCATGCTCACATCACACCTCCTATCTCACGGTATCTTATGCTTTGACCCTTACGGGTCTTAAACTTGTGTTCCAATTATCCTAACCTTCAATATGGATTTTTATAACGCCTGAGGGATCATTTCCTATAATTCTTTCTAACATTTATGCTCACTAACTCATCCAATCAGCATTGTATAGATTACACATCATGATCATTATTCGACTATGGGGATTCTAGGATCTACGCCTTAGACCCTTTTCTAAGTTTTGTCTTTGCCTAAGATCCTATGTTCAACTCCTAGGCATAAACACTAATTATGAACCATCTTCCTTAAGCTCAATTATGCTGGAACAAAAGTTATTATTCTTGTGTCTAAGTGTTTTAAGATTCTGGTTCTCAAACCTTTCTATTTACTTAGTCTTTCCTAACCTTCAAATTCATTCCTCACTTTTGAAAGATAAGCTTACGCATTTCAACTCCTCAAAATAGTATTCATGCAGTGGCTGACAAACAAGATAGAAACCAAGAGTGTACATCACACATAATTGCATAAAATCATGTTATAAGTGTATATGAGTTGCTAGTTTTTCTCTGGAACCATTTCAAGAGCAAAAAGGGTGCTCTGGTAATCGATTACATGTGCCTGGTAATCAATTACCAGGGACTAAATTTTGTTTGGGTTCATAGAACAACGGGTAATTGATTACATAGGATGGTAATCAATTACTTAGGGCTAAAACTTTTCTAGAAATGAAGAACATTAGCAATCGATTACACAACAGGTAATCGATTCCAGGGTTTTAAAGACCTTTGGGCATGAACAGCCTTAGTAATCGATTACATTGTTGGTAATCGATTACTAGAACCAAAAAACTTTCGAAAAACCACCCTGGTAATCGATTACATAAGATGGTAATCGATTACCATAACTTTGAATTTGAGAAAATGTGATTTTTGACACATTTCAAGCTATTTAGACACCTTGAGACCTCATAAAACATTTTTCCAACATTTTCTTGAGATCATCCTTACATTTTACAAAATCAAAACAATCATTGTATCATGCTAAAACATATCCACTTCTCATGGTTAAAATTTCCATTTGAAGATACTTAGGGCAAGTCTTTGAGCTCTAGGATATTTAAGTGATGGCGTAAACTTAAACATGCTATGCACTTATTTTACTCTTCATTAGAAAATAAAGTGAGGGCATAAAATAAACATGAGATGCATCCATTATTATCTTTAAAGATCAAGTGATGACTTGAAACATAAACATAAAATGCAAGCTTGGAATTTAAACATGATAATTCAAGTCCATTTAGTTATTCTTGAGAGTTTAGTGATGACATCAAAGTAAACATGCTATGCAAGGCATAAACATAAACATGTGTGCAACTCATTTTATCTTAGCTAGAGCTCTTACAAGACTTTAAAGGAACATCACAACCTTAACCCAAATATGTACCTTAACAAACATAAAGTGAGCTTTAGAGTTCTTAGTACCAAGACTTCAAAGAAGTCCTTGGTTTTGAACTTCATCATCAAGCTCAAGAAAATAAACACAAAGCTCAACACTTTGTCTAAACAAAATACAAGAACTAAGTCATATTCTTTATTTTATTGCTCATGAGCTTCAATCTAGAGTAAAACTCTTAGAATGGCCGACCAACTTTAAGGTTGGCAAGGGTAAGCTTAGAGCTCTTTGAAAACATGTGATTAGTTTCCTTAACAAAACTTTTGTGATCTACTTAACATTTTTTAACAAGCTTTGTTCAACAAAGGAGAAAGAAACCGAAATCTTGAGAGGGAAAAGGAAAGGAAAAACCGAAATCATGTATGGTCGAAGACCAAATTTTCAAGCTTTAGAGGTTTCTCATGTAACACCCTAAAATTTAATTAAAAATTAATTTGAGCTTTATTAATCATAATTTCAAAAATATAATAGTTTAGCAATGATGAGGGCGGCCCCCATCCCAAAAAAAAAAAAATTTGGGCCGGTGAATAGTAACCTTGTGGGCCCCACTGCCGCCCTACTAAACCCTAGATTCAGGCCTGGAATTAGGGAAACATGGGAATGAGGTTAGGAATATCTGGGAATGATAATTTTATACTTAAAATTAATTTTTGGATAATATTTTAATTGGTACGGTGTTTACCCGTTCGGCAAGATTTCTGTGGTCCTACTTTAATGCAACTTGCAGAGCAAGTTGCCACCTAAGGAGGACAAGTGTGTGGCTTGAGATATGCCACACTATTACACCTTTATGACTAACCAATAGGAATTGCACAAAATTACAATAATTATCTTCAAAGAAAACATTTTTGGACTTGAAAATTCTATGTATTTTGCCCTAAACTCAAAATATCAACATCTTATCATTTCCCTTCATCACAATTTCGGCCAGACCTCTCTAAGAACCATTCCTCCATTGTTCTTCCTCTCAAACTCCATTAACAAGCTTCAAGCTTGCAAAACCCTAGCTCAAAGTCACTAAAACCACAAACTCTCTTCACTAAACTTATTCTATTCATCATAACCTACAAATCTAACCGATTATAATTTGAATCCATCACTTTTTCCAACTTTGAGGGCACACAATCAGAGGTTAAAGGAAGGTTTTGATGTTGGTGGGGAAGCTTTGAAGTGAAGCAAAAGCATTCTAGAGCATCCTTTGGAGCATAGAGCTCAAGAGCTCTCAAAGTAGGTTTTATGCTGCCTTCTTTGTGAAATTTTTCAATTCTGTTTTGGGTTGCCCTAATTCCAAAAATTTTGATGATATTGATGATTAACATATTGATATTGATGTATGAATTTTTGTGTTGTGTTTGGATGGTTTTAAAATGGGTTTTCTCTCAAGTGAAATTGGAACTAGGTTGCTGGACTTGATTTCTGTTCTGTAATCAGAACTTTTCACGAATTTTCTGGAAATTTTGTGGGTGGTTTCATGAGCCATGAAAATTATATGTTGTAGTTAACCTCTTAGACTAAACACACGAATTTTCTTAGGGGTTAATTCTAAGGTTTGATGCCTCAAAAAAATTAGAAACCGAATTGTAACTGCTGCGTCTGAATTGTTGAGACTGAAGTGACAAACTTGCCCGAATTTTTCATGATAGCAATTGATTGAGATAGCTCCTGAAATTTATATACAAGACTAATAACGTGTTGAAATACCTCTGTGAATTTTCTTGTACCATGATTCCATCGAATTCTAGGGCTAAATATTTTGAGAACACAAGTCTGGACTATGAATTTGTGGCTTCTGACCACCAGACTTGCCTATTTTATTGAAGTGGTTATATAATTCTGATTGCCCTGAAATTTTTACAGGTTGTTTTAGACACATTGAAGTGTCATGTGAAATTTTTATAGCCTCTGAATTGATTGTATGATGGGCAACATAATTCATGTTACAATGGTGTAAAATTTGCCATTATGCTGGAAATGCAACAATGATTTGAATTGATGAAGTAATGGAATTTTTGGTTCTAGAATGACATGAGTACTTGATGTTACCTTTTTGGCTGTATGTCTTGTGACATATGAATGCATATTAGATAGTTTAAAAGATTGATTTATAAGATACAAATGAGAATTTCGTTGTGAATGGATGCCTGTATGTGTTTTATGCATGCAGTGAATGATGTATGAATTAAATTCTATGATCACAAGAAACTTGAGATCCTCTTGACTTGTTAAGGGCAAATAACGAAACATGAGATCCTCTTTGACTTGTCAAGGGCAAATAATGACACACGAGATCCTTTTGACTTGTCAAAGGCAAATGGAGTGGATTGAGATCCTTTTGGCTTGTCGAAGGCAAATAGAGAGGGATGTGATACTTTTGATTCATCAAGGGAAATCAAAGATGAATTTCATTACATTGGGCATGTACATATTTGTGTATATTGGTTCTTCTTGGTTGCCATAACTTACTATGAGTATGAGCTGACGGTAGAGGTGTATTAAGTGATTGGTTTTTCTTAAAAGTAACCCACTTCGAAAAGATAGATTTTGAACTTTAAAAATGGATAGTCATTATGTAATGCATGATCACCTTTTGTTAAATAAATCGAAGTGGCTGGGCGGTAACGATGACATGAACTTCAGTATATGTTTTGGGGAACGCCCCTAGAATGTTAGAATTCTCACCCCTATGTATTTGTTTTTCCGTGTCATCCCAGGTTGATCTAGAAGACGGTGAGGCTGCAGGAGAAGATCAAGTGGATTTTACAGTAGTTAGTAGCAGAACTTGTGTTTTTTGTACTTAAGTGTATGTATATGTCTAAAACATAAGAGATAACGGATGTATGTAAAGCTCTTAGAAGAGCTTCCTTTTGTACTTGATTTGTATTAAATAAATAAGTTGTTTCTGGCTATATATCTCGATAGAACCACGAGTTAGTTAACACGCAATTCGATCGACCCTTATTATAGATAATTAAGAAAGGTCCGTAGAATATAAGTAACAACTCTTGAGTATGGTACCATGACTTAAGGATGGGGTTGTACTTGGGAGGATGTTACATCTCACATGGCATCACAAGTCCATTATCTTGAAACCTCATCATCAAGCCAAAGTTTTCTCAACACAAGGCTCAAGGCCGAAAATAAAAGAAGAGAAGAAGAACTTGGAAAAACCAAGAGAAAAACTAGAACTCTTCCTTAAAGGAAGCACACAAAACTTGGAAAATAAACCCCTACCTAAAGAAGTCTTGAAGAGAGGAAGGAAAGCTTTGTTTCTTGAGAGGAAAAGAGAAGGAAATCCTTCTTGGAAACTTGATGAAGAACTCAGCCAAGGGAGGAGGAAAAGAGGTTCTTTGAGTTTGGGAAGAAAGCTTGAAGTTTGCTCAAGTGTGTAAACATTCAAAGAGCATTCAAGCTAGTGTATTTATAGAAGATTAAGAGCTCATGGATGGCCTAGAGGAGGGAGGAGTGGCCGGTCATCCTGGGGAGGGAGGAAAGAAGAAATATCTCTTACAAGGCATGGCTTTGAGTATGGGTTAAAGCAAGGGTGAGGTATGGTTTGAGGTATGGCCTAGGCATGGCTCTTTGAGTGAGAATTAAAACAACATGTGACTCAAAAAGGCAAGGGATTTTGATCAACATATCAGCCAAGGGGAAGGAGATTTTGCTCATGTAATTGTGGTTTAAGGATGTGTTTAGGTGTTTCATTGATTAAGGTTTTGTTTAGGAGTTTGTAAGAAAGTGTTTATGTGAGGTAATTGGCTAATTAAGGTTGTCAAAACTTGATTAGGATGGTAATCTTGCTAGATTAACAACTTAAAATCATTCTTTTGGTCAAATGAGGTATGGCACAATTCCTTAATTTAAGGAATTGGGAAAGAAAATACTATTCAAGATTCCATGACTAGGAATATTGAATTTAAAGAATGTAATTAGAGTTTAACTAAGCAATCTTAGGTTCTAATTAACCTTTAATAAATTATTTTGACTCTAGATTAATTATCGAAATAAATTAGTCTTTGATTTGAGCCTAATATTGCTTAGGTTTGCTTAATTACGTCATTAGGCTCACTGTACACTATTCTAAGGGCAAAATGGTAATTTTACACTAAAACTTCCTGGGACCTTCTAGCCAGACTTAACATCAAATACCACTCAAAAACATCATTCCAAACTTTCTGGAAAAGTTCCAGGCTCAAACGACACCTTTACCCACGTAAAACGCAGAGGTATTTTGGTCATTTTGAGTGAAAGTCCAGAAAACGTGATTTTCACCTCGGATATCTAATGTAACAGATATGATCCCCTTCAAACATTGAGTTGACCCATTCGAGGACTATCGGTCGACTATCCTTTAATTCGGGTAAAAATGACCTCAGGGTATTTTGGTCATTTGTACTCAATACAGAAAATCGAGGCGTTACATTACTCCCCTCCTTAAAAAGAATTTCGCCCTTGAAATTCGTTACCTTAGAAAAGCTCAGGATACTTCGCCGCATCTGGATTCCAACTCCCATGTATATTCCTCCATCTTGTCTTATCCCACGCTACTTTCACCAAAGGAACGGACTTGTTCCTCAACCCGACACCACGATCCTCGTTGGGGCAGATTGAAGGTTAGGTCCTCCCTTAACTGTACATGCTATGGTTCTAACACATGGCTAGGATCGGATTGATACTTTCTTAGTTGGGAGACATGAAAGACGTCATGAAGATTTGCAGGTGAAGAGGTAAGGCTATTTTGTAGGCTCCTGTCCCGACTCTTGAAGAATTTCAAAAGGACCGAGAAATCGAGGGCTCAACTTCTTGACTCTCATGGCTCTACCTATACCTGGAGTAGGGGTAATCCTTAGAAAACATGCTCACCTTCTTGAAACTCCAACGGCTTTCGCCGCTTGTCCGCATAGCACTTTTGTCGGCTTTTGAGGTCAAGATTCTATCCTTGATTTTCCTTATTTGCTGTGTAGTTTCCCTTACTAAATCTGGTCCCAAAATGCTTTGTTCTCCAGGATCATGCCAACACAAAAGCGACTGGCATTTCCTTCCATACAAGGCTTCGTACGGTGCCATACCGATGCTCACATGATAACTATTGTTATACGCGAACTCGATAAGTGACAGGTACTTATCCCAACTCCTTTTTCTATCCAAAACACATGCCCTCAACATATCTTCCAACGTTTGGATAGTTCTTTCTGATTGTCAATCCGTTTGAGGGTGGTAAGCCGTACTTAAACACAGCTTTGAACCAAATGCCTTTTGAAAGGCTTCCCAAAATGCGACGTAAACCACGAATCTTTATCTGAGATTATCGTTGATGGAACTCCATGTAATCTCACTATCTCCTGGATGTACAACTGGGCCAACTTATCTAGGGAAAAGGTTATCTTGATGGGTAGGAAATGGGCCGACTTGGTTAACCTGTCCACTATTACCCAAATAGCGTCATGGCCGGCTGGGTTCTAGGTAGGCCGGTCACAAAATCCATGGATATAATATCCTACTTCCATTCAGGGATAGGCAAAGGTTGCAACATTCCTGAAGGCTTTTGTTGCTCAATCTTCACTTTTTGACAAACCAAGCACTTACTAACCCAGGTGACTACGTCCTTCTTCAATCCTGGCCACCAAAACATCTTCTTTAAATCCTGATACATCTTGGTGGCACCAAGATGGATGGTGAAGTGACTCTTATGGGCCTCCTCCAAGATACTTTCTCGGAGGTCACCATCTTGCGGTACACAGATCCGCCCTTCAAATCTCCACAAACCATTGGTTCCTCGCTCAAATCCCTTAAGCTTACCTGGCCTTAACCTCTTCGAGGGTTTCCCTAAACTCCTCATTTTCCACTTGTGCCATCATGACCTTCTGTTAAACCCACGTTACCGTAAGATGACACATTTTCACACTCTTTTCTAACACCAACATCCCCAAATTCATATCCCCAAACTTCTCTATCAGCTCAACTTCCTTGACCATCATGTGAGATAGGCGTAATGACTTTCGACTCAAGGCATCGCGACCACATTGGCCTTGCCGGGGTGGTAACTTAAGCCGAAATCATAGTCCTTTAGAAACTTCATCCACCTCCTTTGGCTCATGTTTAACTCCTTTTGATCAAAGAGATGCTTAAGACTCTTATGATCCAGAAACTTCGAACCTTACTCCATATAAGTGATGCCTCCAAATCTTCAAGGCAAACACTATGGCGGCTAACTCTAGGTCATGGGTAGGGTAGTTTACCTCGTGAGGCTTGAGTTGTCTAGACGCATAGGCTATCACTTGCCTATTTTGCATCAACACACAGCCTAAACCCTTACCCAAAGCGTCACAATATACCTCGAAAGGTACATTGGGGCCGAGTAAAATCAAAACTAGGGTTGAGGTTAACCTTTCTTTTAACTCTTGGAAGCTCTTTTCACAATCGGATTCCATGAAAACGGGTGTTCTTCCTAGTGAACTTGGTTAGGGGAAAGGCAATCTAGGAAAATCCTTTGATAAACCTACGGTAATAGCCTGCTAAACCCAAAAAGCTCTCTATTTCCATTACGGTGGTCTATCCCAATTCATCATGGCTTCTATCTACTGGGGTTAACGCTATAGCTCTTTTCGATACTACATGTCCCAAAAACTTCACTTCCTCCAACTAGAATTCACACTTAGAGAGCTTCACGTATAACTTCTTCTCCTTCAATACCTCTAAAACCATCCTTAAATGACGTTCATGCTCCTTGTGAGTCTTCGAATAGATGAGTATATCATCTATGAAAACGAACATGAACTTATCTAAATAGGGTCTAAAGATCCTATTCATGTAGTCCATGAACACGTGGGCATATTCGTCAATTCGAAAGACATCACGGTGAACTCAAAATGTCTGTATCATGTTCTAAAGGCGATTTTAGGTATATCTTCATCTCTCACCTAATCTGGTGGTATCCGACCTCAAATCAATCTTAGAGAATACCACCGCTTTTTTCAACTGGTCCATGAGATCATCAATCCTAGGCAAAGGGTATTTGTTTTTCACCGTTACATGATTCAATTGCCTATAGTCTATACATAACCTCATGCTCCCATCCTTTTCTTAACAAACAGGATCGGGTTCCCCATGTGAAGCACTAGGTCTTATAAAATTCTTCTCTAAGCTCCTCCAACTAGGTTTTCAATTCCTTTAACTCCAAGGATGACATTCTATAAGGGGCTATCGAGATAGGTCCCGTTCCTGGAACTAACTCAATGGAGAACTCCATTTCTCTCTGAGGAACTGGATATCATAAAAATACCTCGGGATACTTTCTTACCATTGGAATATCATCTATGTTCTACTCAAAGTCTACCTCACTAGCAACTAGAAGGATATATCCCTTAGTTTTCTCCCCACTCCAGAAGACATCTACGAAATTTACATAGAGTTTCAAGGTTTGACTAGTTTTGCTAGGGGATGACGAAAATAACAGATTTGGTGTAACAATTTAACAACACATGGTTAACGTAAAGCCAATCCATACCAAGAATTACTCCTATGTCTTTCAAAGGTAAACAAATCAAATCTATGATAAAGGACCTATTTTCAACGATGACAATTAAGAACGGAAATTGTAGGAGTAGAAACAATAAGGTCAAAGGAAGCTTGGAAACTTTTAAATTCAAGGACTTCACTAGCATGTGAGATAAAAGAATGAATAGCACAGTCATATAGCACAGTTAAGGTTCTACCATTTAATTCGCACTTACCTTCGATGAGGTCGTTGGATCTTGCGACATCTTCCACATTGAGGGTGAAGACTCCCTTGGTGTTAGCCTGGGGTTTTGACTTGACGATCCAGCTTCTACAATCCTTAGCATAGTGGCTGGGCTTGCCACATTGGAAGCATACTCCTTGCCCGCGTTGCAAGGAAGGTTGCCATGACTTCTCCCACATCGGGGACACATCATGGCCGTGCTCCTAGGCTCCTTGGGGTGCCTTGTTCTTGTTCCCATTGGGCCCTCCTTGGTGGTTGTTGTTGTTACGAGGACCGCCCGCTCCTCCTTGTTGATGGATGCAGCCGTTATGGTTGAATGGCGGCCGAGTGTTGTCGGAAGGGTTGGTTGTTGGGTCCCCTTTATTGTTGTTGTTGGTGTTGTGATGCTTGAACTGGTTGGATTGGTAGGGATGGTAGTGGTTCCTTGGTTGATTGTGGTGTTGCGGCTTGAACCTTGGGGCTTGAGGTCCCAACCACGGACGATCCAAGCTTCTTGTGCCCTTCTTCAATGATCCGCACTTGTTGACTAGGGTGAGGAAGTCCCTAATCTCCATCTGTGCCATAGCAACGTTAAGTTCGGCCCTCAACCCGGCCTCAAACTTAATGCATTTCCAAACCTCATCGGCATTCCCTTGAAAACGAGAAACTTGATCAATTCTTCAAACTTCGCCGTGCCGGCGATAACGATCCACCTTGGACCAATTGGATGAACTCGATGTCCTTTGCATTCCTCATGGACTCCATGAAATACTTCTTATAGAAGTAAGGAAAGCTCCCAGTTGATATGCCTGGAGCTTCAGCAGCCTTGGTGCCGTCCACCAAAACTTGTCGGATTCCATCATGTAAGCGCAAAGGTAACCTTTTGCTCCTCCGAGGCGACTCGAGTAGATCTTTTCCATGTTCTTGATCCACTCATCCGCCTTGTCGGGTTCAAGGCTCCACGAAGGTTGGGGATTGGCCTTGTCCAAAATGGGCTTGTTGGAACTTCATCCCTTGGTTGATTCATACGATCGAACATGCGCTCCATGTAACACCCTAATATTTAACCCCAATACGCCTAGGACGTATCAAGATTAATTATTAGTTATTACTTCTCTTTAAATTCATTTACAAAATACTTAGCGGAAAATATAGGTAAAATTTTTTTGAAATGATTCATATAAAACAAAGTGCGAGCCTTTCGTGTAACATAAATGTAACGTGAAGCGGAAGAATAAATCATACAATTCAAAAGCCATAAAGAACACATCAATCATAAACATCATTCTTCATCACATTAGTTAACATAGTTTAGTACAATACCACTGGAATATAAAAGAAACATAAAGTCTTACCCATACTAGTGGGCAGAGCTTGCAGGACAACAACATATAATAAGAAACATAATAACAAATACATGAAACAACCCCAAAAGATACTCCCAGCTATGACACTCCCTCCCTTGAACTATGGATGATGCTCTTCCTCATGCCTCGTGGCACATACCCAATGAACTGGGCAAGCTCTCGGATGCGTGAAGGCGGAAGGATGGGCGGCATGCCCCATGGTGTGGGCGCACCTCCGGACGTCCACTAACCTCCGCTCGTCTCCTCGCCATCCTGATGTCCATGGGTACAGGAAGGGCGGAACCCTCCGAGAAAGGATGAGAAGGAGGATCCTCTGATGGTCGTCAACATCTCTGCGAGGCACGTACTCGGGGTAACCTCGCACCGGAAGATGCCGAATGGGCGTGGCGTCTCTGGGTCGTGTCCTCTCAAAAATCATGTCGTCGCCAAAGGGGGAGGTCGGAGTGAATCAGAAGCTGGAGACTGGAAAGGCAAATGGGCGTCCCATGTATGCAAAAATGCGTATAGCACAACGACCCTCGAAGTGGTAGGAATGATATCATGCAGCTCCACACGGGTGCGTCAACAAAAATCACGAACGACGCCATCGATGTTGAAGACGTAACGGAAAGAAACAAAGAGAGGGGTGAGAATCTTGCTAAAGAATCTCAGGAGGGAAATCCTCTATCCTAGTGTCATCGTTTACGTCCCAGGAACCTTGGGTTTATTATAAAAAGGTTAAGCATGCATAGGTTCATTATGAAGTTTTCACAAAAGATATTTATCCAAGGTCCATGTCTTTTATAATGATTCTTAATGCATGTATGCAACATAATTAATGGATGCATGGCAGCTTTAGGCAAACCAAACAATAATCAAACAACATTTAAGTGGCATGTAACTTCTTTTGAACATTGTTCTTTCTTCTCATACTTGTGACACCAACATCATAATAGTAACCGCACCCCTTAAACTAGGCTATGAGCTTACCTTAACTAGTCGTCACTAGTTCTTACTTATCCTCTTGATAAGCGAATCATAAACATAATCATATTCATCATAATCATCATGATCATCATAATCATCATAATCCCGACGAGAGTACGGGTAGGGGCCTAAGGATCACCCATCATGGGACTTTTTCCTTCTTCGAAACGCATCGACGGTTAAGACCAACGACTTTGTCCGCTTTGGCAGCCTAATGTCTATGCCCTCACGGTTTTACCTTCTCTCATAGCAGGAGAAGTACGTCTCGGTGTGTCACCTTAAACATCATATTTCTCAAAAACTTTCTTATGTCTCTCAAATTTGACGGAAATTCAACGGCATAACAGCTACTCTCGAATTTCCTCAAATTTGAGTCATGCCACATAATCTCAGTCACATGCATCATTTTCATGGAACTTTCTCAAATCAATAACTTTCTAGTTCACATGAGCATATTCCTCAATTTCATTCATATTTCAAAACCTTATGCATCTTAAATACAACACTTCATCATATCATCATACCAATCATACACATAAAGTTTCATGCTCAAGGAACTAACATAATCACATCATCATAATATGCTCGAGGTTCATCATCATAATTATGCTCTCGGCCACCTATCTCATAGTATCTTATGCTTTAACCCTTATGGGCTTTAAACTTGTATTTGCATCTTTATTACCCTCAAGAGGTTAACACTTAAACTTTTCTCTAAGATTTGAACTCACTAAAATTCCAAACAGCACTTCACATAAAAGGGCAGAAAAATATCATATGCTTACGGGCTCTAGAATCTCCGTTCGTGACCTTTTTAAGATCCGTCTTCGCCTAAGGCTTCATAATCAATTCCTAGACCAATTATGAGGGATTCCTAGGCATGTTCTCTAAGTTATAAACCATTTTTCCTCAATCTAACTATGCTGGAACAGAATTATGTTTTGCCATATCTAAGAGTGCTAGAATTCCCATTTTAAGTTCTTATCATCACCTTAAGCTTAGAAATTAATACCTAATCATTTATGAAGGGATTTTATACATGTCTTACTGATTATGAACCATTTATCCTTGATTTAATCATGCTGGAACAGATTTGCATTTTTATGCATTAAGGTGTTCTAGAATTCTCATTTCTAATCCTTTCAAGTTACTTATTCTTTTCTAACTTCTCTAAATCGATCCTTGCTTCACTCAAACATAATTTTACACATTTTAACACCTTAGAACAGCATTTATACAGTAGCCAAACATAGAGGACAGAACCGAAATCATAAGCCCATAAAATCACATAATCTCTTGAGTTGAAATGCATATAAGTTGCTAGTTTTCTCTTGGGACATTTTCAGGAACAAAAGGTGTTCTGGTAATCGATTACATGTTCCTAGTAATCGATTACCAGGAGCTAAATTCATTTTGGGTTCAAACAAGGGTAATCGATTACATAGGATGGTAATCGATTACTTAGGGTTAAGTCGTTTCGAAAAATAAAGAACATAGGGGTAATCGATTACACTATCAGGTAATCGATTATAGGGTTTCAAGAGTTCTGGGCATGAAGAATAGCCGTGTAATCGATTACATTGGCTCTGGTAATCGATTACCAGAACCAAAAGTCCTTCAAAACTTTTGGTAATCGATTACATGGCTGGTAATCGATTACCAGAACCTTCGGAATTTGAGAAAACATGATTTTTGACACATTCCAAGCTATTTAAACACCTTGAGACCTCATAAAATAGTTTTCCAACATTTTCCTGAAATCATTCATGCATTTTACAAAATCAAACCATTATTGAATCATACTAAAACTCATCCATTTCTTTTTTACTAGAGTTCCCTTTTTAGGATACTTAGGGCAAGTCTTTGAGCTCTAGAGTATTTAGGTGATAACATAATCTTAAACATGCTATGCACTTCATTTTACTCTTCATTAGAAAGTAAAGTGAGAGCATAAAATAAATATGAGATGCAACTTCATTATTATCTTTAAGGATTAAGTGATGACTTGAAATATAAACATGAAATGCAAGCTTGGGAATTTAAATATGGTAATGCAAGTTCATTCATTTATTCTTGTGAAATTAGTGATGGCATCAAAATAAACATGAGATGCAAGACATAAATTTAAACATGAATGCAACTTATTTTTATCTTAACTAGAGCTCTTACAAGACTTTAGAGGAACATAAACCTAACCCATTATGTATCATAAGGCAAGCTTTAGAGTTCTTAGCACCTAGACTTCAAAAAGTCTTAAGGTTTGAACTTCATCATCAAGCTTAAGAAAATGGACACAAAGTTCAACACTTTGTCTAAACAAAACTACAAGGACTAAGTCATATTCTTTATTTTATTGCTCATGGGCTTCAATCTAGAGTAAAACTCTTAGAATGGCCGACCAACTTTAAGGTTGGCAAGGGTAAGCTTAGAGCTCTTTGAAAACATGAGATTAATTTTCTTAACAAAACTTTTGTGATCTACTTGACATTTTTACAAACTTTGTTCAAATAAAAGAAAAGGAACCGAAATCTTTCAAGGACAAAAGGAAAAGGAACCGAAAATAAAACCAAGGAAAAGAAAGGAACACAAGCATGTATGGTCCAAGACCAAGTTGTTTCAAGCTTTAGAGGTTTCTCACATGACAACAACAAGTCATTATCTTGAAACCTCATCATCAAGCTCATGTTTTCTTTATGAAAAGGCCTCTTGGCCGAAATGAAAGGGAGAGGAAAAAGGATTTGAAACCAAGAGAAACTAGAACTTTTCTTGAAGAACACAAGCAAAACATTAAAACATAACCCCTACCTAAAGAAGTCTTGAAGAGATATGAAAGAAAGCTTGAGTTCTTGATGAAATGGAGAAAGAAAATCCTCTTGAAACTTGAAGGAAGAAATCAGCCAAAGTGAGGAAGTTTGAGAAGAAATGAGAGAATTTTTGTAAGAAGTGTAAACTTAACAAATGAACCAAAGTGTGACAAGGTTCATCAAGGCTTGGTATTTATAGAAATTTTCAACAATGAGGCTTCCAAAGGGGGGAGGGAAGGCCACATGAAGGAGGAAGGAGAGAAGAAATATCTCTTGCAAAGGTATGGTTGTAGGCATGGTGAGGTATGGGCAAAGCATGGGCAAGGTATGGTGGAAAGCATGGCTTTTTGGAGTGTAAAATAAATCAACATGTGAGGAAAATGGGGAAGATTTTCGGCCAGCCTCATTAGCCCAAGGGAGAGGAAATTGTTCATGTAATTGTGGTTTAAAGGTGTGTTTAGGTGTTTCTTTGATTAGGCTTTTGATTAGGAGTTTGTAAGAAGGTGTTTAGGTGAGGTAATTGGGTAATTAGGAAGGTCAAGACTTGATTAGGAGGGTAATCTTACTAGATTAGTAATTTAAAATAATTCTTTTGGTCAAATGAGGTATGGCACAATTCCTTAATTTAAGGAATTGGAGAGAGAAATACTATTCAAGATTCCATGACTAGGAATCTTGAATTAAAGAATGCAATTAGAGTTTATCTAAGCAATCTTAGGTTCTAATTAACCTTAATAAATCATTTTGACTCTAGATTAATTATCGAAATAAATTAATCTTCGATTAGAGCCTAATATTGCTTAGGTTTGCTTAATTGCGTCATTAGGCTCATTGTACACGTTCTAGGGGCAAAATGGTAATTTGCACTAAAACTGCGGGACCTTCTGCTTAACTAAACATCAAACATTGCTCAAAAACATCATCCTAAACTTCCTGAAAAATTCGGCTCAAACGGCACCTTTACCCGTGTAGAACACAGGAGGGTATTTTGGTCATTTTGAGCCGAAAGTTTGAAAACAAGATTTTCACCTCGGATATCATTCATAACAACATAATCCCCTTTAAACATCGAGTTGACCCATTCGAGGGTTGCCGGGCAACTGTCCTCAAATTCCGGTAAAAATGACCTCAGGGCATTTTGGTCATTTGTACTCTAACAAAGAAATTCGGGCGTTACATTCCATCGCTCTAGCCATCTCGCGAGGAGCTGCGGTCTCATTCCCTTGTTCACCTTCGTTGCATTCCTATTCTATCCTTGGGTGCCATTGGTCCCTAAACACATAAGTCAACAAATACTGAGGTGATCAGGATCAATATTTCAAGCTAAATGGGCTAGTTACCATGGCACAGGCAAGACACGTCATGTGTGTATATCCTATAGCTTATCTCTAATAGCTAAGCACTATACATGACATACTACCGTAACATGCCTATAAAGCATGGTCAGTCCAATCCTAGGTCTGAGAATCAAATCTTATACCATAATGTAACACCCTAATATTTAACCCAACATGCCTAGGACGTATTAGGATTAATTATTAGTTATTACTTTCCTTCGAAACTCATTAGTAAAATTATTTAGCAAAAATACGGTAAAATTTTTTTTTTTTGAAATGGAATACGTAAAACAAGATGCAAGCCACCCGTACAACATAACCGAAAATGTAAAGCAGAGAGGAAATAAATCATACAATATAAAAGAAACAAGGAACACTTCATTCATAAAACATCTATCATAATATTAATCACCATAGTTTAGTACATAACTGAAGTAATAACATATAGTCATACCCACATGAGAATAGGCAGAGCTCAGTACATGAAACATAAAGTACAAAAAGGAAAATAGGAAACATAAACTAATACATGGAAAGACCCCTCAAAAGATACTACCAGAAAAGCAACCCTCTCCTCTATAAGCCTACAGAGAAGACGCTACTCCTTGGACGGTGTAGCCCGCAACCGTCGAAGCTCCTCGGATGTGGCCCAACAAAGAGGGGGCGTGGGCATGCGAATTGGCCGAGCGACGTGGCCTCCACGGTGAGGGCGCTTCTGAGGTTAACGTACATGTCTCATAGGCCTCGCGAGAGACCGTGTCCTCGCCACCCTACGACGGAAGGTACCGAAGGGTGGAATCGTCCGAATAGGGATTGGCCCGGAGGCAGGTCCCCCCCGCAACGACGTATGAGGTGCACGTACTCCGATAGTCACGCACCACTAAGGATGATGGTCGGCCACCGTTCTGCCGTCACGGGGTCGCGTCCTCTCGAAGATCAAATCATCGCCAAAAGGAGAAGTCGGGTAAGCGAACTGGAGACCGCAAAAACAGACATCCTATGTATGCAAAAATGCGAAGCACAACGACCCTCGAAATGGTAGGACTGATGATCTAGGTCATAATGCATCTCCCATATTGGGGTGTCAACAAAAATCACGAATGACACTATCGTTGGAGACGTAACGAAAAGAGGAACAAAGAGAAAGAGGGTGAGAATCTTGCTAAAGAATCTCAGGAGGAAACCTCCTATCCTAGTGTCATCGTTTACGTCCCAGGAACCTTGGGTTTATTTATAAAAGATTAAACATGCAAAGGTTCATTATGAGGTTTTCATAAAGGTAATTATCCAAGGTCCATGTCTTTTATGATGAATCCTAATGCATGTATGCAGCATAGTAGAACATGAATGCAAGGCCATACATAAAAGCAATAAAACATATCATCAACAATTAAATCACATATTTGTGGCATGTAACTTCTCAACCTTTCGCTTTCATAAGCAAGATACTCCTTATCTTTTCTCATTTCTCAAAACTTGTGATATCATGATCTTTAAAACAATAGTAACCGACCCCTGATACTAGGCTATGAGCTCATACCTTAACTAGTCATCACTAGTTCTTACTTATCCTCTTGATAAGCGAATCATAACCATAAAAATAACAATCCGACTCCCAGAGTACGGGTAGGGGCCTAAGGAATCACCCATCATGGGACTTTCTTCCTCTTGAAACGCATCAGCGGTCAAGACCAGTGAATTTGTTCGCTTTGGCAGGCTAATGTCGAAACCCTCACGTTTACCTTCTCCTCATCATAGCAGGAGAAGTACGTCTCAGGCGAAACGCATCATCTGGTTAAGACCAGTGACATTGTCCGCTTCAATGTGGCCCCCACGACCATACCCTCCACGGGTTTCCTTTCTCCTCACCGTAGCAGGAGAAATGCGTCTCGCATGTCACATATAAAATCTTTCTTTTCAAAACTTTCTCAAGTCCCTCAAATTTGATGGAAATTCGGAGCATAACGACTACACTCCGAATTTCCTCAAATTTGAGTCATGCCACATAACTCAATCGCATCAAATCATTCTCATGGAGCTTTCTCAATTAAATAAATCTCTAATTCACAGGAGCATACTCTTCTAACTCATTCATATTTCGAAATCTCATGCATCTCAAACATATTGTATCACATTATCACAACAACATTTCTCATGATATTAACAAATTCACATCATTATGAGTATACCCACTCGATCTCATGCTCACATCATACCTCCTATCTCATGGTATCTTATGCTTTGGTCCTTACGGTCTTAAACTTGTGTTCCAATTATCCTAACCTTCAATATGGATTTTTATAACGCCTATGGGATCATTACCTATAATTCTTTCTAACATTTATGCTCACTAACTCATCCAATCAGCATTGTATAGATTACACATCATGATCATTATTCGACTATGGGGATTCTAGGATCTACGCCTTAGACCCTTTTCTAAGTTCCGCCTTTGCCTAAAATCCTATGTTCAACTCCTAGGCATAAACACTAATTATGAACCATCTTCCTTAAGCAATTATGCTGGAACAAAAGTTATTATTCTTGTGTCTAAGTGTTTTAAGATTCTCTCAAACCTTTCTATTTACTTAGTCCTTCCTAACCTTCAAAATCGTTCCTCACTTCGCTCAATCATAAGCTTACACATTTCAACTCTCAAAATAGTATTCATACAGTGGCCGACAAACAAGATAGAAACCAAGAGTGTACATCACACATAGTCGCATAAAATCATGTTATAAGTGTATATGAGTTACTAGTTTTTCTTCGAACCATTTCAAAAAACTCTTGGTAATCGATTACATAAGATGGTAATCGATTACCAGAACCTTTTGAATTTGAGAAAATGTGATTTTTGACACATATCAAGCTATTTAGACATCTTGAGACCTCATAAAACATTTTTCCAACATTTTCTTGAGATCATCCTTACATTTTACAAAATCAAAACCATCATTGTATCATGTTAAAACATATCCACTTCTCATGGTTAAAATTTCCATTTGAAGATACTTAGGGCAAGTCTTTAAGCTCTATGATATTTAAGTGATGGCATAAACTTAAACATGCTATGCACTTATTTTACTCTTCATTAGAAAATAAAGTGAGTGCATAAAATAAACATGAGATGCATCCTCATTATTATCTTTAAAGATTAAGTGATGACTTAAAACATAAACATGAAATGCAAGCTTGGAATTTAAACATGATAATGCAAGTCCATTTAGTTATTCTTGAGAGTTTAGTGATGACATCAAAGTAAACATGCTATGCAAGGCATAAACATAAACATGTGTGCAACTCATTTTATCTTAGCTAGAGCTCTTATAAGACTTTAAAGGAACATCACAACCTCAACCCAAATATGTACCTTAACAAATATAAAGTGAGCTTTAGAGTTCTTAGCACCAAGACTTCAAAGAAGTCCTTGGTTTTGAACTTCATCATCAAGCTCAAGAAAATAGACACAAAGCTCAACACTTTGTCTAAACAAAATACAAGAACTAAGTCATATTCTTTATTTTATTGCTCATGGGCTTCAATCTAGAGTAAAACTCTTAGAACGGCCGACCAACTTTAAGGTTGGCAAGGGTAAGCTTAGAGCTCTTTGAAAACATGTGATTAATTTTCTTAACAAAACTTTTGTGATCTACTTAACATTTTTTAACAAGCTTTGTTCAACAAAGGAGAAAGAAATCAAAATCTTGAGAGGGAAAAGGAAAGGAAGAACCGAAATCATGTATGGTCCAAGACCAAATTTTCAAGCTTTAGAGGTTTCTCACATGGCATCACAAGTCCATTATCTTGAAACCTCATCATCAAGCCAAAGTTTTCTCAACACAAGGCTCTAGGCTGAAAATAAAAGAAGAGAAGACGAACTTGGAAAAACCAAGAGAAAAACTAGAACTCTTCCTTAAAGGAAGCACACAAAACTTGGAAAATAAACCCCTACCTAAAGAAGTCTTGAAGAGAGGAAGGAAAGCTTTGTTTCTTAAGAGGAAAAGAGAAGGAAATCCTTCTTGGAAACTTGATGAAGAACTCGGCCAAGGGAGGAGGAAAAGGTTCTTTGAGTTTGGGAAGAAAGCTTGAAGTTTGCTCAAGTGTGTAAACATTCAAAGAGCTTTCAAGCTAGTGTATTTATAGAAGATTGAGAGCTCATGGATGGCCTAGAGGAGGGAGTGGCCGTCATCTTGGGGAGGGAGGAGAGAAGAAATATCTCTTACAAGGCATGGCTTTGAGTATGGGTTAAAGCATGGGTGAGGTATGGTTTGAGGTATGGCCTAGGCATGGCTCTTTGAGTGAGAATTAAAACAACATGTTAAAAAGGGGAAGGGATTTTCAGCCAACATATCAGCCAAGGGGAAGGAGATTTTGCTCATGTAATTGTGGTTTAAGGATGTGTTTAGGTGTTTCATTGATTAAGGTTTTGATTAGGAGTTTGTAAGAAAGTGTTTAGGTGAGGTAATTGGCTAATTAAGGTTGTTATGACTTGATTAGGAGGGTAATCTTGCTAGATTAACAATTTAAAATCATTCTTTTGGTCAAATGAGGTATGGCACAATTCCTTAATTTAAGGAATTGGAGAGAGAAAATACTATTCAAGATTCCATGACTAGGAATCTTGAATTTAAAGAATATAATTAGAGTTTAACTAAGAAATCTTAGGTTCTAATTAACCTTAATAAATTATTTTGACTCTAGATTAATTATCGAAATAAATTAATCTTCGATTAGAGCCTAATATTGCTTAGGTTTGCTTAATTACGTCATTAGGCTGACTATACACTTTCAGGGGCAAAATGGTAATTTTGCACTAAATCTTCAGGACCTTTCGGCCCCACTTAACATCAAATACCACTCAAAAACATCATTCCAAACTTTTTGAAAAGTTCGGGCTCAAACGACACCTTAACCCGTGTAAAACGCTAAGGGTATTTGGTCATTTTGAGTCTAAAGTTCAGAAAACGAGATTTTCACCTCGAATATCAAATGTAAATGTAACAGATATGATCCCCTTCAAACATTGAGTTGACCCATTCGAGGACTTCCGAGTTGACTGTCCTTTAATTCGGATAAAACTGACCTTAGGGGTATTTTGGTCATTTGTACTCAATAGAGAAAAATGGGCGTTACATTCACCATGCTGACGAGGCTTCATCTTCAAGGAAGAAAAGAAGGCCAAGAAGAAGGCAAAACCAAGGGCGACGAATGAGTTCGAACCCTTTTGTTGGAAGAGAGTTGACAAAAGGAAAAGTGATAGTCGAGCTAGTTCTCAAGTGAGCAAGCCCAAGTTTCCTAATGGTAAAAGTTTTGTTCCTTTGAGAGATGTCATGCAAGTCCAAAAGATCAAATTGCCAAGCCCTAAGGACCAAGTGTCCAAGGTCACAAATAAGTGCCTGATACAAGAAGCACCAATGGCATACTCATAGACTTGGCTAGAATGACAAGATGGCAGAATATCACCCATTGTCAAGGGCTGATTTGTAACACCCTAATAATTAACCCAATACACCTAGGTTGTATCTGATTAATTACTAGACTTTACTCTTTGCTTCAACTCTTTTAGTCATATCTTGAAAATAATTAGTGAAATTACGAGCCATTTTTTTTAAAACATAATTGAAAACGTGAGCCGCGCATAACGTGAACGATTTAGCGAATATAAAAAGACATATTAGAATTTAAATACATCACATCACATCACATTGGCTCCATCATATAACATCCATAATTACTTAACACAGATATTTTGCCTACCAACAGAGTTAAGCTAGGTGTAGGCAATCAAACAAACATAAATAGTATATGGATGGAAAAATATCCATTAACGACACCTACTAATAACACTTCAAAGATAGGAATAGATATCCAAGCTCACGCGCAAAGTTTAGCGATACATTCCTCAAGGATAATAAGCTGGTTCACCAGATCAAGTACATCTACCAGGTGAGAGCATCAACAGGAATCACGAACATCACCATCACTTTCTGAAGATGAGATGGAAAGAAAGAAAGAGGGAGTGAGAAACTTATAAAAGAATCTCAGGGTACTCACCTCATATGCATCGTGTCATCATCATCGTCCTCAGGAACCTTGGGGTTATTATGAAATAGTGAGCATGCTAAGATTGATTTATTAAGTTTGAAAATATACTTTACCGAGGTTCGTAGTTTTAATCATGCGTCTTATAATGCATCATAAACTTAGCATGTCATGTTTATAATGAACTTTTCCTTTCATATATAATAACATAGTTATGCATAAAATCACATCATATTCCTCATCATCATTTCATAATACTATGCATAGCAGAACATCATATTTCTCATCATCATCTCATAAATACTATGCATAGCAGAACATCATATTCACATAATGCATTTACTTAGTTTCTTAGGTGACTTAAAGTTACTTTCATCATCATTTTCCTGGGCCACCCTATACTCCACCCTTTTGGGAGTAATCTAGGTTATGAGCTCATACCTTACTAGTCGTCACTAGCATATACTTATCCCTTTTGATAAGTTAAAATCCCAACTCTACCCTTTTGAGAGAACGGGCTAGGGAGCAAGAATCACCTTTTCACCACCTATAGTCTGATGGGTCCAAATGATCATTTTCTTATATAAATTTAAGTCACCATTAAATCTTTGCATGTTATATCATAATACAACTCTCAATTCATAATCAGGATGCATAAACATTCTCATTGTTTGCAACAACAACTATAACATGCAAGCCAGGGAATCATTCAATGATATCAAATACTTAATAAGCATCAAATCACTACATAGACTTATCATTTCAAACTTCAAAGAACCATCATCATAAATTCTTACCGAAAACCGTCTTAAACAACCGAAACTTTAGAATCGGGTAACCTCAATTATCAAACTAATTAATCATGCATCTAAAGGATTCATTATCATCATTACCATTAATTATAAGCCTTAAGAACATTATTAAACTATATGGGACAGCATGGCAGCAAGTTATATTTAAGGCTTCAATGTGCTAAAAGTTGCATTTTTAACCCTTTCGTTACCGACTTTCCTTATGGTGCTAAAATTAATTACTAAACCAATTATGAATCATTCTTCCTTATCTAAACATAATAGAACCTGGTTCTTAGGGCTGCTAAAGGTTCTGACAGAATGCATAAATTTCATTCTCTAGAGTTCTAGAAATCTTGCTTTTACGGTTTTTCTAGGAAGCTAGTTTTATTTCTAACATGCATAGAATCGTTCCCTAGCAATAAACCATAATTATCACAACTTCAAACATATTAAACCATCATCATACAGTAGTACTAAACTTAGATCAGTGGCTAAATCATGAACCTCACATAATTGCTTAAAATCACATTTTAAGTACATGTAAGATACTAGTTTCCCATAAAATCTTTGCAAAGCCTTAAAACTCTTTTAGAAACTAATTCTTTTTGTTAATCTTGAAAGAAATTATAGAACTAAATCAGTAGCTATTTAAAATCACTTTGGACTTACCTTAATTATGAGGCCAATTTATATATTGAAAGAATCTTCACGATTAAAATTCTCACTTAAGATAAAAGGAGCAAGTCTTGAGCTTTAGAGATTTAGGTGATAACTAGAATCATAAACATGCTATGCAACCTCATTTTAATCTTGTCTTTATAAGGTGATAACTTGGAATTATAAACATGATATGCAAGACTTGAAATTTAAACATGATATGGTCCATATTATTATATTCACGAATTAAGGTGATCTGCTTGAAATATAAATATGATTATGCAAGCTTGGAAATATAAACATGATGCAAGAGCTTGAAATAAATAAGAAACGAGCGCGGTAGTCCGCATGGACCAGTGAGAGAAGAGAATCTTAATAAAGAAAATAAGAAACGGAGCGCGTAGTCCGCATGGACCAAGAGAGAAGAGAATTCTTATTACATCTTATTAAGCTCCAAACTCAAGACTTCTTAAAGAATGAATTCTTTGACTCCAATAATCTTAAGGAAATTGAAAGTGAGTTTTAGAGTTCTTATTATCATGGTTCCAAGAACCTTATTTCTTTGCTTGTGATACTTGGGCAAGTCTTTGGGCTCTAGGATTCTTAGGTGATGACATAATAATAAACATGCCATGCGTTGATTCTTTTAGCCATTATAAAATAAAGTGAGAGCATAAAATAAATATGAGATGCAACCTTTTATTATCTTTAGAGATTAAGTGACAACTTGAAATATAAACATGAAATGCAAGCTTGGAAATTTAAACATGAGAATGCAAGTTCATTTATTCATTCTTGAGAATTTAGTGATGACATAGAAAGTAAACATGGTTATGCAAGGCATAAACTTAAACATGGATGCAAGTTCATTTTATTTCTTTACTAGAGCTCTTCCAAGACTTTAGAGAAATATAAATTCAACCCAATATATCTTAGCAAGACAAAGTGAAAAATACATCTTTCAAGTTCTAAACTCAAGATCTTTATTTTTACATCATAAAAACATCATTCTTTAAAGTTTTGCATCAAGTGGAATTTTCAAGCTTTAGAGGCCTAACTTGTGATGGATTTACAACCAACACTCAAGGTCCTCATCATCAAGCTATCATCATATTCCCATATAGGCCTTATGGCCGAAATGTTCAAAGGAAAAGAAAGAAGAAAACCGAATGGAAAAGCTAGAGAAAGTCCATGAAATCATCATTTTGAACCAAGAACAACACTTAGCAAAGCATAGAAATAAGCTTAAAGACAACTCCCTACCTAATGTGGTTTGAAAGAAAGGAAGAGAACTTGGTTTCTTGGAGTGAAATGAAAGAAAATCTCTTTGAGAAATTGAAGAAGAAGTTTCAGCCAAGGGGAGGAGGAAAGAAAGTTTTTGTGCTTTGTAAAAACTAGAAATTGTGCAATTATGAGCAAGGCTTCTAAGACTCCTTAAGCATGCCTATTTATAGAGATTTTGGAGCTCATGAATGGACAAATGGAGGAGGCATGGGTGGCTGATTTTAGGGAGGACAAAGGGAGGAAAAATCATTTTCATTTTTGGTGGCTTAAAACATGGAATCATGAAACATGATTCCTTGTTTTCATACCTTGAGTTTTGTGCAAGTTTGACAAATTTTCTGATGCATATTAGGCCATATAATTTCGTGCATTATAGCCCAAGGAGGATAAAATTTGTGTGTTCCATGTATTATGTAGGTGTAGGTAGGTATCTTTGCAAATTAGAGAATTTACAATTAAGGGCTTAGGTGAATTAGTAAGCAATTTGAGTGTTTTTAAGCAATTTTAAGTTCTAATCAATCTAAATAAATAATTTTGACTCTAGATTAATAATTAGAATTTAATAACCTTTAATTTGAGCCTAATATTGCTTAGGTTTCGCTATACGAATCAAAAATCTCAAAATTCAAAACTGCACAAAGACAGGGACAAAATGGTAATTTTACTTAAAAATTGTCCGAGACCACCCGAGCTTAACTAATGGTTAATCATAGCTTAAAAACATGTTTTAAAACATTTTAGTGAGGTTCGGGCTTAGTTACACACAAATCGGAGTTAAAACAACCGGGGGCGTTTTGGTCATTTCACGCGTCGGAGCTCAAAATTAGGATTCTTCTCCTCTATTAACACACATAACACAAACAATCCCTTATTATCATCAAAACATCCCCTTGAGGACGGGTGGGGCCCACGATCCTCATTTTTGAGTAAAATAACCTCAGGGGCATTTTGGTCATTTTACACGTACAGAAATTTGGGTTTGCAACTCTCGCACAAATTGCCCATAACCTCTTTTCTAATGTTATATTCCTTATTGAGGATTGTTTGGTCTCGAATTTTATGTAAGAATTACTTAGGGTAATTTGGTAATGACAGTAAAAATTGAGGCATTACATGATTAGGATGACAGAAGTGCCAAAGTATCATCCATTGACTAAGGATGACTTGCTGACAAACAATTTGACAGAGGTTTCAACGATGATATCCATACCATATTCAACACAAACTTGGTTGGAGTGGTTTCTGTCTTGCCTGAGAGTACACTATCGAATGAGCATATGCCAAGATGGAGGATGATTGTGAAGATGTCATCATGGGAGATGAATATGTTTTCATTCATGAAGATTTATGTGGTGATGGAACTTTGAAAAGCCTGACGAAGTAACTAAGGCACACCTGTGACCATTACACATTAAAGCAACAATTGAAGGAAAACTGGTCAATAGAGTGTTGATTGATGGTGGAGTAGCGATTAGCCTGATGCTAGAGTGCATGCTGTCAAAGTTTGGTAAAAATGTCAAAGATTTGGTAAAGACCAACGTTGCTTGTAACTGACTACAATGGAAAATCATTGCCAAAGGTGTAGTAGTTCTGAATGTTAAGGTAGGAAGTGTTAGTTGAAAGACTATGTTTGTCATGGTTCCATCAAGGGCAAGCTACAATGTTTTAGTTGGATGCGACTTGGATCCATGGAGTTAGAGCAATATCATCAACATTGCACCAGAAGCTCATACTCTAGAATCAAGAAGGAAGCATTGAAGAAGTGGGAGCTGAAGCTTTTACTATGTCAAACGCTTCATGTGGACTTCAAGATTTACAACAAAAAGATCAAGCCCATGGAAGTCAAAGGTGAATTGAACCCAAAGATGATTGACAAATATGTTATCAACAATGAAGGCTTGAAGTTGATACTAGGACCAGGGTTGAAAAGTCAAGATCTAAATTAGCTTATGGATTTGTTGAGCCAAATGGCTCAATTGTCGACCTATATGGTCAAATAATTTACATGCACTACTAATGGTGCATTGTTAGACTATTTTTATGATTTTGAACCTTTAGGATTTGAGAATGTTTCTATTTTATCTTACAATCTTAGGAGTAGAAATAAGAGTTGTGAAGTACATGACCCTCTTGAAAAGATCAACTTAGGCGAGGCTGGTGAGACAAGACTAACCTACATAAGCCAATTGCTGCCAAAAGATTTCAAGGGATAGTTAGTCCAACCTTAAGGAGTATAGGGATTGCTTTGCATGGGAGTATAACAAAATGCCTGGACTCATCATCACTCATCGAGCATAAATTACTTTTGAAGCCTAACAGTTGACCTGTCAAACAACTACCTTGACGATATGCACCAAAGGTAATAACCAAGATCAAAGAAGAAATCAAGAGGTTGCTCAAAGCAAAGTTCATTTGAACAGCCAGGTATGTTGATTGGGTTTCTAATATTGTCCATGTTATGAAAAAGAATGGCAAATTAAGGATGTGCATAGATTTTTCAAGATCTAACCAATGAAACCCTAAAAGATGAGTATCATATGCTTGTGGAGACTTGTTAGTCGATGTTGTAGCTAGCAATGAAATACTTAGTTTCATGGATGGTTGTTTGGCTATAACCAAATTTTTATTACTGAAAAGGATGTGTCAAAGACAGCATTTAGGTGTCCAGGTGCTCTTGGCACTTATGAATTGGTAGTCATGCCCTTTGGACTTAAGAATGCTGGAGCGACATATCAAAGAGCCATGAACACCATCTTTCATGAATTTATTGGCAATTTCATGGAGGTTTACATAGATGATGTCATTGTCAAATCAGACAAACAACAGACACATCTCGAATATTTAAGAAAAGACTTGGACAAAATGAGAAAAAATAGCTTAAAAATGAACCCTTTGAAATGTACTTTTGGTGTGATTCAGGAAACTTTCTAGGCTTTTTAGTCCAAAAGAAAGGAATTGTTGTCGACCAAAACAAAGCCAAGGCAATCATGGAAGCTTCACCCCCAAGGAACAAAAAGCGTTGCAATCTTTTCTAGGGAAGGTAAACTTCATGCGACTCTTCATTGCTAATTTGACAGGTAAAACAAGGATATTCACACCCTTGGGCAAACTCAAGTAAGAAGAGAACTTTGTTTGGACAAGTGAA
Organism: Dalbergia oliveri; assembly: GCA_030441495.1. Lineage (NCBI taxonomy): Eukaryota > Viridiplantae > Streptophyta > Magnoliopsida > Fabales > Fabaceae > Dalbergia > Dalbergia oliveri. Next base: position 22,475,313 of record JAMLFY010000011.1, read on the forward strand.
CATCATAAGGCGTTCGACATCATGAAGCAATGTTTGACAAACACCCAAGTAATGACATTACCTAAGCCTGGCAAACATGTCAAACTCTATATTGTTGCTTCCTAAGCAACTATTAGAAGTATGCTAGCACAAGAGGATGACAATGGCAATGAGCAAGTTGTGTATTATCTCAGGAGAGTATTGACAGATGTCAAGTCTAGATACAGTCCATTAGAAAAATTATGTTTGTCACTTGACTTTTCCTGCACTAAACTCAAGTGCTATTTGATATCAAGAGAGGTCCATGTAAGTTCAAAAGTTGATGTAATAAAATATATGTTGTGTTACCCAATTTTGCATGGTTGGATTGGCAAATGGATGCTTACTTTGACTGAGTTTATAATTAAGTATTTACCAGCTAAAGCCGTCAAAGGACAAATATTGGCTGATTTTCGTTGACCATCCTTGTGATGAGTTAGATGAAGCAATAGTGAATTATTTAGGTGTAATCCTTGGAAGTTATACTTCGCAGTTAAAACATTGTCGAGGTGGGGTAGGGTTAATGTTGATATCCCTAGACAACATCCCTACTAAATTCATGTTTGAACTCAAGTTCCTATGCTCAAATAATGAAGTTTAATATAAGGCCTTGATTATTAGGCTCGACATGTTATTAGCTAAAGGTGTGAGAAATGTCGAAGTTATTGGTGATTCATAATTGGTCATAAAACAATTGTCTGGAGAATTCAAGCGCATTAGTGAAAATTTATTCAAGTACTTTGCGATGGCTTGCAAGGTTACTTCATGAGTTCGACACGATCACAATTTGACACATGCCTTGATACTTGAATTCAGAGGCAAATGAGCTTGCCCAAATAGCTTCAAAATATAAAATTGACCAAATCCTAGTCCACTTTGATGAACGAGAAGTGTTTGTCATTGAACATTTGGATGACAATGATCGAGAAAACCAATCGTTGAATACTTAAAGAATCCAAATCAAAATTCGATTGAAAATTGAAATATCAAGCCTTGAATTATGTTATTTTGGGTGACACTTTATTTAAGAAGGGTGTCAGGGTGATTTCTTGTCTTGTTTAGGGAATCTGAGGCATATATCACTTTGGCAGAAATTTATAAAAGGATTTGTGGTGCGCACCAAGAGGACAAAAAATGAGATGGGTGAGATGGGTCCTTCATCGACAAAGATTATTTTGGCCAACAATGGTCAAAGATTGCATGCAATATGCTAAATCTTGTCAAGACTATAAAAAACATGGCATATGTGCAACATGTGCCAACATCATAATTGCACGCTATTTTCAAAACATGGCCATTTATAAGTTGAGCATTAGATCTTATTGGTAAAATTTACCCTTCTTCATCAAAAGGCCATAAATTTATATTGGTGGTTGTCGACTACTTTACTAAATGGATCGAAACAGTTGCATTAAAAGATGTAACCCAAAATGAGATAATTGATTTTATTGAAGAAATAATCATTTATCATTTTGGTATCCTGAGACTTTGACCACAGACTAAGGAACAATGTTCACAGGTTAAAAGTGCTCGTTACACTAATATGAGGTCAATTCAAATGATTACTTCAACTCCTTATTACATGCAAGCTAATGGTCAAGTCGAAGCTGCAAATAAAAGTATTATTGCTTTTATCAAAAGGCATATAGGCTGACAACCTCACAATTGGCATAGAACACTTAAACAAATTTTGTAGGCATATTGCAACCCACCCAAAGGTTAAACAAGAGCAACCCCTTATAAACTTGTCTATGGACACGATGTTATTCTTCCTGCGAAATTAATTTATAGTCAATAAGGGTGTTGAGACAAGATGAATTACCCATCGATGATTATTGGAGTTCCTTGTTCGATGAGTTGAATGACTTAGAACAAGAATAAATTGTTGCATTAGAAAATATGATGTGACAAAAAGAAGCAATGGCAAAATATTATAATCGTCATGTAAAAAACAAAATCTTTGACATTGGAGATTTGGTTTGGAAAGCTATATTGCCTTTTGAAAACAAGTCAATAACTTTTGGCAAATGGTCCCCAAGTTGGAAGGACCGTTTCAAGTTGACAAAGTTTTTTCAGGCAATGCTTATTGTAACATCCTCCCAAGTACAACCCCATCCTTAACTCATGGTATCATACTCAAGAGTTGTTACTTATATTATGCGGACCTTTCTTAATTATCTATAATAAGGGTCGATCGAATTGCGTGTTAACTAACTCGTGGTTCTATCGAGATATATAGCTAGAAACAACTTATTTATTTAATACAAGTCAAGTACAAAGGAAGCTCTTCTAAGGGCTTTACAGTACATCCGTTATCTCTTATGTTTTACAAACATATACATACACTTAAGTACAAAAAAAAAAACACAAATTCTGCTACTAACTACTTGCAAAATCCACTTGATCTTCTCCTGAGGCCTCACCGTCTTCTAGATCAACCTGGGGACGACACGGAAAAACAAATACATAGGGGTGAGAATTCTAAAATTCTCTGGAGGGCGTCCCCCAAAACATATACTGAAGTTCATGTCATCGTAACCGCCAGCCACTTCAATTTATTTAACAAAAGGTTATCATGCATTACATAATGACTATTCATTTTTAAAGTTCAAAATCTATCTTTTCGAAGTGGGTTACTTTTAAGAAAAACCAATCACTTAATACACCTCTACCGTAGCTTATACTCATAGTAAGTTATGGCAACCAAGAAGAACCAATATACACAAATATGTATATGCCCAATGTAATGAAATTCATCTTTGATTTTCCTTGATGAATCAAAAGTATCACATCCCTCTCTATTTGCCTTCGACAAGCCAAAAGGATCTCAATCCACTCCATTTGCCTTTGACAAGTCAAAAGGATCTCGTGTGTCATTATTTGCCCTTGACAAGTCCAAGAGGATCTCATGTTTCATTATTTGCCCTTAACAAGTCAAGAGGATCTCAAATTTCTTGGGATCATAGAATTTAATTCAGGACATCATTCACTGCATGCATAAAACACATACAGGCATCCATTCACAACGAAATTCTCATTTGTATCTTATAAATCAACCTTTTAAATTATCTAGTATGCATTCATATGTTACAAGACATACAGCCAAAAAGGTAACATCAAGTACTCATGTCATTCTAGAACAAAAAATTCCATTACTTCATCAATTCAAAGCATTGTTGCATTTCCAGCATAATGGCAGATTTTACACCATTGTAACACGAATTATGTTGCCCCTCAAACAATCAATTCAGAGGCTATAAAAATTACCCAAGACACTTCAATGTGTCCACAAGGTCCCATAAAAATTTCAATACAAACGGAGCTCTATAACTCCTTCCATAAATTGTACAAATTCAGTGGTCAGGGACCACCAATTCACAGCTTAGACTAGAGTTCTCATAATTTTTCACCCTAGCAAATGATGGAACCAATGTACAATAAAATTCACAGCGATATTTCAATATGTTACTAACTTCGTGTAAAAATTTCAAAGGCTAGTTCAATCCTTTGCTATGTTAATAAAATCAGACAACTTTATTGCTTCAGTTTCAATAATCAGGTCAGCATCTGCCTTATTCGGTTTCTGATTTTTCTGAGGCATCAAACATTAAAACTAACACCCAAGGAAATTAATATAGTTATTTTAAAATGTCAAATACAACATATAATTTTTTGTAGATCATGAAACCACCCACAAATATGTCAGAAAATTCGGGATCAATTCTACTTCAGGACAACTTGAAATCCAGCAGCTTAGTTCAATTTTCTTTTGGTGGAAACTCATTTTTAACACCATCCAAGCCCATCACCAAAATTCACACATCAATAAAAATATAACATCAACCAAATAAAATGAAAATTTCGGAATAAAACCAAGCAGAACAGATCAGTAAAAATTTCAAGAGAAAAGACCATAGAAAACCCTACTTTGAGAGCTCTTGAGCTCTATGCTCCAAAGGATGCTCTAGAATGCTTTTGCTTCAGTTCAAAGCTTCCCCACCAACATCAAACCCTTCCTTTAACCTCTGATTGTGTGCCCTCAAAGTTGGAAAAAGTGATGGATTCAAATTATAATCGGTTAGATTTGTAGGTTATGATGAATAGAATAAGTTTAGTGAAGAGAGTTTGTGGTTTTAGTGACTTGGAGCTAGGGTTTTGCAAGCTTGAAGCTTGTTAATGGAGTTTGAGAGGAAGAACAATGGAGGAAGGGTTCTTAGAGAGGTCTGGCCGAAATTATGATGAAGGGAAATGATAAGATGTTGATATTTTGAGTTTAGGGCAAAATACATAGAATTTTCAAGTCCAAAATGTTTTCTTTGAAGATAATTATTGTAATTTTTTGCAATTCCTATTGGTTAGTCATAAAGGTGTAATTGTGTGGCACATCTCAAGCCACACACTTGTCCTCCTTAGGTGGCAACTTGCTCTGCAAGTTTCATTCTGTAAGAACTGCATAAATCTCACCGAACGGTAAACATCGTACCTGATTAACGATATTATCCGAAAATTAATTTTAAGTATAAAATTATCATTCCTAGATATTCCTAACCTCATTCCCATGTTTCCCTAATTTCAGGCACTTCTGGCCGGAATCTAGGGTTTCAGCTGTCCCTGCTTGGGGCCCACAAGGTTACTATTCACCGGCCCGAAATTTTTTTTTTTTGAGAGGTCGTTGGGCGGCCCTCATCATTGCTAAACTATTATATTTTTGAAATTACGATTAGTAAAGCTCAAATTAATTTTTAATTAAATTTTAGGGTGTTACACTTATGGTTTGGTCGATGTTAATAATGGTCAGAGAATAGCATCAATTAATGCAAATATTTAAAGACATATAAACTAGCTATGTACCAAATTAAAATAACTAAACGACAATGTGCATAAGTCGATAGTACTAGATTAATTGAAAATGAGAAAGTAAGAGTAAATTGTTTGGACTTTAAAGGGAGCATTTGTCAAATTTGCAAGCACAAGAGAAAGCTCGACACAGGAAGCAAACATGATAAAAATCATATTAAGGGAAAAGGTTGCAAAGCTTTAACTTTAAGTCCTGCTGAAGTTGTAGGGCTACTTCTTGGTCGATTTGGCTTCTAGAGCTTGCATTGGCTTCTTCGAGTTGTCTTTGACTAGTTTCCTTCTTCCTTGCCAAATTCCCTAGCCTTTTGTCAAACCTTCAAAATGCTGCTTCCTTTCCTGGTATTACTTTGGTGTGATAGTCCCTTTTGATAGCCAAATCCTCCATTAGAGCTTGAAGACTTTGGATCTCTTGAACAGCTTGAAACACTACTTGGTGCAAACTCTTGACCACTTTGGTCTTTTGACTTTGGATTTTGTTGATATTCTCAAAGATAGAGTCGACAGCATTAGGCTTTTGCTATTTCTATTCTGAGGCATTTTGAACCATGGCCAAGTGAGTCAAGAGATTGTGTAATAAAATTCCTAAGGGAACTCAATAGGTGTTGGTGTTGGTCTGGCAATGTCACCTGAGATAAAGTAGAGGTAGCTTCAAGAAGTTTTTTCTATAAGGCACCATCTGTGACTAGGGCCTCAAATGTGTGATTGAGCAAGCTCAAAATAGCTGATAATTGGTCAAGGGGAAGATCAGGAGGGTGAATGTTGGAAGTCAAGAGTAGGACTTTTTAACATCTTGATGATTGGCGTGACAATATTTTTTATGCTTCTAGCTTCAATGTAGAAGTAGTGTCTTTGACGATGATGGCATAGCAGGGCTTGATTCAGGATGTTAAAGAACCCCATGTCAAATTCCTCATCTTCATCATTATCATCTTTGTCTTGATTCTAGGGAGGAGGAGGAATGATGGAACTGCGATTGCAACTTGGAGGTCAAGAGGCTGAATGGATGAATTAGGAGTTTGAATTGGTGTTGGATCACGGTTAGCTTGATGCTCTAACCAAGGGATTTGTGATGTCATCGACAACATAATCTTCGAGATAAACCCCCTTCATCTATCATAGCCTCGGCCATGGTCCCTTTAGGATTGATTGTTGTATCCGTTCTTAAACGGGCACACTATTGAATCAAAAGAGATCGACATTAGATAATTAGTGATACAATGTCTTAGCAATGTTATGATACATTAGAAGGAGCTGTTAATCTAGAAGGGAGAAGAGATCTTGACACCTTGGACGTCTTATGAGTCTTGGAATCCTTCTGGGTTTTAGTCGAGGTCCTTGATTTTAATGATGCACTTTTTGTCTTGGGTTTTCTAGGCCAAAAAATAGTCGATTTTCATTTTCGATCCTTTTCTGCATTGTCCTCTTCTACATAAGAAAATAAAATCATTATTCAAATATTTGTAATAGGAAACCATGACAAATGACAAGCATAAAGACCATTACCTTGTTCGACTTCATTGTCTCGTTCTTGTTGCAAAACACGAGAAAAGTAAGTCAGAATGCACTGCTCGATGGTTTGTGAATCGACATGAGTAGTGTCATAATATTTACGCCACCAAGTGACAAATGACACACTTAGGAAAGAGCTAGGTTCGAGCCATTGGGGAGTAAATGTCCCCCTTGACTCATTGTCAACAACCAATAAGTTAGGTCCTCCAAAGACGAAACCTCAAGAATGGCAGAGTTATTCTTTAGGGTCAAGACTCAGGGTATTGGAATTGCTTGTGAAAAACCAAACTGGCACACTACAAAATTAGGAGCATAAAGAACAACACCTAAAGCGTTTGATGGTAATCCTGAAGGGATAACCTGTGCACAAAGGAAGTTTGACCAAACATCATCGCTTTGATTCTATCCTATTTCAGTGTCTCGAATCATAGGGTGGGTGAACCATGGTGGACCAAGGCGGCAATTGACAAAGGGGTCAGATTCATTTGGTCGGTGTTAGAAAGAACCCTCATGAAAGTATTGGAAGAAGTGCCAAAACTCGACAAAGGGTTTCGAGTTCTTGGGTTTGGTATGAAATAAAAAGCATAGTCAAGGTCCTTTACAACCTCAATAAAGTATGGCTGGTGGAGAATAGCTCAATTGGGATCCAAAAATGGTGTTCAGCCAAAGTTGAAGCACCACATTGAACTTCTGGGTTCAAAGATTCGTTTTCCCAATTTTATTGACAAAATAATGGAGTTCGTCATACAAATGTGCCAAAAGGCTTAACAAGACAAAGTTTGTTACCCTGATATAGCAACATAGCCAAAGGAAGATACATGGCCTACATATTTACACTTCAAGAATAGAAAACAATTGAATTAAGCCAATAGTAAAGAAAAGTGACGTGTTCACCGTCGCTTACATGGCCACTTCTTCGTTGTTTTTGACAAAAATAGTGTAAGACATGTCAGACAAGTCAGAGTGTATTTGGATGGGTCTTGAGGTTCCATGTTGGGTAGATTGTCGACTCTAAGTGTCGAAGACCTATGATTGTAGCTACTTTGAACAAAGTTGGGCCAATTGTACCACAAAGGAGTTGAAAGGAATTTATGGTCGAATTCCAAAAAAACATGACATATCCTAACATACTATTATTAAACTTAATAGAATACTTGGCTAGTTGAAGAGCGTAAAAAATGCCTAAACTTCTCCAAGTGGAAGCTTTTGCCTCCATTCTCTGGTACCACTCAAGAAATGGTTTGGAGTTCTTGGGTTGGTTCCTAAACAATCTAGAATTAGAACTGAAATATTTGCAATGAAGTTGAGGACGGCTAGCTAAAATTTCTTGTGGTTTAGAGGAAAGATAATGAGTTCCTATCCTACTAGTTTGCCTATGGGTCAATATGGGACCTATGTAGGCGTGAATATTAGGACCTATGGAGAAATCAATAAGTACCTGAGAAGTGAGTTTAGGGGAGTTCTTCAGATGGGGACCCATGACAAAGCCTTCACCTTGATCAATCATAGGTTCTTGAACCGATGCAACTAGTTGGGGGTTTGTATGCTAATCAGGAGATGATTTGGTGGGAGTATCACCTTTGGAAGAGGCTGATTTGGATCGTGAGGCCATGAATGCAAAAAGGAAAAATAATCAAAGAAAATGTAGAAAGGGAATGAAGTGTTTAAGGAGCTTTAGAGAGAAAAAGAAAGATAAACAATTGCAACTTAGGAAAACAAGTGCAAAAGCATGTGACCTTGGACTATTTATAGTCCTCCTAATGGGCTATGATGCAAAGCTGATGGGCCTAAGAAATTGGGGCCATTACGAGATGTGATACGATTGGTGTGATGATTTCGATTAACGTGCCACATTAATGGTAGCTGGAAGGTTATCATTTATCCTTTAGCTGGAGGTTATCATTTATCCTTTAAAATGACAATGTTTCAAAATACACAACTTTCCAACTTCTCATCGATAGAGTTACTCTTCAAAATGGAAGTTGTAGGTGCCATCATGTTGGCACCAAATTTTTACAAAGTGTCAGAATGTCGAAATTGTGATTTGACATTGACAACCTCTAAAGGTAGATAGGGGTATAGAAAAATGAGCTGATTTTATGATGAATATTCAACATGACAAACTAACCAAAGTCAGGATTTGACAAATTGATCAAGGCTAAGAGGCTTGACAAAGCTGACAGCCTTAGTTGGTTATTTGACATGATGAACCCTATAGAAGCTATGTGTGACAAAGTCTGAATACCTAAATTGGCAACTTAACATTGACAACGCTTATATGCTCGAAGTTTGACAAGTCAAAGTTCGAGTTTGTCACTTGAAGACTTTGGAAAATTCTGAAGGTTTGAGGGGACTGTCATAGTGACCTTGAGGCAATTGTTTGTCGACTGATAGTTATTGGCAGTTTCAGTAGTTATTGATAGATGCTTAGTGGAGGAGTGACAAAGTGATAACTTCTTAATGACAAGAGCAAATGACAAACCAAGAACTGTCAAAGCCAGGACAAAATCTAAAGGCAGCCAGGGACAAGTGTCAAGAGCCTAGAATCCTAAGTTGTCTATAAATACTAATTCTGTACAAATTGTAAGGGGTTGGAATCTAAACTCACACACTCACTCTCAAATGTCTCCAATGACAAAATAGAGCCTTGAGTTAACTGAGTAATTGTTCTTTATCCATTTCCTTGCTTTCTTAGGATAGATTTCTTTCAAGTTCTTTACATTTCATGTACTTTATTTACTGTCTATTAATTAACCATTCTACTTTCTGCTTTCTATAAATTCATCTTCTTTAATCTATCAAACATTACATTCATGTAATCACAACACACAAATCACTTCACATTGCACTTTATTCTATCCTCATTACATTAAAAATAGTTTGACACTCAATTCTTCAGTGTAGAACCTAAGAGGAGTAGCTTGTCACTCTCCAAATTGATATCTTGAAAAGCAAATGCTATCATCTAAACTCTTAAGTTTGTCGATCAATGCCTGGTTTAGAGCAATTTGACCTCCTGCATAAGGAGATTATCAATTATTTGTTGTTGATGTATAAGTGTCAAATTCTACTATAAACATAAGTCATCCCCTGAATTAAGGCACCATGCCTGGCGAGCTCTCAAGCTCCAAAGACTTTCACAAAAAAGAAGACCTTGCCTAGCAAGCTCATCAACCTCGCCTGGTGAGATCTCAACTTCCTGAAAGTTTTAAAGAAAAAGTTGTTTCTCTTGGCAAGATCACTTACCTTCGCTGGTGAATCCCCAAGTTCAGAGATCATCTTCGAAAAAAAGACCTTGCCTTGCAAGGAAATGTCTCGCTTTCCTTGACAATGGCGCCAAAATTGATATGTATGATGGCACAATTTCTCTGGAATGTGGTGATTTAAAAGTTCAATTTAAATTGCATGAAGCAATGAAGAATCCTTCAGAAAACCATTCTCTTTGTACAATTGATATGATAGATGAAGTAGTTGATAGTGCACATGAGGGTTTGGTTGATGATTTTCATGACTTCATTGATTTTGGTGTTGACTTTGAGTGTGCAAATTGTGATGAAAACTCCGAGTTGTGTAAGGAGTATGCGAAAATCAATGCATCGCAGAATATAACTATTTTTCAACAAACTATTGTTGTTTTAATCACTGAACACATTCAGCGCACTCCTCACAAGTTGGAGAATTTGGAGACTGCTCTTACAGGATCGCTAGCGAGCTCACTGCCTCGCCTGCGAACTAATCACCATCTAGAATCAATTAGTTTAGTACTTGAAATTGTGTGCATGATTTACTTTAGTCCCTAAAATTAAGAAATTATCATTTTAGTCCTTGAAATTTCAAAAAGCGATTCAAATTAGTCCTTATACTCTAGTCCTGAGGAAACTTAATCACTTTTGAAACTTCAAGGACTAAAGTGATACTTTCTTAATTTTAAGGACTAAAGTGAATCACGCATACAATTTTAGGGACCAAAGTGAACATTTACTCAATTAGTTTCTGCAGCAAGCTTGCCTGGCGAAGCTCATTGCTCACTTGGCAAGAGTTTGTCCTTGCATCAGAAATTCTATTGCAACTCACCTCATACCCCTCTTTGCACTATCTACTTCTCATTTGACATCACTTATGTCTGTTGGTAGTACTGATCAAGAGCAAAAACTACAACTTAAGCCTCTTCTAACTCATTTGAAGTATGCTTTCCAGTCATTGTCTCCAATGGGCTCTTTATAGAAAATGAAACAAAATTACTTGTTTTGCAAGAAATTATGAGAGCCATAGGATGGACATTAGCAAATATCACTGGCAATAGCTTCTCCATTTGCATGCATCATATCTTTTTGGAAGAGGGTGCTAAATCGGTTTGCCAACCTCAAAGAAGGCTAAACCTCCCCATTCTTAATGTTGTCAAAAAGGAAGTTTTAAAGCTTTTACAAGCTGGAATCATTTATCCTATCTCAGATAGTCAATGGGTGAGTCTAGTCCAAGTTGTTCCAAAAAAATCCAATGTGATAGTCCTCAAGAATGAGAAAGATGAATTGGTACCAACAAGGATTCAAAATAATTGGTAAGTTTGCATCAATTATCACAAGCTAAATCAAGTTACAATAAAAGATCATTTTCCCTTGCCTTTTATTTATCAAATACTTCAGCGGTTTGTGAGGCAATTGCACTATTGTTTCCTAGATGGTTTTTTGGGGTACTTCAGATCCAGGATTACATCTAGGACCAGGACAAAACCACTTTTACTTGTCCATTTGGCACTTTTGCCTATCAGGATGCCATTTGGCTTGTGCAATGTTCCTGGGACCTTCTAAATGTGCATGATGAGTATGTTTTCGGATTTGTTAGAAGATTGTTTGAGATTTTCATGGATAATTTCACTATTTTCATATCTTTTTTTAATACATGCTTGAATAACCTTGCTAGAGTATTACAACAATGTATCAAGACTAACCTTGTTCTTAATTTTGAAAAATGCCACTTCATTGTAGACCAAGGTGTGGTTTTGGGACATGTCATCTCTAGCAAAGGTATTTCTATAGACCCTACAAAACTAGTGTCATATCCTCTCTGTCTTACATTGTATGCGTGCGGAAGGTTAGGTAATTTCTTAGACACACAAGTTTCTATAGGTAGCTTATCAAAGACTTCAATAAAATTGCACTTCCACTCACCTCCCTCCTTCAAAAAGAGGTTAAGTTCAACTTTGATGACAAGTATAAAGAAGCTTTCTAGACCTTCAAGAAGACACTCACCACAACTCTAGTCATTCAACCACCCACTGAAGCCTCCCTTTTGAGCTCATGAGCTCATGAGTGCAACGAGTTGGTAAGACTCCCCATGTAATTTATTATATCTCAAGGACATTGGATACCATATAATCTCATTACACCACCACTAAAAAGAACCATTTGCAATTGTGTTTGCCTTGGACAAATTTCAATCATATTTGCTTGGGTCTAAGATGGTGGTGTATTCAGATTATGTGGCACTCAAATTTCTTTTGAAAAAGCCCAAGGCAAAACCTCAGCTATCCACTGGATGCTCTTACTACAAGAATTTGATTTGGTAATCTTTGATAAAACTAGTTCAAAAAATCTTGTAGTAGATTACTTGAGTAGGTTGGAGCATCTAGAGCATGACTTGCTTCCGTTGATGATTTTTTCCCAAATGAAAAATTATATAAGGTTAATGTGATTCGTTGGTATAGAGACCTTGTCAATTATCTGGTTGCTAGGCATATTCCCTCACATTTTTCAAAAACCACATTTTCCAAACTAAAAAGTGATTCAAAATACTTTGTGTAGGATGAGCCTCATTTGTGGAAATTTTATAGTGACCAAATAATTTGGCATAGTGACCAATTTCCTTCATTTCTGTCATTCCTCTGCTTGTGACGGCCATTTTGGACCCAAAGAACTACACGAAAGTTGTTAGATTATGGTCTTCATTGGCCCTCTGTAACATTCTCCCAAGTGCAACGTCATCCTTAAGTCATGACATTATGCTTAGGAGTTGTTACTTATAAATTAGTGGACCTTTCTTAGTTATATATAGCAAGATCGATTAAATCGTGAAGTAACTAATACCTGATTCTATTAAAATGTATAACAACGAAACACAAAATTTATTGAATACATAGCTAAGTACAAGAGAAAGCTCTTCTACGAGCTTTAGTACAATATGTTCTCTATTTAATTTACATACATATAACTCAAACTAAGTACAATAAAGTAGAAAAATCAACTACTAAACTATTGGTCCCGAGCTCTTCACGTAGCAGCCCATTATTCTCTAGATCAACCTGGAGGCAACACAGGAACACAAAAACACATAGGGGTGAGAATTATACAATTCTCAGTAGAACAATCCCCAATTACACACTCATAATATCATTGTCATCGCCCCAGCCATTTCAGTTTATCAAGAAAATGTGATCATGCAATACACATTAAAGATTCATTTTTAAAGTTCTAAAATCATCCCTCCGAAGTGGGTAGCTTTTACAATCAATCACTTAGTGCACATATGTCATGTAGCTCAACCACATAGTAAGTAATTATAATCAAGAGATTACATATGATATGATTATGCATGTGCTAAATGTAGTGAAATTATCCAAGTGATCTGGTTTCACTTGTGGCCACAAAAATCAAGTCAGTTCATTTTCTCTTTTCATTGACATAGGAAAGACTTAGTTTATACCCAACAGGTATTTGTTGTGGACAATTCCACAAATAGATAGTTTATACCAAATGTTATTTATAGTAGATTACACCACTTAAGGAAAATAAACTGCTTATCAGGAACGAGCTCGTTCCTATACGTAATCATCGAACTTCATTTTTTTCCATTTCTGAATCACACAGATCTATTCCTAGGATACGTCTATCGACTCAAAATAAATTTGGGAAACTTTCTCTTTTCTCCATCCCCTAATTCAATCTAAGTCTTGTTTCTATTTTGTCTATATGTCAGAACATGCACGATTGAAATTTTATATTCTCTTTCTCATATAATTGCATAAAGTACTTTTCTCTTTTCCCAAATGCATGCATAAGCCACATGTAGGTATTTCATTCACAATGCAATTTCATTCATGTCTCATAAACCACTCTTTGTTTCCTCTAGCATGCATTTATGTGTCACAAATCACATGGCCAACTATTCAATATCAAGTATTCATGTCATATTAGAACCAAAATGCCATTACATTATCAATTCAAAGCATTGTTGCATTTTTCCTTATCTTGGTTAGATATAGTAATAAAGTAGTCAAAATGTGTATTTATTTCTTATTCAAAAAGAAATAATGAAATGGATGGCTAGGATTTGGTTTGATAGTCAAAGAATGAATCTTGTCCATCCACTTGGCTCAAGATAAGTGGCTCACTTTAACTTGGGGAGCAAGTAACTTTTTCAGTGTTAAAATTGCACACGAAATTCCACCGAATGGATGAGATATTGGCTCCGAAGTAAAAAAAAATATAATAAATGAAATGTCAAGATTAAAACTTGCTTTTCAAGTTTTAATCCTTGCCATCCACTTGGCATAAAGTGGTTGGTAAAGGTTACTTGGCCACCAAGTAACTCGTACGGTGTTAAAAACCGCACATCAAAACTCTACCGAACGAGTAAAATACCATACCTGGGTAGTTAAACATTACCCAAAATAAATTCTAGGTATAAATTTCCATTCCTTACCATTTTTAACCTTAACCCTCTCTTTTCTCAATCCCGGGCATTTTGATCCGAATCTAGGGTTTCGGCTATTGATGGGCCCATGGGGCCCGCAAGGTTACTATTCACCCCAGCCCAAATTTTTTTTTTTTGATAAGTTCGTAAGGCCACCCTCATCATTGCTAAACTGTTAGATTTTTAAAATTATGACTAATAAATCTCAAATTAATTTTTAAATAATTTTAAGGGTGTTATACCCTTTGTGTTCAAGGATTCATATGTCTTCTGTAAAAATTGTGAGCAAGGCCAAAGAAGTGGTGGTATCACTTGGCGAAATGAAATGCCTCAATTGCCTTTTCAAATTTTTGGGGTGTTTGATGTGCTGGGCATTGACTTCATAAGCCTATTTCCCCTTCCTTTGGCCATGCTTATATCCTCCTTGTAGTTGGCTATGTGTCAAAGTAGGTTAAGGCAGTCCCAACTAAGACCAATGATGCTTCTGAAGTTCCAAATCTTTTCAAATCAAACATTTTTGTCACTTTGGCACCCCAAGATCAATAATAAGTAACCAAGGAACTCACTTTTGTAACCGAACCATGGAGGCCTTGCTTCGTAAATACAAGGTTGTTCATAGGGTTTCAACACCTTACCACCCCAATCTAATGGGCAAGCCAAAGTGTCAAACCAGGAAATTAAATCCATTTTTGCAAAAGGTGGTCAAACCCACTAGGAAAGATTAGGGTTCCCACTTAGCTGATCATTATGGGCATATTGCATGACCAACAAAACACTTATTGGGATGAGTCCCTTTAGGATTGTTTTGGAAGGAGTGTCATTTGCCCGTTGAACTTGAGCATCGTGCTTATTGTAACACCCTAAGTTATTTAGAAATTAATTGGGACTTTATTAATGAAAATTTTAATTTTCTGACGAAGTAATGATGAGAATGACTTTATGAATGAACCCAAAAAAAATGAATAGTATTTTATGGGCCCCATGGGCCTTAAGACAATGAGATCCTGGATTTGAGACCCAAAGATGTTCGAAGCTAGAAAACATAAGGATAAGATTAGAAATAGTTATAAATGAAAATTTTATACCTAGAATTGAATTCGGGTAATATATGTTTAATCGAGTATAGTGTTTCACCTTCGGTGAAATTTTATGTGCGATTTCTAACACCGAAAGCTATTTTAATCTTTACAAAATAAAGAACTTTATCCCTTTATATTAAGTGAATGGCTAAGAATTACAAGATTAATCGTAGCCATCCATTTTCTTTATTAGATTAGGAAATATCTAATTTTAATGTACAATATTCAAGCATTGATTATAAAGATAAATACAAACTGAAACTTCTCTAAGAAGCTAGATGTATTATTGGGCAGCAAGCACAAGTGCAGAAACTCCATTGCTTTTTACACAACAACATTGAGAAGTCAATTTTCAACCTCAAAATCCTAAGCCTAACCTTGTCAAAACCAAAATCTTCCTTCACTAAACTTGTTCTATACCTCAACACCTAGAAATATAACCGATTAAAATTTCAATTCCTCACCAATCCTAGCCTTATTACCTTATACTTAACTAATTATAGAAGGGTTTGGGTGTGTTTTGAGTGCTTTGAAGTGAAGGACTTCCATCTAGAGCAAACTAGAATTTGGCCTTTTTATTTCAAAATTATTCTAAGAATTTTTGATTGGTTTTGGTCCAAAATTTCTAGTTATCTTGATTGATAATGTAACATCTTCCCAAGTACTACCCCATTCTTAAGCTATAATATCGTACTCGAGAGTTGTTACTTGTTAATTAGCGGACCTCTCTTAATTATCTATAGCAAGCTCGATTTACGTACGAGATAACTAAGCGTAATTCTATTAAAACATATTACAAGTAAACATCAAGTTTATTAAACATACAGCTAAAATACATAAGGAAGCTCCTCTATGAGCTTTAGTACATATCTGTCTTCTAATACATTTACATATATACTCATTTCACTAAGTACCAGAATAAAATAGGAACTACTACACTATAGCAATCCTACACTCCTTTGCATAGCAGCATCATCTTCCTCTGGCTTAACCTGGAGGCGACAGAAACAAACACATAGGGGTTAGAATTTTTTTAAAATTCTCAGGAGGACAATTCCCCAATTTCACAATCATAATGTCATCGTCATCGCCCTAGCCACTTCAGTTTATTAAGAAAATGTGAGCATGCGACGTATATCAAAGATTCATTTTTAATATTCAAAAACCATTCCTCCGAAGTGGATTTCTTTTAGCATTTCGTCACTTCAAGCATATATCTCATCACATTCCAACAATTACTAAGTTACACAAGGTAGACAATTCAAAATAAGATAAGTAGCATATAATACATGTAATGAATTTATCTCAAGGTGACATTGTATCACTTATGGCCACAAAGATCAAATCAGTGCATTTTCTCTTTTCATTGACATAGGAAAGACTTAGTTACCTAACGGGTAATTTCAGTGGACAATTCCATAATAGATCCGTTTATACCCAACGGGTATTTATGGTGGATCACACCATACAAGGGAAATAGACGCTGATCAGGACTGAGCTCATTCCTATACGTGGTCATCGAACTTCATTTTTTCCATTTTCGAATCCCACAGAGATCTATTCCTAGCCGATACGTCTACCGACTCAAAATAAATTTTGGGAAGTTACTACTTTCGCCTTCCCTCATTCAATCTAAGTCTTGTTTCTATTTTGTCCATATGTCAGAACATGCACAATTTAAATTTATACATCCTTATAGTGGCATCATATACTTTTCTCTTTTCTCAAATGCATACATAGGCCACATATAGGCAATAATTCACAATGAAATTCTCATTCTTTTCTCATACTTCAATCTTTAAAATCCATAGCATGCATTTACATGTCATACGTCACATGGCCAAACACTTAATATCAAATACTCATGTCATACTAGAAGCCAAAGTGCCATTACATCCTCAATTCAAAGCATTGTTCCATTCCAGCACAATGGGAAGTTTTCACCCCATTGTAGCACAATTTGTTTTGCTCATAAAACAATAAATTTAGAGGTTATAAAAATTCTCTAAGACACTTCAGGAGACCCTGTAAAAATTTCATAGCAAAAAGGGCTCCCTAGCCTTGTAATTAAATTATACAAATTTAGTGGTTGGAAGCCACTCATTCACAGCTCAGATCAAGGCCCTTACAATTTTTAACCCTAACAAATGATTGAATCAACCCACAACAAAATTCACAGTGATACTTCAATATGTTACTAACTTCTTGTAAAAATTTCAAAGGCTAATTCAATCATTTGCTATGATAATAAATTTGGACAAGTTTACTGCTTCAGTCTCAACAATCAGGACAACATCTGCCTCATTTCGGTTTCTGATTTTTCTAAGGAATCAAACCTTAAAACTAACACCCAAGAAAATTCATGTAGTTATTTTAAGGTGTTCTCTTCAACATATAATTTTTATAGCTCATGAACACTCCCACAAATATACCAGAAAATTCGTGAACCACTGCTGCCTACAAGACAATAGAAATTCTAGAAACCTAGTCCAAACTTATTTTGATAAAAACCCTCTTTTAACACTATCTAAACACACCACCAAAAATCACACATCAATATCAACATAATATCAACCAAAACAATCCAAAATTTCGGACCTAGGTCATGCCACAACAGATCAGAAAAATTTTACAAGGAAATGCAGAAACCCTACTTGTAGTAACCTATTAGCTCCTTGGCTTCAAGATTAACCAAACTTGATTCCTTCTCCTCCAAAGCTCCCAATCCAACTTCAAACCCCTCTGATATCAGTGAGGTATGAGGTACAAGACAAGGTTTTGATAAGGAATGGAAATTTTGTTCGGTTAGATTGGTAGAGAATTAGGTGTAGAACAAGTTTAATGAAGAACTTTTGATGTTTCAACAACTCTAGGCTAGGGTTTTTGGGCTTAGAACTCAAGATCAAGCTCTTGAAGATGAAAATGGTGGCTGGTTCTCTCTCCTTGAAGGCTGCATGAAATTGATGCTTAAAGAAGAAAGATTTGGCTTCTTGAACAAGCTTTGGACATGTGTTGATCTTATAAAAATTGTATGAAGATATTATGTAATAAAGCAAAATGGATGGCTAAGATTTAATCTTAGATTCCAAGATTAAATCTTGGCCTTCCACATGTCCTAAAAGGATAAGCTTTGACCATTTGTGGTGACTAAAAATACCTTTCATGTTAAAATCGCACACCGAAATTTTACCGAACGGGTAAACACCGTACCCGATTGAACCGATATTGCCCAAAAATTAATTTTAGGTATAAAATTATCATTCCCATCTATTTCTAACCTTATTCCCATGTTTTCCTAATTTTGGGCACCTCGAGGCCCGAATCTAGGGTTTAGCGGGCCCATGTGGCCCGTAAGGTTACTATTCACCCCAGGCCGGGAAATTTTTTTTTTTTAAACATTCGTTGGCCACCCTCATCATTGTTAAACTGTTATATTTTTAAAATTATGACTAACAAAACTCAAATTAATTTTTAAGTAATTTTCAGGGTGTTACAGATAATCTGTTGATATTGATGTGTTACTTTTGGTGGAGTGTTTGGATAAGGTTAGAAATCATTTTTGTCAAAAGAAATTTTGACTACATTGCTGGATTTTTGGTTTGATTGCAGGGCAGGAAAATTTCGTGAATTTTTAGACATATTTCCAGTCATGTTTATGAGATAGAAAAATTATATGTGAAAGCTAACATCCCAAACTAACTACGTGAAATTTTCTTGAGTATTGGTTTTACGTATACTGCCTTAAAAAAATTGGAGATTGAAATGGTACTTATGTTGTCTAAATTATTGAAACTGAAGCTGTAAAATTGTCTAATTTTATTACCATAGCAAATGATTGATCCACACTTTGAAATTTTATAGGAAATTGATAATATTTTGAAGTATCACCATGAATTTTATTTTGATTCGATTCAATCATTTGCTAAGGTTAAAAATTATGAGAATCTTGGTTAGCTCGTGAATAAGTGGTCTCCAACCACTAAACTTGTACAATTTAGTTAGCATGGTTAGAAAACTCCGTTTGCGTTAAACTTTTATAAGGCCTCTTAGACACATTGAGGTGTCATGAAGCATTTTGGTGGCCCTTGAATCCTAGGGAAATTAAATGTTGTTACTAGAATGGTAAATCTGCCAAGGTGCTGGAATGGTGAGAATGCCTTAAACTAATGATAGAATGGTATTTAGTCCTAGTATATGGCATATAAATGAATACTAGTTGTTTTAAAGATTGGTTTATGAAGCATGAATGAGACTCCAATGTAATTGAATGCCTACATGTGATGCAAGCATGCTTTTGAAAAAAAGAACATGTGAATTTTAGTTGTACATGTTTTAACATATGGGGAAAACAGAGACAAGGCTTATATGGGTTAAATGGGGAAGGCAAAAGTAAGGACTTCCTTGAGAATTTTGTCGATAGACATATCAGTTATGAATAGAACTATGTATGATTTGAAAATGAAAAAAATGAAGTCCAATTATCATGAATAAGAATGAGCTCATGTTCTAACAATCTATTGTCCTTTGTGGAGTTACCCATAATAGATACCACTAGAGTGAAATTAAGTCTTTCCTATGTTAAAGAAAAGAGATAATAGCACTGAATTGAGTTTATTGTTGGAAGAGAAAATGTATGATTATCATTAAGAATTCTATGATTCTTTATGCATATGACCTTGCATGATATTACTTATATAAATAAAATTGCTAGTTATGCCTGTTTATACTTGAGGGAGTACTCTGAGAATTATATAATATTCTCATCCTTATGTGTATATATATTGTATTGTACTAGACTCTACAGATGTCGTCGTGATCTTCTTCCTTGATTCACCCCAATAGCAGTAGCACTATTACTAGGATTTGGATTCACTTTACGTTGTAGCACATTCTCAAATTAACACTTCTATTTTCGCCATTGAGTTTGACCCAAGTTTCCCATATAATGGTGTGCCTCTACACAAGCCACACCATGTTGTATTTGTAGCTCCACCTGCACTACCTATTCTTCCTCTTGGAGACGACCCTTCCTCGTCCTCTTCCTTAGTCGGATCCACCCGCTAGTCCAAATGCCCTGGGGGCAATGCCATTGTACCAATGGCGAATGGTTTTCTTTAGGAGCGCATGAGACATCTAGGGACTCTTGATGTATGTATAGTGGTAGTTCAGGATCAGGAAATCCATTTTAAGACAATCCTACTAAATGTTGTTGAAACCCATTTCTAGTTGTAAAAAGAAAATACATACACACACACACACACATACATATATAATTTTGTTAGGACTTGACTTCAAGCAGATAGACTAGATACTAGAGGTGTTTCTTTTTGTGAATTGAGTCCTGACTAGCTTAGAAGTTAACTAGTTTGTTTTCCAGGAAGATGTACATATTGTAAATGAAAAAAAATTGATGTTCATATATGTGTATACGAGCTTTTCAACATATATGTCAAAATTACTTTATTTCATTTATTTTTTACTACCATAGATTATGAATGTAAGTAATGCTTTCCTAATTCCTGTGTTAACTATAATACCCATTTTCCTATTGAGTGCAAATGACCAAAATGCCCCTGAGGCCATTTCTACCTAATTAAAGAGAACGGCCATCCTCGAATGGGTCAACTCAATGTTTAAAGGGGACTGTAAATGCAATGTTTGATATCCGAGGTGAAAATCTCGTTTTAAACTTTCGGCCCAAAATGACCAAAATACCCTACAACGTTTTACGGGTAAAGGCACCGTTTGAACTTTTCCAGGAAGTACGGAAAGATGTTTTTGAGTGAGTAGTGATGTTTAGTCGGCCCGGGAGGTCCCGAGCAGTTTTAGTGCAAATTACCGTTTTACCCCTAGAACAGTGTACAGTGCGCCTAATGAAGTAATAGCGAACCTAAGCAATATTAGGCTCTAATCGAAGATTAATTTATTTCGATAATTAATCTAGAGTCAAAATGATTTATTAAGGATGATTAGAAACTAAAATTGCTTAGTCAAATTCTAATTTTATTCTTTAATCCAAGACTACTAATCAAAAAGTAATGAATAGTGTTTTCTCTCTCCAATTTCCTTAAATTAAGGAAACTTGCCTACAACCTTTTTGACCAAAAGAATGATTTTAAAATTGTTAATCTAGATTAGAACACCCCCTAAACCAAGCCTTGATGACCCTAATTAACCTTTATTACACCTAAACACTTTCTCACAAACTCCTAACCCAAACCTTAATTAATGAAACACCTAAACGCATCATTAAACCACAATTACATGGATGATTTTTCCCTCCCTCTTGGCTGTCCAGATTTGGCCGAATTCCTTCCCCCAAAATCCATCAAATATTGATTTCAAATTTCATCCAAAAAGGCTATGCCAAAGCTAGGACTTGACTACACCTAAGCTAGGACTTAAACCAAGCTTCCAAGACAAGCTTTAGAAGATATTTTCCTTCCTCCCAAGCCAAAATTTCAGCCAGCTCTTTCCCCTAAATCAGCCACAACATTTCATTCTTTATAAATACCACACCTTGGAAAGCTTGGACACCTTTTTGATCATTTGCTAAGTTGAGTTTTCTTGCACTTTCTCTCATTTTCTCTCATTTTCCCTTCCTCTAAGTTCTTTTTCTTCCTTCCTCAAAGAACCACCACCACCACCTTGAGCCACCACAAACCACCTCAAACCACCACTCTCATACCTTAAAACACCTCCTAAACACCAAACCTCACCATTTCCAAGCTTGCATCCTCAAGGAAAAATCATCTTCCTTGAGAACCTTTGGAGGCTGAATCCTTGTTGCTCACCAAGAGAAGATTTTGTCTTCTCATTTCCTTGCAAACTCAAGCTTTCTTTCAAAGCTTTCAAGATTTCACTTGGTAGGGGTTTTCTTTCAAGTTTTCTTTACTTTCTTTGAGAAAAGTTTCTAGTTTTCTCTTGGTTTCAAACTCTTTTTCTTCCTCCTTGCATTTTCGGCCTTGAGGCCATTTTATGAACACAACTTTAGCTTGATGATGAGGTCTCATGGAAATAGTGTGGTGTTTGTCATGGATAAACCTCTAAAGCTTGGATCTTGGTCTTGGACCATATATATACTTGGTTTTCCCTTTTCTTTACAAGTTCAAAGTTTTGGCTTTCATTTCTCTAAGGTTTCGGTTTTCTTTTTTTTTATCTTGTTCAAGCTCTAGTTTTCATTTCTTTTCCTTCTTGGTCTCGGCCTCTTTGTTTTGGTTTTGAGGAAAAAGGTTTGCTAAAAATATTAGAATGGTCCTTTGAATGTTTGTTGTGGTTTTTGCCACTAGGATCATTTTCTTGAGCTTGATGATGAGGTTCACAACCTTAAGGCTTCTTTGAAGTCTAGGTGCTAAGAACTCTAAAGCTTGCTTTATGATACACAATGGGTTGAGGTTTTTATGTTCCTTTAAAGTCTTGTAAGAGCTCTAGTTAAGATTAAAAAGGAGTTGCATTCATGTTTACTTTTATGCTTTGCATAGCATGTTTATTTTCAAGCTATCACTAAGCAACTTAAAGATTAAAACAAGAATGTGCATCATCACTTAATAAATCTCAAAGCCTACCTATTTCAACCTTAAAGTTGATTGTTGATTTAGGGTAAACACCCAAGAGGCCTAGAGCACTAAAATAAAGAATTGAACCTTGCATTTCATGTTTACTTTCTTGTCTATCATGTTTATATTTTACGCCATCACTTAAACTCTAAAGATAATAAATGAGTGCACCTCATATTTATTTTATGCTCTCACTTTATTTTCTAAAGAAGAGTAAAATGAGTTGCATAGCATGTTTAAATTTATGTCATCACCTAAATGGTCTAGAGCTCAAAGACTTGCCCAAGTATCCAATGTAAAGTTTTAAGAAAACGTTGGTTTTTCAATGAAGCCATTTCGGCCTTGTGGTGATGATGATGGGCTTGGTGTGAGTTCATCTAATCACAAGTGCCCATAGCCATGAATTCTAAGCTTAGGAGTACCTAAGGAACATTATGAATGAGATTATATGTTTTAAATCTATTTTATGAGCAAATTAATTTAGCTACTGACCTCATGTATAATTACATGATTTTAATGAGATAAATTGAGTTCTAAAAGAGATTTGAGTTTAAAAACCATTCCAAGAGAAAACTAGTAACTTATGTGCTTTTAAGTCATGATTTTATGTGATTTTATGATTGTTTCATTTTGGTTCTATACCTCCCTGATTGGCTACTGTACAAATTGTTTTAAGGTGTTAAAATGTGTAAAATTATGTTTGAGTGAAGTAAGGAACGTTTTAGAGAAGTTAGGAAAAAATAAGTAACTAGAAAGGACTTAAAATGAGAATTCTAGAACACTTAGAATTGGAAAAATGCAATTCTGTTCCAGCATAATTAATTCAAGTGTAAATGGTTCATAATCAGTAGGATATGCATAAAAACCTTTCATAAATGATTAGGTATTAATTACTAAGCTTAAGGTGATGATAAGGACTTAAAATAGGAATTCTAGCACACTTAGACATGGCAAAATGTGATTCTGTCCAGCAAAGCTAAATTGAGGAAAAGTGAATTATAACTTAGTAAACATGCCTAGGAATCCCTCATAATTGGTTTAGGGATTGATTATGAAGCCTTAGGCGAAGACGGATCTTAAAAAGGGTCACGAACGGAGATTCTAGAGCCCCATAAGTATATGATATTTTTCCTGCCCAAACTACATAATGCTGTTTGGAATTTTAAGTGTGCCTAAATCTTAGTAAGAATTATAAGTAATGATCCCTTAAATGGAATAAAGATGTACTATGAGCATTAGAATGATTGGAACTTAAGTTTAAGACCCGTAAGGGCCAAAGCATAAGACAATATGAGATAGGAAATGTGATGTGAGAATGAGACCAAGTGAGTATGCTTGTGATATGAATGAATGTGTTAATATCATGAGTATGAGAATATATGGATTTATGATATGTGTTGTGATGTTTGGTATGTTATGAGCATAATGCATGAGACTATATGATACAAATGAATTAGAGAAAGTATGTTGTTATGATTGAAAAGTTTTCTTGATGGAGGATCTTGTGAGATAACATGCATTATGTGAGTTATGTGGCAAGACTCAAATTTGAGGAAATTCGGTGAGTCGTTACCCGAATTTCCGTCAAATTTGAGGGACAAAAAGAAAGTTTTTGAGAAATATGAAGTTTAAAGTTATATGCAGACGCATTTCTCCTTCTGAGGAGAAAGTAAACCCGGGGGGTATGGACGTCGAGCCATACCGAAGCGGACAAAGTCGCTGGTCTTAACCAGTCGATGCGTTTCGAAGAATGAAAGTATATGATGTTTAAGGTGACACACGAGACGTACTCCTGCTCTGTGAGGAGAAGGTAAAACCGTGAGGGCATAGACATTAGCCTGCCAAAGCGGACAAAGTCGTTGGTCTTAACAAGTCGATGCGTTTCGAAGAAGGAAAAAGTCCCATGATGGGTGATCCTTAGGCCCCTACCCGTACTCAGGAGTCGGGATTATGATGATTATGATGAATATGTTTATGATTCGCTTATCAAGAGGATAAGTAAGAACTAGTGACGACTAGTTAAGGTATGAGCTCATAGCCTAGTTTAAGGGTGCGGTTACTATATTATTGGTGTCACAAGTATGAGAAAAGGAAAGATGTTCAAGAGAAAGGTTACATGCCACTTATATGTTGATTGATAATTGTTTGATTTACCTAAAGTACTGCCATGCATCCATGAACTATTATGTTGCATACATGCATTAAGAATCATTATAAAAGACATGGACCTTGGATAAATACCTTTGTGAAAACCTCATAATGAACTTATGCATGCTTAACCTTTTCATAATAAACCCAAGGTTCCTGGGACGTAAACGATGACACTAGGATAGAGGATTTCCCTCCTGAGATTCTTTAGCAAGATTCTCACCCCTCTCTCTTTCTTTCCGTTACGTCTTCAGACATCGATGGCGTCGTTCGTGATTTTTGTTGATGCAGGAGCTGCACTACGATCCGATCATCAGTCCTACCACTTCGAGGGTCATTGTGCCATTCGCATTTTTGCATACATGGGACGCCCGTTTGCCTTTCCAGTCTCCAGCTTCAGATTCACTCCGACCTCCCCCTTTGGCGACGACATGATTTTTGAGAGGACGCGACCCGAGACGGAGAACCGTCCCCGTTCGGCATCTTCAGCGGTGCAAGGTTACCCGAGTATGTGCCTCGTCCGAGACGTTCGGACCGACCCATCAGAGGATCCTCCTTCTCATCCTTTCTCGGAAGGTTCCGTCCCACTGGACCCATGGACATCGGGATGGGTAGCGAGGAGACGGTGACGCAGGGAGGTTAGCACGATGTCCATAGGTTTTAGAGGAGGGTTGCTTTTGTGGGGAGTATCTTTTGGGGTTGTTTCATGTATTTGTTTTTATGCTATTGTACTAAGCTTTGCCCACTAGTATGGGTAAGACTTTATGTTTCGGTTATATTTCTTAGTATTGTACTAAACTATGTTAATGAATATGATGAGGCATGTTGATGGATATGTTCCTTTATGTTTATGTTCGGTATGTTTTATGTATTCTTCGCTTCACGTCATTTATATGTCACGCAAAGGCTCGCACTTTGTTTTACATGTCTCCTTTAAAAAAAAAATTTTACCTATATTTTTCGCTAAGTTAATTTTTAAAAGAGGTTTTAAAGGAAGTAATGACTAATAATTAATCTTAGTACGTCCTAGGCGTATTGGGTTAAATATTAGGGTGTTACATTACAGTAAAACATGGTAATTAGAAGGGTGTTATATTATGGTATCAGAGCCAGATTGTCCTATAAGCCTGAGGATTAGACCGACTATGTTTCCTTAGTAATTATCATGCATTACGATTTTATATGTGTGTGTGACTACTGGTTGGAATGTTCTGGGTTACTAACATACTTAGCTGGGTATTGAGCTTGATCAACTCAATATTGTTGTTTGGTGTGATAAGAATTAATGACTTCAAATTAGCATACTAGGAACAGAGCTGGAAATGAAGCTAATATGATGGACACGTTTCGTGAGATGGCCACAACAATGAGAGAATAGGGCGGTTGCTAACTAAATGATGGAAAGGTTAGGCCGTAATGAGGAACAAAACCCTTGTAACCTAGAAGGAAATGAAGTGGATGGGGAATATAAAAATTTGCTGAGTTTAGGAAAGCAAGCTCCCCTGCCTTTTCAAGGAGCTTTCAATCCAAGTAAAGCCAAAGAATAGATTAAAGCCATTCAAAAAATTTTCTCCGTTCTTCTTTCCATAGAGATCCAAATGATGGCTTTTGCTTCCTATATGCTAGAAGTAAATACCGAATTCAGGTGGGGTGGTACCAAGGGATTGTTCGAAGTGTCCCAAACTGAAGTTACCTGGGATATCTTCAAGGAAGCTTTCTACCACAAGTATTTCCTTGTTTCCAGAAGGAATACAATGAAACTAGAATTCATGGCACTTAAGCAAGGATCTAAAAGCATAGCAGAGTATACAGCCAAATTCGAGAACTCTGAGTTTTCTACAATTTATCAACATGACCCAGATGAAGCTTGGAAGTGCATGAAGTGCGAAGGAGGCCTACGCGAGGATATCGAAGCATCAGTGAGTCTCTTGGAAATCAAAGACTATTCTATCTTGGTAAACAAATGTCGATGCGCAAAGGAGTCTAACAGGAAGCTTGCAAGTTTCAAGTATGCATAAACCAATGCTAGGAAAGGATTAGCACCCAAGGCCCACGATAAAAGCCGGTCAACTAGTCTAGGGAAGATTTCCACCTAACAATAACAACAACAGAGCAAAACAACTTCAATCCTCAAGACCAAAGGCAGAATAAGAATCCCCTAAGTGTAGGAAAAATCATGGAAAGACCTTCTAGGCAACACAAATTATTTGCTTTGGCTGGAAAACTTGGACACAAGATATTCGAATACCCCAACAAGAAAGTTCAAGCCTGTCCCAAGCCAGGAATAACATGGACACATTTTTACCGTATATGCCAAGGAAGCTTCTCAATCTATCGATCTCGAGGTAAGTGTGAAATAAATGGTAATACCTTAGATGTACTATATGATTCAAGTGCCACTTACTCTTTTGTATCTCATGACGTGTACAAAGGTTACAATTATCTGTGTTTGAGTTACCTCATGATCTCCTTGTATCCACTCCTACTACTGGTCCTATTAGGACTTGTTATGCATGCATGAACCTTCCTCTTCCTATAGATACTAGAGAATTTACTACCAACTTAGTTTGTCTCCCTTTATCCAGTTTAGAAGTAATCTTAGGTATGGATTGGCTAGTACCCAATTACATTCTTTTACATTGTCCAAATAGAACTGCTGTGTTTCTTCCTACATCACCTTCTATCCCTTTGGTTCCTTTTTCTTTTTATTTAAACCTTGTAACACCTAACCCTAGTAAGCTTGACCGTTAAGAATATGTTCTCCTTTCGGCTAGTGAAATTGAAAGTAACTATGAGTTGAGTAAGATTCTAGTGGTAAGGGAGTATCCAGATGTATTCCCAAAGGATATTCCAGAGTTTCCCCCTAAGAAGGAGATTAAATTCTCCATTGAGTTAGTTTTAGGAAGGTCTATCTCAATTGTGTAATACCCCATTTTCTATATTGAGTATAGATGACTGAAATGCCCTTGAGGTCATTTTTACCCAAATTTAAGGGTAGCGATCCGCAATCCTCGAATGGGTCAACTCAATGTTTGAAGGGGGTTATAACCGTAATATTTGATATTGAGGTAAAAATCTCGTTTTCTAAACTTTCGGCTCAAAATGACCAAAATAACCATGTTGTGTTTTACGCGGGTAAAATGTGTTGTTTAAGCCCGAAACTTTTCCAAGAAGTTTGAATGATGTTTATAAGTGGTTTTTAATGTTTAGTTGGGCCTGGAAGGTCGCGAGCAGTTTAATGCAAAATTACCATTTTACCCCTAAAATAGTGTACAGTGAGCCTAATGACATAATTAACCAAACCTAAGCAATATTAGGCTCTAATCGAAGATTAATTTATTTTGATATTTAATCTCAGTCAAAATGATTTATTGAGGTTAATTAGAACCTAATATTGCTTGGTTAAACTCTAATTACATCTTTTGATTCAAGATTTCTAGTCATGGAATCTTGAATGGTGTTTTCTCTCACCAATTTCCTTAAATCAAGGAAACTTGTTTATGATCTAATTTGACTAAAGAATGGTTTTAAATTGTTAATCTAGTAAGACCACCCCTTAAATCAAGTCTTGACAACCTTAATTAGCCATTACCTCACCTAAACACTTTCTTACAAACTACTAATCAAAACCTTGATCAAAGAAACACCTAAACACATCACTAAACCACAATTACATGAACAAATCATCCTCCTCCCTTGGCTGGAAATCTGGCCAAATTCATACCCTAAGAAATGTGTCACATGTTGAATTTATTTTACTCCAAAGGCCATACCTCAAACCATACCTTGATCATGCTTTCAACCATGCTTGCCATGCCTAAGCCCATACCCATGTAAGAGATATTTTCCTCCCCAAATGGCCAAAGAACCTTCAGCTTTCCTCCTCCCTAGTCAGCCCCAAAGTTGAAAATTCTCTATAAATACCAAGCCTTGAAGAACTTGGTTGCACTTTAGAAGCTTTGCCAAGTTTAAGCTTTCTTGCATTTTCTCTCTTTTCTTCTAACTTTCTCTTCATCTTGTTCTTTTTCCCCCACCTTCACAAACCACCACAAATAAGCTTGAACCACCACTCTCCCACCTCAAACCACCTCTCAAACACTTAACCTTTCCATTTCCAAGCTTACTTTCTCAAGGAAAATTCATCTTCCTTGAGTTCCTTGCTTGGTCGAACCATCATCCTCACCAAGAGAAGATTTTGTCTTCTCATTCTTTCAAGAATCCAACGTTCTTCTCATTCATTTCAAGACTTCTTTAGGTAGGGGTTTTATTTCAAAGTTTTCCTTACTTTCTTTGAGAAAAGTTCTAGATTTCTCTTGGTTTTCAAGCTTTTCCTTTGCTCATTTCATTTTTGGCCTTGGAGCCTTTTCATATGAAAAACTTTAGCTTGATGATGAGGTTTCAAGATAATGGTCTTGTGATGCCATGTGAGAAACCTCTAAAGCTTGAAAAAACTTGGTCTTGGACCATATATGCTTTTGGTTTCTTTCCTTTTTCCTTGCTCAAAGATTTTTCTCTTTTCCTTTTCCTTAATGATTTCAGTTTTCTTTCCTTTCTTTGAACAAAGTTTGATAAAAATGTTAAGTAGATCATTAAAAGTTTTGTTAAGAAAATTAATCATATGATTTCAAAGAGCTCTAAGCTTACCCTTGCTAACCTTAAAGTTGGTCGGCCGTTCTAAGAGTTTACTCTAAATTGAAGCCCATGAGCAATAAAATAAAGAATATGAGTAATTCTTTTATGTTTGCTTTGATAAAGTGTTGAAGTTTATGTCTTAGTCCATTTTCTTGAGCTTGATGATGAAGTTCAAAACCAAAGGCTTCTTTGAAGACTTGGTGGTAAGAACTCTAAAACTCACTTTATGTTGTAAGATACAAATTGGGTTAAGGTTGTAATGTTCCTCTAAAGTCTTGTAAAGCTCTAGCTAAGATAAAATGAGTTGCATTCATGTTTAAGTTTATGCCTTGCATAGCATGTTTATTTTGATGCCATCACTAAGCTCTCAAGAATAACTAAATGAACTTGCATTATCATGTTTAAATTTCCAAGCTTGCATTTCATGTTTATATTTCAAGTCATCACTTAATCTTTAAAGATAATAATGAGGTTGCATCTCATATTTATTTTATGCTCTC
This sequence comes from Dalbergia oliveri, assembly GCA_030441495.1. Lineage (NCBI taxonomy): Eukaryota > Viridiplantae > Streptophyta > Magnoliopsida > Fabales > Fabaceae > Dalbergia > Dalbergia oliveri. The sequence continues at coordinate 22,505,301 of JAMLFY010000011.1, forward strand.
ACTTTATTTTATAATGAAGAGTAAAACAAGTGCATAGCATATTTTAAGTTTATGTCATCACTTAAATATCTTAGAGCTCAAAGACTTGCCCAAGTATCACAAGTAAAGTTTTAGAAAATGGAGGCATCCCAAGGAAGCCATTTCGGCCTTGTGATGATGATGATGGACTTGAGATGAGTTCATCTAATCATAAGTGCCTATAGCCTATCTCTTGGAATTTTTCTAAGCTTAGGTGTATTTAAAGAATGTTATGAACAAGATTTTGTGTTTTAAAACTATTTTATGAACTAAATAATTTAGCTACTGACCTCACTTGTATTTTCATGATATTAATGAGATAAATTAGCTTCTAAAGGATTTTTGAGTTCCTAAAATGATTCCAAGAGAAAACTAGTAACTTATATGCATTTAAATCATGAATCTATGTGATTATATGATGCTTGTATTTCGGATTCTGCCTTGTGTACTTGGCCACTGTATAAATTCTGTTTTATAGTGTTAAAATGTGTAAAATTATGTTTGAGTGAAGCAAGGATCGATTTAGGGAAGTTATGAAAGAACAAGTAACTAGAAAGGACTTAAAATGAGAATTCTAGAACACTTAGATACAAGAATTGTAAATTCTGTTCCAGCATAATTAAACTTAAGGAAAATGGTTTATAATTGATGGATATGTGTAGGAATCCCTAATATTTGGTTTAGGAATTAAATATAGAGCCTTAGACGAAGATAGAACTTAGAAAGGGTCAAAGACAAGGATTCTAGGACCCGTAAGCGTATGATAATTTTCTGCCTAAGTGATGCAATGCTATTTGGATATATTAGTGAACATAAATCTTAGTGAGAATTGTAAGTAATGATCTCTTAGGTGTTATAAAGAACTATAATGGGTGTTAGGATGACCAGAATACAAGTTAAGACCCGTGAAGGCCAAAGTATAAGATATCTTAAGATAAGGGGATGTGAGGTAAAAATGAGATCAAGTAAGTATTGCTTTGATGTATGTGAATATTTTAAATACCGTGAGTATGAGAACGTATGGATGTGTGGCATGTGCTATGATGATGTGGTATGTTATGTTTACAATGCATGAGAATATGAGATATGAATAGAGGATATGTTATATGATGTTCTATGGTTGTATGCTCATGCTGCATCCATACAAGATATGATAAGGAGGAAATGATCCCATTATGACTTTCTGAGTTAAGGGTTGAACGGGGTGATCCAAGAAAGAGATATGATTCCCCTTCTTTTTCCCCATGTAAATATAGTGACGACTAGTTAGGTTTGAGCTCATTCCTAGGTGATGGGTGTATTTGGAGTTTTGATGGCTATGTGAAAATTGCGGGGGAGCATGTTGGGTGGATTTTGGTGGCTACGATGAGGGTGGAAAAAGTTAAGAAAGGAACTCAAAGAGTCCAACTATGATAAAGTAAAAGACACACATGCATATGTTTCGTGGTTGTTCCATTGGTGCTTATGATTAAGTATATGTTGAGTACGTGAACTGTCATGCTCAAGCATCGCCATGCATACATAAAATATCTGTTGCATTCATACTATCAAGACTCATGCTAAAAGAAACCCACTTCGAATAATAGGATTTGAGAAATTAAAACTGAACCTATGCATACACACCTCTTTCATAATGAAACCCGAAGTGGCTAGGGGTGACAACGATGACACTTGTGTTAAAGTCAAGGAGCCTCCTGAGAATCTTGAATAAGTTTCTCACCCCTTTGTTTTTTTTTTTTGTGTCGTCTCCAGACGGGAACGAGGCGGATCGTTCGTGATCTTCTTGAGGCGCGGGTGGAGGAGTCACCTCATCTAGTCGGAAGAGTCAGGCAAAAGCGTGAAGACTAGTCTAGCTTGTTAAAGTCGTGTTTTGCGTTAGTTAAACTTGCTTGATGTATTTAGTATCTTAAGGTGTCCTTATATCTATAAGGACCCCGCTATTATGTTATGATTATGATATAACACTATAAGTTCTGTTGTGACTATTCCATGGTTTATTTATGATTGCTATGATGACATGTATTTGGTTGCTATGTCTTATATGTATTAGTCGGTATCTATGCGCATGCGCGGCTCGCATTTAAGTTTTAAGTTCAAAAAAAAAATTTAGTCATAGTTTCCTTACTCGTATTTTAAAGGATAAGTCAAAATCTGAAACAAAGATGTAACGACTAATAATTAATCGAAATGCGACTCGAGCATATGAGGTTAAAAGTTAGGATGTTACAAATTGCTCCTTATAGGATGTCGCCTTTGGAGTTGAAAGAACTAAAGTCACAAATTGAAGAACTACTAGGGAAGCATTTTATTAGACCAAGTGCCTCTCTATTGGGAGCCCATATTCTTCCTGGTAAAGAAAAAGGATAGGGGTATGAGACTTTGTGTGGACTATAGGCAATTGAATAAAGTGACGATCAAGAACAAGTACCCTTTGCCAAGAATTGACAACCTCATGGATCAATTATGAGGGCAACCGTATTCTCAAAGATTTATCTTAAATCAAGCTATCATTAGATTCAAGTTCGGGATGAGGATATTCCCAAAACTGCTTTAAGACTCGATATGGACATTATGGGTATAGGGTGATGTCTTTTGGACTATGTAATATCCCAAATTTCGTTTAAGCTAATTGACTCGATAAACTCAAGCAATTAATTTACCGACTAGGCGGTTGATCTTGGCCCTATAGTGGGAAGAGTCAACATTGGTGATTTATTATTGATTAATGACATTAGCATAGTTGGAATAATCAAGTGTGTCTAGAAAAAAACGCAAAGAATTACAAAAATGTCATCACTTAATTGAAATTACGAAAACACCTTACTATGTAAATGAAATTATCAAACTACCCTTGCCTTATTAGTTAATGACAAAGACACCCTTATTCTATAAATGAAATTACAAGAATACCACTGCCATTGTCTAATTACAAAAATACTCTTGTCTTGGTTAAAGAAATTACTACAATGCCACTACTTTAATAATTACTATAATGTCATTTGCACAAATCCCTAGACTTATCTTTAAACAAGAATGAATCTAAGCCATTAGATTAAGATGACAATACAATAATTCAATCACATACATCATGCACATTCTTACCCACATACATGCACATAAACAATTCCATGCTAAAAATTAAAAATACCTATTAAAGCATAAGGTTACATGATGTAAATCTATGATGCATACATGCATTAAAGGTTAGAAAATTTCCACTAACCATGCATGCCCAACAATAACATTTTTGCATAAAACATGGAGCATTTTCATCCCAAAATTAGGTAACATGTTTGCATAAAACATGGACCATTTTAATCCTAAAATTTGGCCAATATGCTTGCATAAATCATGCAAGCATTCTTCTTCTTTCTTTATCCTTCCACTATAAATACTCTTCAAACTCTATTCCATTCACTCCATTTCCAAGTCACAAAGTGTAACATCCTCCCAAGTACAACCCCATCCTTAAGTCATGGTATCATACTCAAGAGTTGTTACTTATATTATGCGGACCTTTCTTAATTATCTATAATAAGGGTCGATCGAATTGCGTGTTAACTAACTCGTGGTTCTATCGAGATATATAGCTAGAAACAACTTATTTATTTAATACAAGTCAAGTACAAAAGGAAGCTCTTCTAAGGGCTTTAATACATCCATTATCTCTTATGTTTTAGACATATACATACACTTAAGTACAAAAAAAAAAACACAAGTTCTGCTACTAACTACTGCAAAATCCACTTGATCTTCTCCTAGAGCCTCACCGTCTTCTAGATCAACCTGGGATGACACGGAAAAACAAATACATAGGGGTGAGAATTCTAAAATTCTCAGTAGGGCATCCCCAAAACATATACTGAAGTTCATGTCATCATTACCGCCCCAGCCACTTCGATTTATTTAACAAAAGGTGATCATGCATTACATAATGACTATTCATTTTTGAAGTTCAAAATCTATCTTTTCGAAGTGGGTTACTTTTAAGAAAAACCAATCACTTAATACACCTCTACCAGATCATACTCATAGTAAGTTATGGCAACCAAGAAGAACCAATATACACAAATATGTATATGCCCAATGTAATGAAATTCATCTTTGATTTTCCTTGATGAATCAAAAGTATCACATCCCTCTCTATTTGCCTTCGACAAGCCAAAAGGATCTCAATCCACTCCATTTGCCTTTGACAAGTCAAAAGGATCTCACTCACTCTATTTGCCTTTGACAAGTCAAAAGGATCTCGTGTGTCATTATTTGCCCTTGACAAGTCAAAGAGGATCTCATGTTTCATTATTTGCCCTTAACAAGTCAAGAGGATCTCAAGTTTCTTGGGATCATAGAATTTAATTCAGTACATCATTCACTGCATGCATAAAACACATACAGGCATCCATTCACAACGAAATTCTCATTTGTATCTTATAAATCAACCTTTTAAATTATCTAGTATGCATTCATATGTCACAAGACATACAGCCAAAAAGGTAACATCAAGTACTCATGTCATTCTAGAACCAAAAATTCCATTACTTCATCAATTCAAAGCATTGTCGCATTTCCAGCATAATGGCAGATTTTACACCAGTGTAACACGAATTATGTTGCCCTTCAAACAATCAATTCAGAGGCTATAAAAATTACCCAAGACACTTCAATGTGTCCACAAGGTCCCATAAAAATTTCAATACAAACGGAGCTCTCTAACTCCTTCCATAAATTGTACAAATTCAATGGTCAGGGACCACCAATTCAAGCTTAGACTAGAGTTTCATAATTTTTCACCCTAGCAAATGATTGAACCAATGCATAATAAAATTCACATGATATTTCAATATGTTAATAACTTCGTGTAAAAATTTCAAAGGCTAGTTCAATCCTTTGCTATGTTAATAAAATCAGACAACTTTATTGCTTCAGTTTCAATAATCAAAGCATCTGCCTCATTTTGGTTTCTGATTTTTCTGAGGCATCAAACTTTAAAACTAACACCCAAGGAAATTCATATAGTTATTTTAAAATGTCAACTACAACATATAATTTTTGTAGGTCACGAAACCACCCACAAGTATGTCAGAAAATTGGGTAGCAATTCTACTTCAGGACAGCTTGAAATCCGCAGCCTAATTCAAATTTCTTTTGGTGGAAACTCATTTTTAACACCATCCAAGCCCATCACCAAAATTCACACATCAATAACAATATAACATCAACCAAATAAAATGAAAATTTCGGAATAAAACCAAGCAGAACAGATCAGTAAAAATTTCAAAGAAAAGACCATAGAAAACCCTACTTTGAGAGCTCTTGAGCTCTATGCTCCAAAGGATGCTCTAGAATGCTTTTGCTTCACTTCAAAGCTTCCCCACCAACATCAAACCCTTCCTTTAACCTCTGATTGTGTGCCCTCAAAGTTGTAAAAAGTGATGGATTCAAATTATAATCGGTTAGATTTGTAGGTTATGATGAATAGAATAAGTTTAGTGAAGAGAGTTTGTGGTTTTAGTGACTTGGAGCTAGGGTTTTGCAAGCTTGAAGCTTGTTAATGGAGTTTGAGAGGAAGAACAATGGAGGAAGGGTCCTTAGAGAGGTCTGGCCGAAATTGTGATGAAGGGAAATGATAAGATGTTGATATTTTGAGTTTAGGGCAAAATACATAGAATTTTCAAGTCCAAAATGTTTTCTTTGAAGATAATTATTGTAATTTTGTGCAATTCCTATTGGTTAGTCATAAAGATGTAATTGTGTGGCACATCTCAAGCCACACACTTGTCCTCCTTAGGTGGCAACTTGCTCTGCAAGTTTCATTCGTGTAAGAACTAACAGAAATCTCGAACGTAACCAGTACCGATTAAAATATTACCCGAAAATTAATTTTAAGTATAAAATTATCATTCCCAGATATTCCTAACCTCATTCCCATGTTTCCCTAATTTCAGGCACCTGGCCCGAATCAGGTTTCAGCTGTCGGCAGTGGGGCCCACAAGGTTACTATTCAGGCCCGAAATTTTTTTTTTTTTACAGGTCCGTTGGACGGCCCTCATCATTGCTAAACTATTATATTTTTGAAATTACGATTAGTAAAGCTCAAATTAATTTTTAATTAAATTTTAGGGTGTTACACAAAGAGACCTCACTATGCTTTGCAAGAGCTACATTCTCTGACTCTTGTAGAATACATATACTCTTACTAGTCTCAAGCCTTAGAAACTCTCTAAGTATTGTTTCTCTCTTATTCTTTCTCTATCATTTCTTCTTATGTTTTTCTCTTCAAATACTTCTCTTCACTCCCTAAACTTCATTCAAACACTTAAATTCTAAGCCAAACTTTCACTAGCCTTCACAAGAGTTACATTCTTCAACTTTAGTGAAAAATATTTCTTAAGCACTCAAGTTCTAGAGCCAAGATTCAAGGAGGGTCATCTACTCTAAGGACTCTTGCTCAAGCTCAAGGAAAAAGAGAATGACTCGTTTTAGACCTTACATAAGAGGTAAGGATTTCTTCTTTATTTGTTCAAGCATTATTGGTTTCTAACCTTGTCCATGGTTAGAATGCCTCAAGCTTGTGTTATTGATAAAAGTTTTGAATGGTTGTTTGTGAAATATATTTTATGAATCAATGTAGTCACTTCTCTATTATAAATGTTTTTATGATGATAACATGCTTATGGATATATGCCAATAATATGATGTATGCTTATGTGATTAATTACATGATGATTTGTGGCATGTTGTGGTTATGAATGATTGATTGAGATATATGTTTGATATGTTATATGATAGAAAGCAAATTTAGGGAAATTCCGTTCCTAGCCATTATACGATCGCATTTTCACCAAATTTGTGGACTTAGAAAAATTATGGAATTTTGAGCATGAAATGAGGAATGATAAATTATGATTATATGTTCATGTAATGCATCTCTAAATAATATAAAACACATGGAAATGATCTTCTAGACTCCCTGAATTAAAGGTTATGAGAGGTGATCCAATAAGGATAAGGTGACATAAAACATATGGAAGTGATCTTCTAGACTCCCAAATTAAAGGTTATGAGAGGTGATCTAATAAAGATGATCCTTTAGACTCCAGGAATTAATGGTTATGAAAGGTGATGCTATGGCCCCTAACCCGCACTTCGGAGTCGAGAATTTGCTTATTTATAGGATAAATGTAAACTAGTGACGACTAGTTAGGTATGAGCTCATAATCTAGAACTCTCAAAAGGAGAGAGAGAGTATTAGGGTGGCCCCATAAAAGAGAACAAGAAAGTTAAGTCACCTAAAAGAGTAAAGAGGAAAGACCATATTAAAATGAATCATGTTCCTTATGTTATTATAATTCATTCAAGTCTTGTGGTATGTTGCATAAGCAATGACATGCATTTCATAATATGGTATACTGCATTCATGATATTAAGATTCATGCTAAAAGACATGGGCCTCGGATAATGGTATTTGAAACTTAATAAATGAATCTTCTTAATTGTCCACTATTTTCATAATGAAACCTGAGGTTCTTGAGGATGAAGATGATGACATTTGTTTGGAGGTGAAAGCCCTCCTGAGATTCTTGTACAAGTTTTTCATTCCCTCTTTTTTCTTTTCCATCTTGTTTTCAGAGGGCAATGGCTACGTTAGTGATCTACATTAATGCTCCCACCTGGGATATGCACTTCAATCCTGCCAACCAGTCTTATCGTTTTGTGGGTTGTCTCACTACTCCTACCGACCTTGCTCGTGTGCTGATACCTTCCCTCTTCTTGGAGCATCATTAGTAGGTGTTGATGGTGGACCTCTTGGAGTGCTTGTGAATATCTGGTTGAAAGAATCCTTCTTTTGATATTTTTGTTAGAGGTTATCTACTCTAGGCATATCCCAATAGGAGTAGTGGGAGGAGATGTTTTAGTAGGTTATTTTAGTTCATATACTTTTTATGTATTTTTTGGATGGCTACACCTAGCCCAACCTCTGTTGGTGGGCATGATACCCTTTTAGTAGTGTATTTTGGTGCGTGATGTGAAGATTAATACTTGTGCTATAATTATCTATGATGATATGGTTATGTTCATGTGATTGTTGTGCATGCATGTGACTCGTTTTTATTTCTCCTCTATATATGCGAGGCAGATGAAGGGTTTTACTTAGTATGCATGGCTCATGCTTTGTTTTAAAAAAAAATTTACTTATAATTTCATTAAAGTATTTCCAATAGTTTAAATTAAGAACTGGAACAAAAGAGTAATAACTAATAATTAACTTAAAAACGTCCTAGGCATGTTGAGTTAAATATTAGGGTGTTATAGACAAACCAATGCTTCAGCCGGATTTATGGATTATATGAACCGAATCTTCCGCACTAACTTGGTTAAATTTGTAGTTGTATTTATAGACAATATACTTATACGTTCAAGGACTGAGGAAGAGCATGCGAGCATCTTAGGATTGTGTTACAAATCCTAAGAGAAAGGAAGTTGTATGCTAAGTTGTCAAGATGTGAATTCTGGATAAAAGAGGTTAGATTTCTAGGTCATGTAGTATCATGAAGGGGATCTGTAGATCCCAGGTAAGGTGAATAGGACTTCATTAGGAATGACCTACAATAGTGACAAAGATTTGGAGTTTCCTAGGGTTAACTGGATATTATAAACAATTTATCATGAGTTTTTCTCATATAGCTTTACCTTTAACTAAGTTAACCTGAAAGAATGCTTAATTTAAGTGGACGTCGGAATGTGAAAATAGTTTTCAAGAGCTAAAGCAGGAGTTAACCATGGCACCAATATTAGTGCTACTCGATCTTCATAAACCATTTGAGGTTTACTGTGATGCTTATAGTAAAGGATTAGGATGTGTGTTGATGTAGAACTGAAATGTAGTCACCTATGCTTCTCGACAATTAAAACCCCATGAAGTGAACTACCCAACTCATGACCTTGAACTTATGGCTGTGGTTTTTGCCCTAAAGATTTTGGATCTCTATGGTGCATAGTTCAATGTCTTCTCTGATCACAAAAGTTTAAAATATCTTTTTGATTAGAAAGAGTTAAATATGAGGCAAAAGAGATGGATGGAGTTTCTCAAGGATTATGAGTTCAGTCTAAATTACCATCTGGGCAAAGCGAATGTTGTTGTTGATGCACTGAGTAGGAAATCCTTAAGTGTAGCATGTTTGATGATTAAAGAGATGGAGATAGTAGTAAGCTTCAAGGAGCTTAGTTTAAATATGTCTGTGACCCCTCAAGGCATTATGTTAGGACAGATAAAGTAATAAACGAGTTTAAAGAACCAATTTTGGTAGCACAACATGAAGATCTAGAGTTTCAAGAGATTTTAAAATCAATTCAGGCAAAGAAGTTGCTAGGATTTACTCAAGACCAGCAAGGTATATGGAGGTACAAGGATAGGGTATGTATACTTGCAAGTGGCAATCATAGAAATGAGATCTTAAAGGAGGCTCATAAGGGCAAATTCACCATACACCCTAGGACTAGTAAAATGTATGTAGATCTTAAGAAGATGTTTTGGTGGTCTAGGATGAAAGAGACATAGCAGAATTTGTTAGAAGATGCCTAACTTGTCAAAGAGCTACAATAGAACATCAAAAGTTGCCTGGACTTGCAACCCATAGAAATCTTGGAATGGAAGTGGGAAAGTATCTATGGACTTCGTAATAGGTTTGCCAAGGACATCATCAGGTCATGATGCTATATAGGTTATAATGGATAGATTGACCAAGTCTACCCATTTCTTACCTCTTTGGATAAGCTAGCTTCTTTGTACATACAAGAAATAGTAAGACTACACTGTGTTCCTTCTTCCATAGTTTCTGATAGAGATCCAGATTTACTTCAAGATTTGGGGGAGCTTTCCAAAAGGCTTTTGGAACCAAACTTTGTTTCAGTACTACATGTCACCCCAGGCTGATAGACAACAGAACACACCATACAAACCCTGGAAGATATGCTAAGGGCATGCATGATTAGCAGAAGGGAAATTAGGATAAGTTGTTTCCATTAGTTGAATTTGCTTATAACAATAGCCATCATGTTAGTATTGGCATGGCCCCGTATGAAGCTTTATATGGAAGAAAATGTCAATCTCTCTTATGTTGGAATGACCTGGGAAGCAGGATTGTTGGGAATCTGGTGAATAGACGACGAGTAGACTAGAAAATCTGGAGTAAAATCCTCATCGTACAAAGTCATCAAAAGAGGTATGCTGATAATCGAAGGAAACCTTTAGAGTTCAAGAGGGAGAACATGCATTCCTAAAGGTCACACCCACTCCTGGCGTAGGTGAAGCCTTAAGAGTCAAAAAGATGTCACCCAGGTTCATAGGCCCTTTTTCAAATTCTTCGCAATTGGGTCAGCTACCTATCAAGTAGCCTTACCCCACATTTATACAACCTTCATAATGTCTTCCATGTATCTCAACACAGAAAGTATCATCTAGATCCAAATCATATTATTAAACCCGAATCTATACAGTTAAGGGATGTCTTGACATTTCAAGCCCCTCCCATTCAAATCGTTGATAGAGAAGTCAGGTAACTTAGAAATAAATTTGTGCAACTAGTAAAAGTGGCTTGGGGTGGACTGGAAGTGAATAGTATACATGGTAATTAGAGTCAAATCTGAAGAAGGACCATCTGGAGTTATTTCCGGATATGAAATTTTGAGGACAAATTTTTTTTTAGGTGGGTGGTAATGTAATACCGTGAGTTATGTAGAAATTAATTGGGACTTTATTAATGAAAATTTTAATTTTCTGAGACGTAGTAATGATGAGAATGACTCTATGAATGAACCAACAAAAAGAATAGTGTTTTGTAAGCCCTATGAGTCCGTCAACAACCGAAATCCTGAATTTGAGACCTGGAGATGTTTGAAGCTAAGAAAACATAAGGATAAGATTAGAAATAGTTATAAATGAAAATTTTATACCTAGAATTGAATGTCGAGTAACATCTTTTAATCGGTATGGTGTTTCACCCGTTGTAACATCCTTCCAAGTGCAACGTCGCCCTTAAGTCATGACATTATGCTTAGGAGTTGTTACTTATAAATTAGTGGAGCTCTCTTAATTATCTATAGCAAGCTTAATTAATGTGTATAATAACTACACGTAATTCTATTGAAATATATATAATAAAAAGACACAACATGTATTGAATACATAGATAAGTACAAAAGGAATCTCTTCTATGAGCTTGAATACACCTCTATTCCCTAATATAGTTACATACATATCCATTCCACTAAATACAACATAATAAAAGCGTTAACTACTATACTATTGCAATTCAAGTTCTTCTGCATAGCCATCATAGTCCTTTGGCTTAACCTAGAGACGACACGGAAACACAAACACATAAGGGTGAGAATTATACAATTCTCGGTAGGGCAACTCCCAGTTACATAATCATAATGTCATCGTCATCGCCCAAGCCACTTCGGTTTATCAAGAAAATGTAATCATGCAATACAGACTAAAGATTCATTTTAAAGTTCTAAAATCATCCATCCAAGTGGGTAGCTTTTAACAATCAACCAATTCAACCAAAAACATCAATTAAATCAGTAGTTAAAACATAAAAATGGATTTGAAAGCAAAAGAGGTTTAAAAGCCCTACTTTGGTGGCTTTAAGGATCTTGGCTTCAAGGATGTTCCAGGAGTGATCTCACTTCAAGGCCACCAAATCAACATTAAACCCTTCCCTAAACAATAGATGGTGAGCTCTCAAAGTAGAAAAGATTGATGGATTCAAATTCTAATCAATTAGATTTGTAGGGATTGTGATGTAGAACAAGTTTTGTGAAGAGAGTTTGAGGTTTTATCAACTATAGGCTAAGGTTTTGGATCAAATTTTCATGGTTTCTTGGTGAAACAACCATAGAGGTGGCTGTTTCAATGTTTGGCTGAGAATGAAGGATGGAAAATGACAAGGTTTGATGGCTTTAAATGATTATATGTTAGGTTGAATCTTTATCTAATATAAAATCTAAACTTTTCCTACAAGAAAGCAAGATAAATGACTAGGATTTGATCTTGTAATTCAAGATCAAATCTTAGCCTTACACTTGGCTCTAAAGGATAGACATTATCCTTTTGCAAAGATTAAAATATCTTTTGGTGTTAGAAATTGCACATCGAAATTTTCCTGAAGAAAATACAGTACCCGGGTAATTAGATATTGCTCGAAAATTAATTCTAGGTAAAAAAATTCTTATTCCTAACTATTTCTAACTTCCACCCTCTCTTTTTAGTCTCGGGCATTTCCTGTCTCATCTGGGTTTTGGTTGTCCAAATGGCAGTGAGGCCCGCAAGGTTACTATTTGTAACACCCTAATAATCAACCCAATACACCTAGGTTGTATCTGATTAATTACTAGATTTTACTCTTTGCTTCAGTTCTTTTAATCATATTTTGAAAATACATAGTGAAATTACGAGCCATTTTTTTTAAACATAATTGAAAACGTGAGCCGCGCATAACATGAACGATTTAGCAGAATATAAAAAGACATATTAGAATTTAAATACATCACATCACATCATATTGGCTCCATCATATAACATCCATAATTACTTAACACATAGATATTTTTCCTACCAACAGAGTTAAGCTAGGTGTAGGCAATCAAACCAACATAAATAGTATACAGATGGAAAAATATCCATTAACGGCACCTACTAATAACACTTCAGAGATAGGAATAGATATCCAAGCTCACGCGCAAAGTTTAGCGATACGTTCCTCAAGGATAATAAGCTGGTTCACTAGATCAAGTACATCTACCAGGTGAGAGCATCAACGGAATCACGAACATCATCATCACTTTCTAAAGACGAGATGGAAAGAAAAGAAGAGGGAGTGAGAAACTTATAAAAGAATCTCAGTAGGTACTCACCTCATATGCATCGTGTCATCATCATCGTCCTCAGGAACCTCGGGGTTATTATTGAAATAGTGAGCATGCTAAGATTGATTTATTAAGTTCAAAAATATACTTTACCGAGGTTCGTCCTTTAATCATGCGTCTTATAATGCATCATAAACTTAGCATGTCATGTTTATAATGAACTTTTCCTTTCATATATAATAACATAGTTATGCATAAAATCACATCATATTCCTCATCATCATTTCATAATACTATGCATAGCAGAACATCATATTTCTCATCATCATCTCATAAATACTATGCATAGCAGAACATCATATTCACATAATGCATTTACTTAGTTTCTTAGGTGACTTAAAGTTACTTTCATCATCATTTTCCTGGGCCACCCTATACTTCACCCTTTTGGGAGTGATCTAGATTATGAGCTCATACCTTACTAGTCGTCACTAGCATATACTTATCCCTTTTGATAAGTTAAAATCCCGACTCTACCCTTTTGAGAGAACGGTTTAGGGGGCAAGAATCACCTTTTCACCACCTATAGTCTGATGGGTCCAAAGGATCATTTCCTCATAAGTTTAAGTCACCATTAAATCTTTGCATGTTATATCATAATACAACTCTCAATTCATAATCATCAGGATGCATAAACATTCTCATTGTTTGCAACAGCAACTATAACATGCAAGCTAGGGAATCATTCAATGATATCAAATACTTAATAAGCATCAAATCACTACATAGACTTATCATTTCAAACTTCAAAGAACCATCATCATAAATTCTTACCAAAAACTATCTTAAACAATCGAAACTTTAGAATCGGGTAACCTCAATTATCAAACTAATTAATCATGCATCTAAAGGATTCATTATCATCATTACCATTAATTATAAGCCTTAAGAACATTATTAAACTATAGGCAGCAAGTTATATTTAAGGCTTCACGTGTGCTAGAAGTTGCATTTTTAACATTTCGTTACCGGCTTTCCTTATGGTGCTAAAATTAATTACTAAACCAATTATGAATCATTCTCCCTTATCTAAACATAATAGAACCTGGTTCTTAGGGCTACTAAAGGTTCTGGACAGAACACATAAATTTTATTTTCTCAGTACAAGAAAAGCGCGCTTAGCGCGGTTTTTCCGGTTAGGAAACCGCTATATTATGTGTTTCCCGCGGTTTAGATTGACAGCCACAAATTTAATTATTTGGTGGAGTTAGTTTTGGAATTGAGGCGGTTTAAGAATTCGCGGCGGTTTTTATTTGCTCCAACTGCGAGAATTGAAAAGTGAAAAATTAGGGGGTTAAACCTAATTGAAGAGAGAGAGAGAGTTTCCCCCTCACTTTTTTCAGACTTTGAAATTCCCCTTTCTCTTCTTCCTTCTCGCGGTGCTTGCTCTCAGCCTTCTAGTTCGGCGACGGTCTCCGTTCAATGGCACAATCCGTTCAGCGACGCGGTCTTCCTTTCAACTTCCGCCACCGTCTCGACGACGCGGCCTCTCTGCTGCATTCAGCCTCGTAGCCTCGCCGTCTCGTCCATCCAACTACCATCCCCTTTTGTTTAGCATGGTTTCTGAAGAATGGGCTTAACAAGAGTGGTGGGGATCCAAGGAAGAACATACCCTGTTTTTGGTGGTGCTACCTCTGGTGCTTCCTGTAGAAAGGCTAATGAAGAGGCTCCCTTACTCAGGCCAGGTATGTTATTTTTCTATATTTAGGATTAGTTCCATAATTTTGTTTTTACTTATAATCTGTGATGAGCAAGGAAACCGGAAAGGCAAAGATAGATACAAGGGATCCCTTTTTTATTATTATTATTATTTGTTAGAGCATGTCCTCTTCTTCCTAATTGTGGCTGAGATCCTCCATCCTCGTGTTGAGTGAATGAGATTATTTTGTTTTGTTCTTTAATGGATTTGCGAGTGTAGCCATTTTAAGTGATATGGTTAACCCGGTACATGGTTGACATGGTGTGAGACCGTTGACGCCTCTTTATTTGTTCTTCATTTCTTTATGAAAAGTTCTCTGAACTCCAAGGAAAGAAAGGAAGAACTTTGGTTTCATGCTCCACGTATCTCTCTCTCAAGTTTTAATCTTGTCTTTAATCTCTCTCAATTTGTTGATTGTATTCAAAGTTCTTACTGAAGTTTTTTCATTTAAATTATGAGTTTAACGAGTTTAATTTTAATAACTTATGGTATAAATTAAATCCTCAAACTATTAGATTTATTTCATAAATGTTAATGTAAAATAATGATACACGTCAACTAATTCTATAAAAATGGAACCCCACATCTTCGCAACCAATCGAAGAGGAAGGCATGTAAAGAATGAGACTTCCACTTCAGTAAACTTAGTGATTGAATTTAACACGTTTTCGCTTTGCTTTTGGATTTTCAAGTTAAATAATTCTGGAACCTAGATTTGTTAAAGTAGAATATTGGTGGTAGAAAGATGCAAAAAAAGAAAGGAGAAAGCTTAATGATTTTGTTGGATCTGAATATAGTTTCTGCATAAAGTTTTCTTATTGTTCCATTGAATATGAGGCAACTTTTGTATCTTGGGGCAAAATTGTTAAGAGTCATTCTTTTGTTTTCCCTTTGCATTGATGTCCCAATTGAATGGTCACATAATTCTTCAAACATTTAGATTCCAATTTTCACTTGATACTACAATCTCATAACATTTGTAAATTATAAGTGGTTCTCATAATCTTTATTAGCTGTAGTTGTGTTCTTTGTAATTTGACAAGTCCTCCAGATCAAGATTGTTTTTGGATGAATTATGGTCTTAGGACAGATAACCATTTTTAGTAATACATAATTAATCAATTGAAAGTCAAACATAAAAATCCCCCTAAACATGGATTTTGTACACATGGTGCCAATTGTATAGTTGAACACCTTTTTCTATGGCTTTTCCATGCCATTCAAAGTTGAATTCATGCCATTACTCCAACACTACTCACTCAAGAGTCCAGTTAACACTTCACATCTTCCCTCTAGAAAATTTCAACTTATTGAATTTACTTCAAGCCTAGTATAGTACTAGTAAGATGTACTAGTCCCTAGTGAATAAACTCTGTTCAGCTATCTCTTGAGAAGAAAATGAGAGAGGAAAAGTAAACTTTTAAGAAAGCCATGAATGTACCTTTATGGAAAATGAAAGACAGAGGTTTGGGTCATGTATTTAATGCAATAAATGGGACCTTAGACTCTATAATGATAATAGTAGTAGTTGAAATGGGAATTCAAATTCAAATTGAAAAACTAAAACAAGTTATCATTCTCAAGTTGAAAACACATCAATCTAAAGAAGTATTCTAGTCATAGAGCTATTTTAATGTATATAATATAAGTCTCAAACTCTAATTTTGTTCAATAGTAGAAAACCAAATTAATAGTTTTAAATATTACATGCAAAATAAATATATTTACATATGGGCTAAGCTATAAATCCTGATCCATAATTGATATACTCAGTTTAATTAACTTCTTAAACACAAATAGTAAAAGTTAAGACTTATGATGTACTCTAATTGTGCACATTGACACCTGTATATTAGATATTGGATTGGAATGGGTTTGTTTAAGCTTTTCTTTTCTTTCTGAAAAATAATTTGACCTACTTCATTTTTCCCTTTTTTGATCTATTTTTTTCATCATTATTAGGGTTTTGATCACCTGCTCTGAAAATTAGCAGGAAGAAGAGGTTTTTCTTGATCACTATACAATACGTCATTGTTGTATTGTGGTGTGTTTGGGAGGAATATCAATATTCCCTTTTGTACCTATTGTCATTCTCTCTCTAAGCCCTAAACTCAGGTTTTCATTTCATTATCCATTCTTAGTTCTTGTTTAACATATACAACCCCTTTTGCTTGTTGCCTCTTTAACAATTTTTGGACTCATCCTTTTCTTTTGGTTTAATTTTCTAGAAGAATAATTGTTTTAGCAGGAATTATTTTAGTTATTTTTTAAGTTGCTTATAAATGTGAAATTATTTTGAATAGTTATATACTTGTATGAGAAAGGTTGTTATTTGGATTTTGCGACTAAACATAAAAAATGGTAAACCATATACGCATTCAGGGGATTCCTATCCAAAAATTATCTTTCATGTACTTGAAGAAAATTATCTTTTTGGTTGATTATGTCTTTTGTGTTGTTTGTGAATTGTCTTTCATGTACTTTCAAGTTCTTGTATGCCTTAGTTAGTGTTCTTTTTGAGCCCCACTCTAGCGTGCCTTTAATTTAATTATCTACTATTGAATTAGATATGGACAAAACCTGGATTTTGAAGCCGATACTCCCAAATATATGGATGGATTATTGAAATTTTTGGACTTCGCATTTGCTAATGCATCATCCGATAATAGGATAAAGTGTCCTTGTTCTCATTGTGGATTTAGACTATTCCAGACTAGAGAAGAGATGTATGATCACTTGTTGTTAAGACCCTTTCCACCAAGTTATATAGTTTGGCTATTACATGGTGAGAGAGGTGAAGGAGAGACTTCTAGTTATAGGCATGAAGCGCAACATACTAAATCTTCTGAAGATTCGATGCATGACATGATTCACGATGCTTTCATATTCCCTACACCACTTGCAAGTGAAGATTCCACAATGCATGATCCAATAAATGAGGGTGAAGGAAGGATGCCGCATTTAGGAGGGTCCCAATGGTAAAGCTAAAGAGTTTTATGATTTGCTTAAAGATGGGGAACAAGAATTATATGAAGGATGCTCAAAGTACACAAAGCTGTCCTTTTTAGTATAGTTGTATCACATCAAGTGCATCTGGATGAGTGACAAGGCCTTGTCGATGATAATCGAGTTATTGCATGATGCCTTTGAGCATGCAAAGATCCCAGAATCATTGTACGAGGCCAAAAAGACTATAAGAAAACTTGGACTTAGTTATAAGAAGATAGATGCATGTCCAAATGATTGCATGCTATATTGGGGACCTGATAAAAGTTTGAATGAATGCAAGCGATGTGGCACATCTAGATGGAAAAATTCTTCTCTGAAATTGAGCTTGAAATTGTTAAAAAGAAAAACATCAACCAGCAAAGTTTCTTCATTATTTTCCTTTAATTCCAAGTTGCAAAGATTGTTCATGTCTAGTAAGAGATCTAATGATATGAAATGGCATGCTGTGGACTAAGGATGGCTTCTTGAGGCATGAGGCATGGAAAAGATTTACTCTAAATTTTCTGAATTTTCTTCAATGCGTGTAATGTTTGGCTAGCCTTAGCTAGTGATGGGTTTAATCCTTTGGAAACATGAGTACTAATTATAGCATTTGGCCTGTGATTCTCATTCCTTACAATACCCCTCCCTGGACATGCATGAAACAAACTAACTTCATTCTCTCGATGATCATTCCAGGTAAGAAAATGCCAGGGAATGACATAGACATTTACTTGCAACGTTTAGTTGATGAGCTGAAAAAGTTGTGGGATGGTGTTGAAACATTTGATGCTTCATCAAATGAAAGTTTTAAAATGTATAACGCCCAATTTTCCTGTAATTTTTACTATCATTAGGAATTACCAATTACCGTAGGTAAATATTATATAAAATTTGAGACCAAACAATCCTTAATAAAGGAATATAACGTTAGAAGAGAAGTTAGGAGCAATTCGTGCAAGTATTGCAAACCCCAATTTCTGTACGTGTAAAATGACCAAAATGCCCCTGAGGTTATTTTACTGAAAATGAGGATCGTGGGCCCCACCCATCCTCAAGGGATGTTTTGATGTTAATAAGGGATTGTTTGTGTTATGTGTGTTAATAGAGGAGAAAAATCCTAATTTTGAGCTTGACGCGAAATGACCAAAACGCCCTTACGATTGCGTGGACTACCTCACTAAAATGTGTTAAAAGGTGTTTTTAAGCCATGATTAACCATTGGTTAAGCTGGGTGGTCTCGGGCAATTTTTAAGTAAAATGACCGTTTTGCCCTCTCTGCAAGTTTTACAAATTTTGAGATTTTTGATTTGTCTAACGAAACCTAAGCAATATTAGGCTCAAATTAAAGCTTATTAAATTCTAATTACTAATCTAGAGTCAAAATTATTTATTTAGATTGATTAGAACCTAAAATTGCTTAAAACACCCAAATTGCTTAGTAATTCACTTAAACCCTTAACGTAAATTCTCTAAATTGCATGAATACCTTGCCTACACCTAAAAAATACATGGAACACACAAAATCCTCTTCCACAAGGCTGTAATGCACGAAATTATTGAGTAATAAGTCAGAAAATTATTACACAAAAATCCAAAGAATGAAAACAAAGAATCATGAAAACATGGAAACATGATTCCATGTTTTAAGCCACCAAACAAAATGATTTTTCTTCCTTATTTTTTTTCTCTAATTTTTGGTCAGATTTCTTTCCTTCCTTTGTCCATTTATGAGCTGCAAAATCTCTATAAATAGGCATGCTTGAAGATAGTTTAGATGCTTAGTTCATAACTTACACAAATTCTAGTTTTAGGAGCACCAAAAGCTCTCATTTCCTCCTCCTCTTGGCTGAATTCTTTCTTCAAGTTTTCAAGAATATTTTCTTTCATTTCACTCAAGGAAACCAAGTTCTCTTCCTTTCCTTCAAATCAGATTAGGTAGGGAGTTGTTTTTAAGTTTATTTCTATGCTTTGCTAAGTGTTGTTCTTGGTTCAAAATGATGATTTCATGGATTTTCTCTAGTTTTTCCATTTGGTTTTCTTCTTCCTTTTTCTTTGAACAATTCAGCCATATGGCCTAGGTGGGACTAAGATGATGGCTTGATGATGAGGACCTTGAGGGTGGGTTGTGAATCCATCACAAGTTAGGCCTCTAAAGCTTGAAAGTTCCACTTGATGCAAAACTTTAAAGAATAATATTTTTATGATGTTTTTATGATCTTGAGTTTAGAACTTGAAAGATGTATTTTTCACTTTGTCTTGCTAAGATATATTGGGTTGAATTTATATTTCTCTAAAGTCTTGGAGGAGCTCTAGTAAAGAAATAAAATGAACTTGCATCCATGTTTAAGTTTATGCCTTGCATAACCATGTTTACTTTCTATGTCATCACTAAATTCTCAAGAATGAATAAATGAACTTGCATATTCATGTTTAAATTTCCAAGCTTGCATTTCATGTTTAAATTTCAAGTTGTCACTTAATCTCTAAAGATAATAAAGAAGTTGCATCTCATGTTTATTTTATGCTCTCACTTTATTTTATAATGGCTAAAAGAGTCAATGCATGGCATGTTTATTTTATGTCATCACCTAAAAATCCTAGAGCTCAAAGACTTGCTTATGAATCATAAGCAAAGAAATGAGATAATTGGAGTTAAAGAATTTATTCTTTAAGAAGTCTTGAGAATTGGAGCTTAAAAAAAATGTAATTCTCATCCCCTGTGCGGACTATGCTTAAGCCTATGCGGATTACCAGTTTCTTGCATCATGTTTATATTACAAGTTCTTGCATCATGTTTAATTTTTAAGTTATCACCTTAAATCTTAAAGATAAAGAAATAGAATTGCATATCATGTTTATAATTCCAAGCTATCACCTTATAAAGATAAGATTAAAATAAGGTTGCATAGCATGGTAATAATTCAAAGATGTCACCTAAATCTCTAAAGCTCAAGACTTGCTCCTTTTATCTTAAGTGAAAGATTTAATTATGAACATTCTTTCAAGTTATAAATCGGTCCCATGGTTAATTTAGGCCTAAAGTCCTATGACTTCTTTCAAGTTTAACAAAAGGAATTAGTTCTAAAAGAGTTTTAAAACTTTGTAAAAATTTTATGGGAAGCTAGTAATTTATGTGTACTTAAAATGTGATTTGATGCTTATTAAGAATTTGGTGTCATTGATTGATTCCCTGGTTTGTATGTTATAGTTGTTGTTGCAAACAATGAAAACTTATGCATGAAATAAAGACATATTCTCCTGGAAGAAAGTGTATTCCTTAAGAGTGCAATTTGGAAAGATTCTGCTAAGGAAAGATTTGGTATTTAAGCTGTCCATTGTGACCCACCTCTCTTTCCTGGAATCTCCCAGATGCATGATTACAGTTGGTATATATTATTTCGGCATAAGACTATAAATGAGAAAATGTTATGATGATTATGAATGAAGAATTGTATTATGATATAACATGCAAAGACTTAAAGGTGACTCAAAATATATGAGAAAATGATCCTTTGGGTCAAACTATAGGCGGTGAAAAGGTGATTCTTGCCCCTAGTCTGTTCTCTCAAAAGGGTAGAGAATTTTTACTTATCAAAAGGGATAAGTATGTGCTGGTGACGACTAGCAAGGTATGAGCTCATAACCTAGATTACTCCCAAAAGGGTGAAGTATAGGGTGGCCCAGGAAAATGATGATGAAAGTAACTTTAAGTCACCTAAGAAACTAAGTAAATGCATTATGTGAATATGATGTTCTGCTATGCATAGTATTTATGAGATGATGATGAGAAATATGATGTTCTGCTATGCATAGTATTATGAAATGATGATGAGGAATATGATGTGATTTTATGCATAACTATGTTATTATATATGAAAGGAAAAGTTCATTATAAACATGACATGCTAAGTTTATGATGCATTATAAGACGCATGATTAAAACCGACACCTCGGTAAAGTATATTTTCGAACTTAATAAATCAATCTTAGCATGCTCACTATTTCATAATAACCCGAGGTTCCTGGGGACGATGATGATGACACAATGCATCATGAGGTGAGTACCCTACTGAGATTCTTTTTATAAGTTTCTCACTCCCTCTATTTTTCTTTCCATCTCGTCTTCAAAAACGAAGGAAGCGTTCGTGAATCACATTGAGGAATGACTTGAATCCTGAGTTTCACTCGTATATTTCAGATATCTATCCCTATCCCTGGAGTGTTATTACTAGGTGCCATTAATGGATGTCCTTCCATCCATATATTATTTATGTTTTATTAAATTGCCTACACTTAGTCTTATTCTGTTGGTAGGCAAAATATCTATATGATATGTAATTATGGATGCTGTATGATGGAGCCAATATATTATGATGTGATGTTTGTAAATTCCTATGTGTCTTTTAAATTTTGCTAAATCATTCACGTTAAGCGCGGCTCACGTTTTCAATTATGTTTTAAAAAAAAATGGCTCGTAATTTCACTAAGTATTTTCAAAGCATGATTAAGGAACTGAAGCAAAGAGTAAAGTCTAGTAATTAATCAGATAGGTGTATTGGGTTAATTATTAGGTGTTACATGTGCAGCATTGATGTGGACAATTAGTGATTTTCCTGGTTTGGGGACATTGTGGGTGGAACACTTATGGTAAGCTAGCTTGTCCTACGTGCAATATTGATACTGAACCATGCCAACTTCATCATAGTAGAAAATGGTGTTTTATGGGTCATCGTCGTTTCTACATTGGTCACAGATTTAGATTGGATAAGGTTCGATTTGATGGTAAGGTTGACAAAAGAAATCCAAGGAAATTATCAAGCTTAGATATTCTTAGAATATCCAAGTTTCATTTGGGAAGACACTTGAGGTTAAAGGGAAAAGAGGAATGAATGCTAATGAAGATGAATCGCATTGGAGAGGAGTATATTCTTTGAACTTCCATATTGGGAGTTTAATGCATTGCCACAATCTTGATGTAATGCACATTGAGAAAAACGTGTGTGACAATGTACTATACACTTTGCTCAATGAAAGTGGAAAGACAAAATATCATCTTAATGTCGAAGAGACCTACAATCTATGGGCATAAGATCTGAACTTTGGCCAAATGAGAATAGGAAATATCCTTCTGCTATTTTTACCATGTCAAATGCACAAAAGGATATATTTCTTAAGACCTTGAAGAATGTGGTTGTTCAGATGGTTACTCAAGCAACATTTCAAGGTGTGTTGATTTGAAGCAACGTAAGTTGTTTGGGTTAAAAAGTCATGACATATTCTAATGGATTACCAATTGCTTTGAGGAATGCAATGCCCGGTGTAGTGTTTGTGGTTTTAGCTAACCTTTGTTCATTCTTTCGACAAATATGTAGTAAAGTGTTGAACCCATTGATCTTGTTACCCTCCAAGATCAAATTGTTCACATTCTTTGTCACTTGGAAATGATTTTCCCTCGTCATTTTTCACGGTCATGGTTCACTTGGTTGTTCATCTAGTTGATGAAGTAAAAGAGGGTGGCCAAGTGCATTATCGATGGATGTATCCAATAGAAAGCTGAACTTAATATGACAAATTTCTTTTGTTCACTTTCTTTAAATAAGTAGATTGTTATAGTTAAATCCACAAACTTTTTAATGTGAAGGTACTTAGGTCGTTTGAAGTCTTATGTGCGTAATAAGGCACAACCAGAAGGCTCTATTGTTCAGGGTTACTTGGCTGAAGAAATTCTCACCTTTTGTTCAAGATATTTGGATAACATAGAGACAAGAATCAATCGACCAGAGCGTGTTGATGATTAACCAAATAGTGCTAAATACCATGAAAGCAATACTATGTTCCCAAAAGTTGGTAGATCAGTTGGGTTTCTCATATTTTATATTAACACCAATGGAGAAGTTGCAAGCACATCGTCACGTGTTGGTCAACTGTGTAACAGTAGACCCTTTTCTTGAGTAAGTAATACATAAAGTTTTACACAAACCTCATTGCAATTCAATGGTCTTAGTATTTTACATCAATTTGTTTTTACTTTTAGGGAATTCAGGGCAATAACAAAGAGGATGTTAAGGCATCGTACATTGTAGTCAAAGATAGATAAAGTTGTACATAGGGAATTTCCTAGCTGTTTTAAGAAGCATGTGAGTAGAAGTTATGCTATCATTTTTTATTCAATTTTAGAGGTTTAACTAATAGTAAAAATTAAGTGTGGTAATTCTTGATGCTAGATCTCCAATGAAGGTGCTAGACATTCAGAAGAATTAAGGTGGCTTGCACTTGGACTATTTGATCAAGCCAAACGATTTAGTACTTACAACGTGAATGGATTTAAATTTAGAACTCTTTCTCGAGAGCATGGGTTGAAAAGTCAAAATAGTGGAGTATTTGGTATGTTTGATACTAGAAGCTACGCAAGCAACCGTGATAACAATGTGGTAGTTGGAGGTGTTCCTTATTATGGAAAATTGGTGGACATAATTGAATTGAACTATAATGGTCAATTTACTGTTACATTGTTCAAATGTAAGTGGGCTAACACCACTTTGATAGAGGTATCAAAAGAGATGACTCGGTTTTACTAGTGTTAATTTTTCTCGTTTGATACATGTTGGAGATCGAGAAATGATGAGCCATATATATTTGCATCACGCTCAACTTGTATTTTATGTGGATGATGAGATTGAAAAAGGATGGAGTATTGTAAAACATCTATAACCAAGAGACTTGTATGACATGGGAGAAGACAAAGAAGAAGAGCCAATTTATGATCTTGTTTCTTCTCCACAATCAAACTTGGATAGGTGGTTTCATGATGGCAAGTAGATTTACAATTGGCAAGGGATGATAATATAGAAGATGGACCTGCAAATGATGTTGTTGTTGACAATAATGATGGAGCTGAAGACTTTATTTAGTTTTATTAGATGTGTTTCTATGTTTCTATTGTGCTTTTTTGATATGATTGGCTAGTATTTTCTGTATGCTTTTAAGATACGATTGACAAAAGATATGAGTCATAAGGGAGCAAAAGTTGCAGAACTGAATAGAAGTTAAAGCATATTTGGCTATTATGTTTATTTGTCTTTATTCCAATTTCTAACTACTAATCTCTATTCCAATCTCTAGTTATTGCAAAACTGAATGGCCTTTTATACTATCTTCACCAATATTGCATTTTGTAGTTTGATTGGGAAATGTGTTACATGAAAGGAAGGAATGGTGGAAGGAGATACATAAAAGGAAAACAATGGAAGGAACAAGACAAGAAAGAGGGGTTCATTTTATTCCTTTTTCTTTATGGCCTAAGTTCTCTTGTGAATGTAGTTTGATACTTTATTTTTAGAATTAAACAAGATCCATAATCTCAATTCATGAGTGTACCAATCCATTGATACTTTTTTATTATTATAAATATAGTTATATTCAAGTATTAGAATATAGTTCCTTGTTGTTCATATTCTAAGTAGCCTTTTTAAGAATGTCATTTCATTAATGTTTGTCATTTCCTAAAATTGTTAATTTTTTTTTCAAAATTGCAGCCATGCCTAGGAATAAACGCTTTAAAGTTGCACCATCGATTACAGAGAAATCAACTAGGTATGCCACAAGCTCATACTAGGGCTTGTCCTGTTCCATCTCAAGAATCAGCTGACATGGAGCTCATAGTGATGCTCGTTCACTCCCAGCTTCTAATGTGGGTGTTCATTCAAGGCCACAAATTGATAGCAGAGCTCAATTGAGTGCACCAACTCAGATTGGAGCTAATTCAGTGCCATCTACTCATAGGGCATCTAGTTCTATTCCATCCCACCATTTACATGATCAAGAGGCTGATCCAAAGGATGATCTAGTGGATGAAGATGTTGGTTCATTTGAAGAATATGTGGACAATCTTTTTCTCATTGGTGACACTACTTCTAGTGGTAGTAGGAAGAAAAGTTATTGGGTTGTTAATGTTATTGGTAAAAAATTTCTTCCTTTATTTTTCAAAATCTAACTTTTACTATGATCAATTTTGTTTGATAGGTTAAAGTTTTTGGAGCTTCAAATTTGAACCTTTTTGTGCATGAATTTGTAAAATTGGTAGTTATATTGTTTTTTCCTATTTATTTTGTAAAGTTAGCAAGCTAAAGATTATATTTGTTTTAGATGAGCTAGATGACACAACAAAAGAAGCACGATACATGGTGCAAGATGTTTGGTCAATTCCTAATGGTAGAAAAATTATAGTTCCATGCAATGAGTTAGGGCAAGCCATAGGTGATGCAGGTGGCCTTTTGGGTGGCTTCTTAGGAGTTTTGGGAAGTGATTTCAACAAATTTCCCATTTGTTATATCTTTTGGCACAAGGTTCTTAAATCATATAAGGACACGGTGTATAATAGCATTATACAGGTAAACAAATTTTTTCTTCCATGTCTTTTGTAATATCTTTGTGACTTTGATACTAATGTCTTTGATTTCGTATGCAGAAGAAATTTCATATAGTGGATAATCGACTCAAGAATAATATCATGAAACGTATTAGGAAAGTATGGAAAGATACTAAGTATAGCTTGTTTCATGAATTCTATAATAGCACTTTGAGCATGGAGGAAAATGTTGCAAAGCGACCTTTTGGAATTGATGAAGATCATTGGAGATGGTTCATTGAGTATCGCTTGAATGAGAAAACCCAGGTGACATCCTAATTCGCTCTTGCTCATTAGATCTATTTCAATTAGGATTCCAATTATGATTGTTTTCAGTATTGAACTTCTCTTATTGTTTGGATTGAGGTGTTTGTTGTTACATGTTTGGTATCAGATTGGGTGTTTGCTGATGTTGTATGTTTAGATTAGCTTGTACTGTGTTCAAAAGTCAAAATTTCTTATAATCAAAGTCTTTTGGAAGAGCTGGATGCTTTTGTTCTGGTCCCATTCACCTGCTTTAGATATATCTCAGCATGCGCTTTGTCTTTGTAAAGCCTAGTGACCTGAAATAAGCAAATAATAAGCCAATAAGTTACCTATGGATAGTACAAAAGTACCAAGTTTCAAGCTTACCCCACTACAATGATCTTTTTTTTCACTTTATGTTGTTATCTTTACTTTTAAATGCTTGCTAAATGAATGCTACAAAGTGGCCATCAACTGAGATCCTAGAGAGAATGTTATATGGCACATTGTTTTGTCCTCTTGCATGCATCCAATGCATTTTTGACACTTAATGCTGTATATATGCATATCACTTAATGCACCTCAGGAAATGGAGTTGTGTTCACTTCCTCTAAGCACAAACATTCATGTTATTGTGTCACAAAATCTATACATACAATGCAATTAAGAATATATAAGATTTGCTAACCTGGTAAATCTAAGAACTAAACTTCTGATGAACCTCATGAACTAGTGGTCCTTGGATTACCTTGGAGGGCACCTGGATTATATCATATAAATTAATGCATGCTACAAGACAACAGATATAGCATAAGGAATTTAGAAACTTAACTAGAAATGTGTAAGACCTAGTATAAATATGAGAAAGAAGACTAGAAAAGCCAAGATAATTTGAATGACTTTTTAAGTAAGTGTGATTTACTTACTAATTGTATAATACAACATCCTGAATGAAAATTTAAAGCCTTAAAACACTAAAATATTGTTGGTGAGTTAACTGGTTAGACGAAGAATTATGAAGACTATTCCATGCATATCATAAGGGGAAAGTGAGGAGTTAATTAACGAATGGTGCACGCAATTGACTATTATTTGTTTGTTAATGAAGTGACATAACCTGAATGACCAAGACATGCACTATGAAGAAAATTCGAAAGAAGCTTGTTGATGTTTTTTTAAGCATGATATGGAAACTATGTATAAAGCAGTTTGGGCCTGTCTTTGATCCTTGATATTTTTGTTTCCTATTTTTTGCATTGATACTTTTGGCAAGTAATTGTATTTCTAATTATACAATAATAGGACATATGCAAGAAAAATGCTGAAAATCGAAAGAAGCAATTATACACCCACACTGGTGGTTCAAAAACCATAGCAAGGAGAAAACATAAAGAGGTGATAGACCCTTTATATGACTTATTGGTTCAATTTTTTTTTTTTTGGTTTAATTATTGACTATATGCAATAATGACATACAGGAACGACAACGTGTAAGCAGCATTAGTAGAGGGGAGTTATGGGTTATGTTGCACAAGAAAAAGGATGGTTCTTATATTCACAACAATGCTCAAGTCATTGGTGTAAGTATTCTATTAATTAAAGTTGTCATACCTTACTTTTTCAGAAAAAAGTACTTAATTTTTAATGTTTGATGGATAAAATCTTATATGTATGCAGGAAAAAATTATGAATATTGAGAATGAAGATGATTCCTTTAAAGGATTTTCACAAACGGATTCACTTTCTCAAGCTATAGGGAAGGAGCACCCTGGCCAAGTTCGAGGTGTAGGTTCTGGGCCATGTCCTACTCAAGTCTTTGGTCAAACCACATGTTCAAATGCACCTGTTGATCATGGATTCCAAACAAATATAAATGAGATGAAGTTTGAATTAGAAGCTTCTCAATTGAGGGTGCAAAATCTAGAATCAATGATTGAAACAGAAAGATTAAGAAGAAAAGCAATTGAGGGAGCTGTTAAATATATGCAAATGCAAGGAAGCAATTTGCCACCTGACTTGGCTGCTTTGATTAATGTGATGGTATGCATTTTAGAACTTCTAATATTAATTAGACTACTTTTGCAATTTTGTGTTGTATAAAACTATGTACACTACGGTAGTGAAAAAAAATGTTACAATTTATCTTCTATTTATAATTTCAGGGCCCAGATGAAGGGAGTGCACTAATTTCACCTGGTGTAAGACCGTCTTCCTCAGCTAGTCATGATGCTCAACACCATGATGGTCATTATTCCAACAGAAGTTCAAAATGAATGCATCATAGCTTAGGTTGCTACTTTGTTTAGCTTTCACTTGAGAGACTTTTTTTTTGTTGTTGTTATGCTCTTTTTGCTTTCACTTTTTGAGAAACTTGGATCTATTTAACTATTAGTCAATATTATGTTATGATATTTGATATACACATTATTTGTTTAAAAGTTTAAGAATTTCTATGCAACTTTTCTTTATGTTTATGATCATTGACTACTATTGTTGTACAGGATATCAATTACCTTTTTTACTTGTATGGTTCAAAATAAAATGTTGAAAAGTGAAGAAAAAGGAAAAAGAATTGTTAACATTAAGCTTATTTGCGACGGCTTGAAACCGCCAGTAAAAAGGATAAAAGAACATGTGCTGAGGTTTTTTAGCGGTTACAAACCGCCAGATTGGCATTTGCGCGGTTCAAAACCGCCACTATATTAGATAATTTAGTAGCAACAATCCATTTCGTGGCGGTTGTAAACCGCCACGATATTGAGAAAACCGGGAAAAAAAATCATGAGTGCCAACCCTTAGAAGGGTTTTAGCGGTTTTGAACCGCCACTAAATCTAATGACCTCCACAAAATCAACGTCGGAAGAACCGCCAGGAAATATAATTTGGCGGCGTCGTTAGCGGTTGCTCAAAACCACCGCTAAATGGTTTAAGGATGCCGTTGTCAGCGGCGGTTGAAATCGTCAAAACCCATTTAAACCGCTAAACACCATTTTTTTGGAAGTGTCTAGAGTTCTAGAAATCTTACTTTTACATTTTTTGGAAGCTAGTTTTATTTCTAACATGCATAGAATCGTTCCCTCTGCAATAAACCATGATTATCACAACTTCAAACATATTAAACCATCATCATACAATAGTACTAAACTTAGATCATGGCTAAATCATGAACCTCACATAATTGCTTAAAATCACATTTTAAGTACATGTAAGATCCTAGTTTCCCGTAAAATCTTTGCAAAGCCTTAAAACTCTTTTAGAAACTAATTCTTTTTGTTAATCTTGAAAGAAATTATAGAACTAAATCAGTAGCTATTTAAAATCACTTTGGGCCTACCTTAATTATGAGGCCGATTTATATATTGAAAGAATCTTCACAATTAAAATTCTCACTTAAGATAAAAGGAGCAATTCTTGAGTTTTATAGATTTAGGTGATAACTAGAATCATAAACATGCTATGCAACCTCATTTTAATCTTGTCTTTATAAGGTGATAACTTGGAATTATAAACATGATATGCAAGACTTGAAATTTAAACATGATGTACAGGTCCATATTATTATATTCACAAATTAAGGTGATCTGCTTGAAATATAAATATCATTATGCAAGCTTGGAAATATAAACATGATGCAATAGCTTGAAATAAATAAGAAACTGAAGCGGCGGTAGTCCGCACTGGACCAATGGAGAGAGAAGAGAATCTTAATAAAAGAAAAATAAGAAGGAGCGGCAGTAGTCCCATCCTGGACCTGAGAGAGAAGAGAATTCTTATTACATCTTATTAAGCTCCAAACTCAAGACTTCTTAAAGAATGAATTCTTTGACTCCAATAATCTTAAGGAAATTGAAAGTGAGTTTTAGAGTTCTTATTATTATAGTTCCAAGAACCTTATTTCTTTGCTTGTGATACTTGGGCAAGTCTTTGGGCTCTAGGATTCTTAGGTGATGACATAATAATAAACATGTCATGCGTTGATTCTTTTAGCCATTATAAAATAAAGTGAGAGCATAAAATAAATATGAGATGCAACATTTTATCATCTTTAGAGATTAAGTGACAACCTGAAACATAAACATAAAATGCAAGCTTGGAAATTTAAACATGAGAATGCAAGTTCATTTATTCATTCTTGAGAATTTAGTGATGACATAGAAAGTAAACATGGTTATGCAAGGCATAAACTTAAACATGGATGCAAGTTCATTTTATTTCTTTACTAGAGCTCCTCCAAGACTTTAGAGAAATATAAATTCAACCCAATATATCTTAGCAAAACAAAGTGAAAAATACATCTTTCAAGTTCTAAACTCAAGATCTTTATTTTTACATCATAAAAACATCATTCTTTAAAGTTTTGCATCAAGTGGAATTTTCAAGCTTTAGAGGCCTAACTTGTGATGGATTTACAACCAACACTCAAGGTCCTCATCATTAAGCTATCACCATATTCCCATATAGGCCTTATGGCCGAAATGTTCAAAGGAAAATAAAAAAGAAAACCGAATGGAAAAGCTAGAGAAAGTCCATGAAATCATCATTTTGAACCAAGAACAACACTTAGCAAAACATAGAAATAAGCTTAAAGAAAACTCCCTATCTAATTTGTTTTGAAGGAAAGGAAGAGACCTTGGTTTCTTTGAATGAAATGAAAGAAAATCTCCTTGAAAAACTGATGCTAAGGTTTCGGCCAAAGGGAGGAAAGAATGAGAGCTTTTGAGCTTTGGAAAAACTAGAAATGTGTAACTATGATTTAAGGCTTCTAACACTCCTCAAGTATGCCTATTTATAGAAGATTTTGAAACTCATAAATGGACAATAAAAGGAGGAAAATCTGACCAAATTTGAGGAGGAAACAAGGAAGAAAAATCATCTTGTTTGGTGGCTTAAAACATGGAATCATGTTTTCATGGTTCCTTGTTTTCATACCTTGGTTTTTGTGCATTCTTTGACAAATTTTCTGATGCATTATGGACCAATAATTTCGTCCATTACAGCCCATGGAAGAGGAAATTTGTGTGTTCCATGTATTATTTAGGTGTAGGTGAGATATTCTTACAAATTAGAGAATTTACGATTAAGGGCTTAGGTGAATTAGTAAGCAATTTGAGCGTTTTTAAGCAATTTTGGGTTCTAATCAATCTAAATAAATAATTTTGACTCTAGATTAATAATCAGAATTTAATAAGCTTTAATTTGAGCCTAACATTGCTTAGGTTTCATTAGACGAATCGAAAATCTCAAAATTCGCAAACTGCACAAAGACGGGCAAAATGGTCATTTCGCTAAAAATTGCCCAGGCCACCCGAGCTTAACCAATGGACAATCATAACTTAAAAACATGTTTTAAAGCATTTTAGTGAGGTTCGGGCTCAATAGGCACATAAATCGGAGTTAAAACGCCGTAGGGTGTTTTGGTCATTTCGCGCGTCGGAGTTCAAAATTAGGATTCTTCTCCTCTATTAACACACATAACACAAACAATCCCTTATTATTATCAAAACATCCCCTTGAGGACGGGTAGGGCCCATGATCCTCATTTTGAGTAAAATAACCTCAGGGCATTTTAGTCATTTTACACGTCAGAAAATCGGGGTTTGCAACTCTTGCATGAATCGCTCATAACCTCTTTTCTAATGTTATATTCCTTATTTGAGGATTGTTTGGTCTCGAATTTTATGTAAGAATTACTTAGGGTAATTGTAATGACAGTAAAAATTGGGGCATTACACTATTTACCCTAGCAGGAATTTTTTTTAACACGTCCGTTGGGCCATTTTCATCATTGCTAAACTTAGATTTTTTAAATTACAACTAATAAAGCTCAAATTAATTTTTAAACAATTTTTAGGGTATTACACCCGTTCGGTGAAATTTCGTGTGCGATTTCTAACACGAAAGCTATTTTAATCTTTACAAAATAAAGAACCTTATCCCCTTATATTAAATGAATGGCTAAGATTCAATCTTGAATTACAAGATTAATCCTAGCCATCCATTTTCTTTATTAGATTAGGAAATATCTAATTTTAATGTATAATATTCAAGCATTGACTATAAAGATAAATACAAACTAAAACTTTTTTAAGAAGCTAGATGCATTATTGGATAGCAAGCACAAGTGCAGAAACTCCATTGCCTTCTACACAAAAACCTTGAGAAGTTAATTTCCAACCTCAAAATCCTAAGCCTAACCTTGTCAAAACCAAAATCTTCCTTCACTAAACTTGTTATACACCTCAACACTTACAAATATAACCGATTGAAATTTCAATTCCTCACCAATCCTAACCTTACTACCTTATACTTCACTGATTATAGAAGGGTTTGGGTGTGTTCTGAGAGCTTTGAAGTGAAGGACTTCCATTTGAGAGCAAACTAGAGGCAAGGACACACTAGCTTCCAAGAGTAGGGTTTTCTTTGGCCTTTTTCTTTCAAAATTATTCTGAGAATTTATGATTGGTTTTGGTCCAAAAGTTATAGTTATCTTGATTGATAATATGTTGATATTGATGTGTTAATTTTGGTGGAGTGTTTGGATAAGGTTAGAAAATTATTTTTGTCAAAAGAAGTTTTGACTAGATTGCTAGATTTTCAATTTGGCTGGAGCAGGAAAATTTCATGAATTTTTAGAAATATTTTTGGTCATGTTTATGAGCTGGAAAA
Organism: Dalbergia oliveri; assembly: GCA_030441495.1. Classification (NCBI taxonomy): domain Eukaryota; kingdom Viridiplantae; phylum Streptophyta; class Magnoliopsida; order Fabales; family Fabaceae; genus Dalbergia; species Dalbergia oliveri. The sequence goes on from JAMLFY010000011.1 coordinate 22,538,261, forward strand.
ATTATATGTGAAAGCTAACATCTTAAACTAACTATATGAATTTTCTTGAGCATTGGTTTTAAGGTATACTGCTTTAAAATATGGAGATTGAAATGGTACTTATGCTGCCTAAATTATTGAAACTGAAGCTATAAAATTGTCTAATTTTATTACCATAGTATATGATTGATCCACAACTTTGAAATTTTTAAAGGAAGTTGATAATATATTGAAGTATCACCATGAATTTAGTTTTGAGTTGATTCAATCATTTGCTAGGGTTAAAATTTATGAGAATCTTGGTCTAAGCTATGAATAAGTGGTCTTTGACCACTAAACTTGTACAATTTAGTTAACATGGTTAGAGAACTCCATTTGCTGTGAAATTTTTACAAGGCCTCTTAGACACATTGTGGTGTCATGACTAATTTTTGTGGCCTTTTGAATATACCATTTGATAGGGAAATTAAATGTTGTTACTGGAATAGTAAATCTGCCAAGGTCCTGGAATGGTAATGCCTTAAACTAATGATAAAATGGTATTTAGTCCAGTATATGGCATATAAATGCATACTAGTTATTTTAAAGATTGGTTTATGAAGCATGAATGAGACTCCAATGTAATTGAATGCCTATATGTGATGTAAGCATGCTTTTGAAAAAAAGAATGTGAATTTTAGTTGTACATGTTTTAACATATGGGGAAAAAGAGACAAGGCTTATGTGGGTTAAAGTGGGAAAGCAAAAGTAAGGACTTCCATTGGAATTTTGTAAGTCGATAGACATATCGGCTAGGAATAGAACTGTGTGTGATTTGAAAATGGAAAAAATAAAATCCGATTATCACGAATAGGAATGAGTTCATGTCCTAACGCCTATTGTCCTTTGTGGAGTTACCCATTATAGAAACCACTCGGAGTGAAATTAAGTCTTCCTTTTGTTAAAGAAAAAAGATAATAGCACTGAATTGAGTTTATTGTCTATAAGAGAAAATGTATGATTATCATTAAGAATTCTATGATTCTTCAAGCATATGACCTTGCATGATATTCCTTATATAAATAAAATTACTAGTTATGCTGTTTATACCTAAGGGATCTCCTGAGAATTATATAATATTCTCATCCCTATGTGTATATATGTTGTATTGTAGTCAACTCTAGATGCAATGGTGATCTTCTTTCTTGATTCACTCCAATGGCAATGGCACTATGACCGGATTTGGATTCGCTTTACGATATAGCACACTCTCATATTCGAGCTTATGTGTTTTCAAGGTCGTTTAACACTTCTTTCATCGCAAAGTTTGACCCAAGTTTTCCTTATGATGGTGTGCCTCTACACATGGCACACCCTGTTGTGTTTGTAGCTCCACCTGCACCACCTATGCCCCCTCTTGGAGACGATCCTTCCTCATCCTCTTCCTCAGACTCAGATCCACCCACTTGGTCCAGATGCCCCTTGAGGGCAATGCCATTCTACCAATGGCAAATGGTTTTCTTTAGGATCGCATGAGACATCTAGGGACTCTTGATGTGTGTATAGTGGTAGTTCAGAATTAGAAACCCATCAGCTTGCAGATGATCCTATTGAATGTTGTTGAGACCCATTTCTAGTTGTAAAAGGAAAAATATAAATATAATTTTGTTAGGACTTGAGTTTGAGCAGATAGACTAGATACTAGAGGTGTTTCTTTTTGTGAATTTTCTGACTAGCTTAAAAGTTAACTAGTTTGTTTTCCAAGGATGATGTATATATTGTAAACAAAAAAAAATGATGTTCATATATATGTATACGAGCTTTGCAACATATATGTCTAAATTACTTTATTTCATTTATTTCGACTAGTACAGATTATGAACGTAAGTAATGCTTTCCTAATTACCTTGTTAACACTCGAGTAAAACATGGTAATTATGAGGGTATTACATTATGGTATCAGAGCAAGGCTGTCCTATAAGCTTGAGGACCGGCTATGTTTCCATAGTAATTGTCATGCATTTCGATTTTATATATGTGTGTGATTGCTCGTTGGGAATGTTGTAGGTTACTGCCATACTTAGCTAGGTATTGAGCTGATCAACTCAATATTTTTGTTTGGTGTGATAGGAATTAATGACTTCAAATTGGCGTACTAGGAACGGAGCTGGGAATGAAGTTAATATAGTGGACACATTTCATGAGGTGGCCGCGGCAATGAGAGACAGGGCAATGGTTGCAAACCGAATGATGGAAAGGTTAGGTCGTAATGTGGAACAAAACCCAACTGGTAACCCGGGAAGAAATGAAGTGGATGGGGAATATAAAAAATTTGTAAGTTTAGGAAAGCAAACCCCCTGCCTTTTCGAGGAGCTTTCAATCCAAGTAAAGCCGAAGAATGGATTAAAGCCATGGAGAATATTTTCTCCATTCTTCCTTGCACGGAGATCCAAAAGGTGGCTTTTGCTACCTATATGCTAGAAGCAAATGCCGAATTCTGTAGGTTGGTACTAAGGGATTGTTCAAAGCGTCCAGGCTGAAGTTACCTAGGATATCTTCAAGGAAGCTTTCTACCACAAGTATTTCCTATTTGGAAGGAATACAAAGAAGCTAGAATTCATGGTGCTTAAGCAAGGATCTATAAGCATAGCATAGTATACAGCCAAATTCGAAGAACTCTACAAGTTTTCTACAATTTCTCAACACGACCCAAATGAAGCCTAGAAGTGCATGAAGTATGAAAGAGGCCTGCGCAAGGACGCTGAAGCATAGTGAGTCCCTTGGAAATCAAAGACTATTCTAGCTTGGTAAACAAATGTCGGCGTACAGAGGAGTCTAGCATGAAGCTCACAAGTTTCAAGTATGCACAAATCAATGGTAGGAGCGGATTAGCACCAAGGTCCACAATTCAAGCCTATCAACCAGTCTAGGGAAGATTTCCACCTAACAGGAACACAATAGAGGAAAACAACTTCAATCCTCAAGACCTGAGGTAGGACGAGAATGCCCTAAGTGTGGGAAAAATCATGGAAACGACCTTGTTGGGCAACACAAATTATTTGCTTTGGCTGGGAAAACTTGGACACAAGATATTCGAATGCCCTAACAAGAAAATTCAACGCCCGTCCTCAAGCCACAATAGCATGGACGCATTTTTACCATAAGTGCCAAGGAAGCTTCTCAAGAATATGTTCTCCCAGTAACACCTAACCCTAGAGGCAGATTCAAGAATATGTTCTCCCCTCAGGAGTAAAACTGAAAGTAAGCATGAGTTGAGTAAGATTCAGAGCTTAGGCGGTATCCAGATGTATTCCCGAGGATATTCAGATTTTCCCCTAAAAGGGAGATTAAATTTTCCATTGAGTTAGTTCCATGAGCGCCTATCTCAATTGCTCCTTATAGGATGTCACCTTTGGATTTGAAAAAACCAAAGTCACAAATTGAAGAACTACTAGGGAAGCAGTTTATTAGACCAAGTGCCTCTCTATGGGGAGCCCATGTTCTTCTAGTAAAGAAAAGGATGGGGATATGAGACTTTGTGTGGACTATAGGCAATTGAATAAAGTGACGATCAAGAACAAGTACTCTTTGCCAAGAATTGACGACCTCATAGATCAATTACGAGGAGCAACCATATTCTCAAAGATTTATCTTAGATCAGGCTATCGTCATATTCAAGTTCGGGATGAGGATATTCTCAAAACTGCTTTTAGGACTCAATATGGACATTACGAGTATAGAGTAATGTCATTTGGACTAACCAATGCTCCAGCTATATTTATGGATTATATGAACTGAATCTTTCGCACTTACTTGGATAAATTTGTAGTTGTCTTTATAGACGATATACTTATATGTTCAAGGACTGAGGAAGAGCATGCGAAGCATCTTAGGATTATGTTACAAATCATAAGAGAGATGACGTTGTATGCTAAGTTGTCAAAATGTGAATTCTGATGGAACGGTTAGATTTCTAGGTCATATAGTATCACGAAGGGGATCTCTGGAGATCTCAATAAGGTAGAATCAGACTTCATTCGGAACGACCTACAACGTGACGGAGATTCAAGTTTCCTAGGGTTAGCTGGATATTATAGACGGTTTATCATTAGTTTTTCTCAGATAGCTTTACCTTTAACTAAGTTAACCCGAAAGAATGCTCAATTTAAGTGGACGTCAAAATGTGAAAATAGTTTTCAGGAGCTGAAGTAGAAGTTAACCATGGCACCAGTATTAGTGCTACCCGATCCTCATAAACCCTTTGAGATTTACTGTGATGCTTCTAGTAAGGGTTTAGGATGTGTTTTGATACAAAATTGAAACGTAGTCGCCTATGCTTCTTGAAGTTGAAACCCCATGAAGTGAACTACCTAACTCATGACCTTGAACTTATGGTTGTGGTTTTTGCCCTAAAGATTTGGCGACATCATCTTTATGGTGTGCAGTTCAATGTCTTCTCTGATCACAAAAGTTTAAAATATCTTTTTGATTAGAAAGAGTTGAATATGAGGCAAAGGAGATAGATGGAGTTTCTCAAGGATTATGAGTTCAGTTAAATTACCATCCGAGCAAAGCGAATGTTGTTGCCGATGCACTGAGTAGGAAATCTTTAAGTGTAGCATTTTTATTATTAAAGAGACAGAGCTAGTAGCAAGCTTCAAGGAGCTTAGTTTAAATATGTCTTGACCCTCAAGGCATTATGTTAGGACAGATAAAAGTAACAAACGAGTTTAAAGAACAAATTTTGGCGCACAACATGAAGATCTAGAGTTTTAAGAGATTTTAAAATCAATTCATGCAAAGAAGTTGCCAAGATTTACTCAAGACTAGCGAGGTATATGGAGGTACAAGGATAGGGTATGTGTACCTACAAGTGGCAATCTTAGAAATGAGATCTTAAAGGAGACTCATATGGGTGAATTCACTATATACCCTAGAACTAGTAAAATGTATGCAAATCTTAAGAAGATGTTTTGGTGGTTGGGATGAAGAGAGGCATACCAGAATTTGTTAGAAGATGCCTAACTTGTCAAAGAGCTAAAATAGAATATCAAAAGTTGGCTGGGACTTGCAACCCTTAGAAATCTCGGAATGGAAGTGGGAAAGTATCTCCATGGACTTCGTAATAGGTTTGCCAAGGACATCATCAGGTCATGATGCTATATGGGTTATAATGGATAGATTAACCAAGTCTGCCCATTTCTTACTTATCAAGGCTAGTTATCCTTTGGATAAGTTAGCTTCTTTGTATATACAAGAAATAATAAGGTGCACGTGTTCCTTCTTCCATAGTTTCTGATAGAGATCCCAGATTTACTTCAAGATTTAGGGAGCTTTCCAAAAGGCTTTTGGAACCAAAATTTGTTTAAGTACTACATATCACCCCCAAACTAATGGACAAACAGAACACACCATACAGACCTTGGAAGATATGCTAAGGGCATGCATGATTAAGCAGAAGGGAAGTTGGGATAAGTTGCTTCCATTGATTGAATTTGCTTGTAACAATATCCATCATGCTAGTATTGGCATGGCCCTATGAAGCTTTATATGGAAAAAAAAATGTCAATTTCCCTTATGTTGGTATGACTGGGGGAAATAGGATTATTGGGACCCGATTTGGTGAATCAAATGACGCGGGTCCAAAAATTAGGAGTAAAATCCTCACCACAGAGTCGTAAAAAGAGCTATTCTGATAATCAAAGGAAACCTTTAGAGTTTCAAGAAGGAGAACATGTATTCCTATAGGTTACACCCACTACTGGAGAGGTAGAGCCTTAAGAGTCAAAAAGTTGTCACCTAGGTTCATAGGCCCTTTTCAAATTCTTCGACGAATTGGGTCAGCTGCTTATCAAGTAGTCTTATCCCCACATTTATCCAACCTTCATAATGTCTTCCATATATCTCAACTCAGAAAGCATCATCCAGATCCAAATCATATTATTGAACCCGAATCTATACAGTTAAGGGACAACTTGGCATTTCAAGCCCTTCCTATTAGATCGTTGATAGAGAAGTCAGGCAAGTTAGAAATAAATCTGTGCAACTAGTAAAAGTGGCATTGGGTGGACGGGAAGTGACGAGTATACATGGGAATTAGAGTCAAATTTGAAGAAGGACCATCAGAGTTATTTCCAGGTATGAAATTTTGATGATAAAAATTTTTTTTTAGGTGGGTGGAAATATAATACCTTGAGTTATTTAGAAATTAATTGGGACTTTATTAATGAAAATTGTAATTTTCTGATAGACGTAGTAATGATGAGAACGACTCTATGAATGAACAAAAAAATAATAATAAATAGTGTTTTGCAGGCCCAACGCCCATTGGGACTATCAAAATCCTAGATTTGAGACGGAGATGTTTGAAGCTGAAAAAATATAATGATAAGATTAGAAATAGTTATAAATGAAAATTTTATACCTAGAATTGAATTTTAGGTAATATTTTTAATCGGGTACAGTGTTTCACCCGTTCGGTGAAATTTCAATGTGCGATTTCTAACATCAAAAGCTATTTTAATCTTTACAAAATAAAGAACCTTATCCCTTTATATTAAGTGAATGGTTAAGATTCAATCTTGAATTACAAGATTAATCCTAGCCATCCATTTTCTTTATTAGATTAGGAAATATCTCATTTTAATGTATAATATTCAAGCATTGACTATAAAGATAAATGCAAACTAAAACTTCTTTAAGAAGCTAGATGCATTCTTGGACAGCAAGCACAAGTGCAAAAACTCCATTGCCTTCTACACAACAACCTTGAGAAGTTAATTTCCAGCCTCAAAATCCTAAGCCTAACCTTGTCGAAACCAAAATCTTCCTTCACTAAACTTGTTATACACCTCAACACTTACAAATATAACCGATTGAAATTTCAATTCCTCACCAATCCTAACCTTACTACCTTATACTTCACTAATTATAGAAGGGTTTGGGTGTGTTCTGAGAGCTTTGAAGTGAAGGACTTCCATCTGAGAGCAAACTAGAGGCAAGGACACACTAGCTTCCAAGAGTAGGGTTTTCTTTGGCCTTTTTCTTTCAAAATTATTCTGAGAAATTATGATTGGTTTTGGTCCAAAAGTTCTAGTTATCTTGATTGATAATATTGGTTTTGGTCCAAAAGTTCTAGTTATCTTGATTGATAATATGTTGATATTGATGTGTTAATTTTGGTGGAGTGTTTGGATAAGGTTAGAAAATCATTTTTGTCAAAAGAAGTTTTGACTAGATTGCTGGATTTTCAGTTTAGCTGGAGACAGGAAAATTTCATGAATTTTTAGACATATTTTTGGTCATGTTTATGAGCTGGAAAAATTATATGTGGAAGCTAACATCTTAAACTAACTAGATGAATTTTCTTGAGTATTGGTTTTAAGGTATACTGCCTTAAAAAAATTGGAGATTGAAATCGTACTTATTCTATCTAAATTATTGAAACTAGAGCTGTAAAATTGTCTAATTTTATTGCCATAGCAAATGCTTGATCCACACTTTGAAATTTTTAAAGGAAGTTGTTGACATATTTAAGTATCATCGTGAATTTTATTTTGAGTTGATTCAATCATTTGCTAGGATTAAAAATTATGAGAATCCTAGGAGCTATGAATAAGTGGTCTCTGACAACTAAACTTGTACAATTTAGTTAACATGGTTAGAGAACTCCATTTGCTTTGAAATTTTACAGGGGCCCTTGAATCGACCATTCGATAGGGAAATTAAATGTTGCTACTGGAGTGGTAAATCTACCAAAGTGCTGGAATGGTGAGAATGCCTTAAACTAATGATAAAATGGTATTTAGTCCTAGTATATGGCATATAAATGCATGCTAGTTGTTTTAAAGATTGGTTTATGAAGCATGAATGAGACTCCAATGTAATTGAATGCCTACATGTGATGTAAGCATGATTTTGAAAAAGAGAACATGTGAATTTTAGTTGTATATGTTTTAACATATGGGGAAAATAAAGACAAGGCTTATGTGGGTTAAAAGGGGAAGGAAAAAGTAAGGACTTCCTTGGGAATTTTGTGAGTCGATAGACGTATCGGCTAGAAATAAAACTGTGTGTAATTCGGAAATGGAAAAAATGAAGTTCGATTATCACGAATAGGAATAAGTTCATGTCCTAACGTCTATTGTCCTTTGTAGAGTTACCCATTATAGATATCACTTGGAGTGAAATTAAGCCTTCCCTATATTAAAGAAAAGAGATAATAGCACTGAATTGTGTTTATTGTCTGTAAGAAAAACTATATGATTATCATTAAGAATTCTATGATTCTTTATGCATATGAACTTGCATGATATTACTTATATAAATAAAATTGCTAGTTATGCCGTTTATACTTGAAGGAGTACTCTGAGAATTATATAGTATTCTCATCCTTATGTGTGTATATGTTGTTAAACTCAGACTCTACATGTAACGCGGGGACGAGCGGGGAGTGATCGCTGCGAGAAGGCACGGACAAGGAGCGGCTCCTGCCTCCAAGCGAGGGGTACATGAATGAACCAATTGCACACCCAAATGAGAAGGATAAGTCTCTATAGGTATGGGACTATATAGTTAAGGAAGGCTTATATGAATTGATTGGTACTACCTATGCCACAAAGATGCATCTTTCTTCGGTAGCCCATCACGAAAGAACTCCCAGTTAAGCATGCTTGACTTGGGGTAATTTTGGGATGGGTGACCTCCTGGAAGTTTCTCAGGAAGTGTGTGAGTGAGGACAAAGCATGTTGAAGAGACACGTGTTGGTTTGTAGGGAAAGTCGGCAATCCATAAAGCGGTAGGGGATGTTACACTCCAGATGCCATCGATGATCTTCTTCCTTAATTCACCCCAATGGCAGTGGCACTATGACCTGAATTTGGATTCGCTTTATGTTGTAGCACATTCTCATATTTGAGCTTACGTGTTTTAGTCGTTCATTTAACACTTCTATTTTCGCCAGAGTTTGACCTAGGTTTCCCTTATGATGGTGTGCCTCTATACATGGCACACCCTGTTATGTTTGTAACTCCACCTGCACCACCTATGCCCCCTCCTGGAGACGACCCTTCCTCGTCCTCTTCCTTGGACTCGGATCCACCTCCTGGTCAGGATACCCTTGGGGGCAATTCCATTGTACGAATAGTGAATGGTTTTCTTTAGGATCACATGAGACATCCAGCGGCTCTTGATGTGTGTATAGTGGTAGTTAGGATTAGAAATCCATCAACGTGTAGATGATCCTGCTAAATGTTGTTGAGACCCATTTCTAGTTGTAAAAAGAAAAAATATATATAATTTTGTTGGGGCTGGACTTAAAGGATAGACTAGATACTAGAGGTGTTTCGTTTTTGTTAATTGAGTCCCTGACTAGATTAGAAGTTAACTAGTTTGTTTTCCAGTATGATGTACATATTGTAAACAAAAAAAAATGATGTTCATATATGTGTATACGAGCTTTGCAATATATATGTCTAAATTACTTTATTTTATTTATTTCGACTAGTATAGATTATGAACGTAAGTAATGCTTTCCTAATTCCTGTGTTAACACTCGAGTAAAACATGGTAATTAGGAGGGTGTTACACTTATTGGGTAATTAAACAGTGCAATATGGATATCCAAGTTGTCGAGCTTAAAAGAAAATTGCAACTACACGAACTGGAAGAGTTAAGGTTGGAAGTGTAACACTTTCCCAAGCATAGCTTTTAGTTTGGAATAAATGATCAACTAGAGGAACGGGTCACTGGGTCACTAGTTCAACCGGTGTGTCACTGGTTGAACCAGTTAACTGGATTTATACAAAAAATATATAAAAATATATAAAAATTTAAATAAAATACATTAAAATGACAACTAATTAACAATTTAGCACTTTTTAAGGGATCCAAATACAAAAATATAAATAAATAACATAAATTTCTAAATATTGTTCACATTTCATAGTCATGAATCACAATTGACAAGTTCAAAATATAATTATACAAGCAAACTCAAAAAGTTTTACATCACAAACTCACAAGTCATGACAATACAAACAAAGTCATGTATTTTTTATAAGTTAGATTAGAATTTGCTTTAAGGTTTTAAAAAAAAGATACCATTTAGCAAAAAAGAGGAAAAAAAAACTGACCCTAGTCTAGTTCAACCAACCAAGTCAAACGGGTAAGTGATTTAATGTGGGACTTACGCAGTGACTCGGACGGTTTCATGACCGATTCACCGATTTTGGATTGAAGCTACCCGGTCAGAGCTGGTTTTTAATACTTTACTCCTAAGTGTAACATCATCCTTAAGTCATGACATTATACTTAGAGTTGTTACTTATAAATTTAGCGGACCTTACTTAAATATCTATAGTGTATTAGAGCAAATCGCAGCAACTAATCCATAACTCTACATAAATATATAGAGAGGAAACACATTATTTATAGATTACATATCCAAATATATGAAAAAGTTTTTCTATGAGCTTTAATACACAACTATCTCACTTAAACGGTTATACAACGAAACTATTACTAGTAGTCTTCAGCTATTGAGCTATTCTGATTCATGCATTTCCAGGCACGAGCATTTTCTTTATTCTCTTGTGCTATCTAGAAATGACACAGGAATACACAAACATAAGGGTAAGAATTATGAAATTCTTAGTAGGTATCTCCAAATACAGTTATAAATGTCATCATTGTCGTCCTAGCCACTTCAATTTATTAGAAAAAAAGGTGATCATGTATTACATACCAACGATTCATTTTAAAAGTTCAAAATTATCCTTTTGAAGTGGGTTTCTTTTATCATTCAATCACTAAATACATATATTGTTATGCTACTTTTTCAAGTTACGAACTAGTATCTAAAGGCTCAGTTTTACTTTTTTATGCTCTAGCTTACTTTCTTAAGTTTCTTACGTATTGTAACTCACTTCTGAACTACTTTTCACATTTTTAAGAATTTTAATCTCTTTGAATGAGCTTTTAATTTTGTTAAATCATGATAATATGAAAAATATATCAAGAATTGAATTGTATGTATATGAGAAATATACTATAAAGCACTATAGCAACTCAAACAAACCATTAGTTCTTTTTTCAAAATATTTTAATAAAATATGTTGTGTTGTCATTCAAAACTTAAGTTATGATAGCTTTCTCAAGGGTTTTAGAGCTAACACTTAAAACCTCAAATGGAAAAAATCAGTGGGAAAAAAATGAATGAGGATAAAGAGTACTCAACGTGTAACGCCCCAATTTCCGTGTATAAATGACCGAAGTGCCCCTGAGGTCATTTTACCCGGAAAATGAGGATCGTCCCAGCCACCCTCAAAGGGATGTTTTGATGTTGATAGGGGATTATATGTGTTATGTGTGGTAATAGAGCAGAAGAATCTCACTTTTGAGTTCGACGCGCAAAATTACCAAAACACTCATGCGCTGTTTGTTATCATTTACGTGGGTGAGCCCGGACTTTACCAAAAGATTTTAAATGATGTTTATAAGTGGTTTTTGATGTTTAGTTGAGCCAAAGGTCCCGAGCAATTTTAGTGCAAAATTACCATTTTGCCCTTAGAACAGTGTACAGTGAGCCTAATGACGTAATTAAGCAAACCTAAGCAATATTAGGCTCTAATCGAAGATTAATTTATTTTGATAATTAATCTAGAGTCAAAATAATTTATTTAGGTTAATTAGAACCTAAGATTGCTTGGTTAAACTTTAATTACATTCTTTGATTCAAGATTCCTAGTCATGGAATCTTGAATAGTATTTTCTCTCTCCAATTCCTTAAATTAAGGAATTGTGCCATACCTCATTTGATTAAAAAATGAATTTAATTTGTTAATCTAGTATGACCACTCCTTAATCAAGTCTTGACACTCCTAATTACCCAATTACCTCACCTAAACACTTTCTTACAACTCCTAACCAAAACCTTAATCAAAGAAACACCTAAACACATCACTAAACCACAATTACATGAACAAACTAATCCTCCCTTGGCTGCAAAATTCTGCCGAATGCATGGCCTAGGATGAGTGTCATATGTTGAATTTTATCTCATTCAAAGAGCCATGCCTTGCCCATACTTTGCCCATACTTCACCATGCTTGAACCCATACTCAAAGCCATGCCTTGTAAGAGATATTTTCCTCACTTTTCCCTCCTTTGGCCGTCGGCCATACACCCAAGGTAGCCTCCATGTTGCCAATTTTCTATAAATACCAAGCTTGGAAGAACCTTGATACACTTTAGATCATTTGCTAAGTTTAGTTGTCTTGTACTTTCTCTCATTTTCTCTCAAATTCCTCTTCATCTTCTTCATCTTCTTCTTCCTCTCAAAGAACCTTGCCACCACCACAAACCACCACAAACAACCATAAACCACTATTACCTCACCTTAAACCATCTCTCAAACACTTAAACTTTCCATTCCCAATCTTAGAAACTCAAGAAAAAAATCATCTTCCTTGAGCATCCTCCTTGGTCGAATCCATCTTCACATCCAAGAGGAGATTTTATCTTCTCAACTCTTCAAGAACTCAAGCTTTCTTTCATTTCTTCAAAGACTTCCTTAGGTAGGGGTTTGTTTTCAAATTTTTCTTTAACTTCTTTAAGAAAAGTTCTAGTTTTCTCTTGGTTCAAACTTTTTTCTCTTCTCTTTTTCATTTCGGCCATGAGGCCATTTTATGAGAAGAACTTTAGCTTGATGATGAGGTTTCAAGATAATGACTTGTTGTTGTCATGTGAGAAACCTCTAAAGCTTGAAACAACTTGGTCTTGGACCATACATGCTTGTGTTCCTTTCTTTTTCTTGGTTATATTTTTAGTTCCTTTTTCCTTTTCTCTTGAATTTTCGGTTTCTTTCTCCTTTTCCTTTAAAGATTTTGGTTTCCTTTTCCTTTGTTTGAACAAAGTTTGTTAAAAATGTTAAGTAGATCACAAAAGTTTTGTTAAAGAAAATTAATCCTATGTTTTCAAAGAGCTCTAAGCTTACCCTTGCCAACCTTAAAGTTGGTCAGCCATTCTAAGAGTTTTACTCTAGATTGAAGCCCATGAGCAATAAAATAAAGAATATGACTTAGTTCTTTGTATTTTGTTTAGACAAAGTGTTGAGCTTTGTGTCTATTTTCTTGAGCTTGATGATGAAGTTCAAACCAAAGGCTTCTTTGAAGTCTTGGTGTAAAGAACTCTAAAGCTCACTTTATGTTGTTAAGATGCATATTAGGTTAAGGTTGTGAAATTCCTTTAAAGTCTTGTAAGAGCTCTAGTAAGATAAAATGAAGTGCACTCATGTTTATGTTTATGTCTTGCATAGCATGTTTATTTTGATGCCATCACTAAACTCTCAAGAATAATTAAATGAACTTGCATTATCATGTTTAAATTCCAAGCTTGCATCTCATGTTTATATTTCAAGTCATCACTTAAACTTAAAGATAATAATGAGGTTACATCTCATATTTATTTTATGCTCTCACTTTACTTTCTAATGAAGAATAAAATGAGTGCATATCATGTTTAAGTTTATGCCATCACTTAAATATCCTAGAGCTCAAAGACTTGCCCAAGTATCTTGCATAAAGTTTTAGAAAATGGAGGCATTTCAAGGAATGCCATTTTGGCCTTGTGGTGATGATGATGGACTTGGATGAGTTCCTCTAATCATAAGTGCCCATAGTCTAAGTCTTGGAATTTTTCTAAGCTTAGATGTACTCAAGGAACTTTATGAACAAAGTTTTTTGTTTTAAATCCATTCCTTGAGCTAAATAATTTAGCTACTGACCTAGCATATATTTTTATGATCTTGATGAGATAAATTAGTTTCTAAAAGAGTTTTGAGTTCCTAAAATTATTCCAAGAGAAAACTAGCAACTTGTATGCATTTTAATTCATGAGATTTTGTGATTTTATGGGCTTTACATTTCGTTCTCCTTCTCATGTGTGGCCACTATAAATTCTATTTTATGGTGTTAAAATGTATAAAATTATGTTTGAGTGAAGCAAGGAATGATATAGGGAAGTTTAGAAAGAACAAGTAACTAAAAAGAACTTAAAATGTGAATTCTAGAACATTTAGATGCACAAAATATAAATTCTCTAACCCAGAATTTCTGTTAGAGTACAAATGACGAAATGCCCTGGTCATTTTTCCAGAAATTAAAGGACAGTTGCCCGGCAACCCTCGAATGGGTCAACTCGATGTTTAGAGGGGATTACGTTGTTATGAATGATTTTCGAGGTGAAAATCTTTTCTAAACTTTCGGCTCAAAATGACCAAAATACCCTGCCATGCTCTACACGGGTAAAAGGTGCCGTTTGAGCCCGAATTTTTCCAGGAAGTTTAGAATGATGTTTTAGAGTAATATTTGATGTTTAGCCCAGAAGGTCCCGAGTAGTTTAGTGCAAATTACCGTTTTACCCCTAGAACGTGTACAGTGCGCCTAATAAAGCAATTAGCAAACCTAAGCAATATTAGGCTCTAATCGAAGATTAATTTATTTCGATAATTAATCTAGAGTCAAAATGATTTATTAAGGTTAATTAGAAACTAAAATTGCTTAGTCAAGTTCTAATTACATTCTTTAATTCAAGATGTCTAATCAAAAAGTAATGAATAGTGTTTTTCTCTCTCCAATTTCCTTAAATCAAGGAAATTTGTCTACCACCTTTTTGACCAAAAGAATTATTTTAAAAATTGTTAATCTAGTTAGAATTTCCCCAAAAGCCACAAATTTTGAATTCAAATTTCATCCAAAAAGGCTATGCAAAAGCTAGGATTTGACTACACCTAAGCTAGCACTTTAACCAAGCTTCCAAGACAAGCTTTGGAAGATATTTTCCTTCCCTCCAAGGCCAAGAATTTCGGCCAACCCTCCCCCCTAAATTAGCACAACATTTCATTCTTTATAAATACCACACCTTGGAAAGCTTGGACACCTTTTTGATCATTTGCTAAGTTGAGTTTCCTTGCACTTTCTCTCATTTTCTCTCATTTCCCTTCCTCTAAGTTCTTTTTCTTCCTTCCTCAAAGAACCACCACCACCACCTTGAGCCACCACAAACAACCATAAACCACCACTACCTCACCTTAAACCATCCTCAAACACTTAAACTTTCCATTCCCAAGCTTAGAAACTCAAGGAAAAATCATCTTCCTTGAGCTTCCTCTTTGGCCGAATCCATCATCACTTCCAAGAGGAGATTTTGTCTTCTCAAACTCTTCAAGAATCAAGCTTTCTTTCTTCCATTTCAAAGACTTCCTTAGGTAGGGGTTTTCTTTCAAGTTTTCTTTACTTTCTTTGAGAAAAGTTTCTAGTTTTCTCTTGGTTTCAAACTCTTTTTCTTCCCCTTTTATTTTCGGCCATGAGGCCATTTTACAAACCAATCTTTAGCTTGATGATGAGGTCTCATGGAGATAGTTTGGTGTTTGCCATGAGAGAAACCTCTAAAGCTTGGATCTTGGTCTAGGACCATACACAAACTCGGTTTTTCCTTTTCTTTGCAAGTTCAAAGTTTTGGTTCTTCATTTCCTTTCCTTTATGATTTCGGTTCCTTCTTGGTTTTTCCTAGTTCAAAGTTTTGGTTTTTATTCCTCTAAAGTTTCCTTTCCTTTGCTTTGTTCAAGCTTTGGTTCTTATTTCTTTTTCTTCAATGGTTTCGGTTTTTCCTTTCCTCTCTTGAACAAAGTTTGCTAAAAATGTTAAGGTAGCCCTTTTATGTTTGTTTGAAAGGTTGTCTCTTGAAAAATCGTTTCCTTGAGCTTGATGATGGTGTTTCAAGAACATAAGACTTCTTTGTGTCTTGATGCTAAGAACTCTAAAGCTCACTTTATGATACATAATGGGTTGAGGTTTTTATGTTCCTTTAAAGTCTTGTAAGAGCTCTAGTTAAGATTAAAAAGGAGTTGCATTCATGTTTACTTTTATGCTTTGCATAGCATGTTTATTTTCAAGCTATCACTAAGCAACTTAAAGATTAAAACAAGAATGTGCATCATCACTTAATAAATCTCAAAGCCTACCTATTTCAACCTTAAAGTTGATTGTTGATTTGGGGTAAACACCCAAGAGGCCTAGAGCACTAAAATAAAGAATTGAACCTTGCATTTCATGTTTACTTTCTTGTCTATCATGTTTATATTTTACGCCATCACTTAAACTCTAAAGATAATAAATGAGTGCACCTCATATTTATTTTATGCTCTCACTTTATTTTCTAAAAGAAGAGTAAAATGAGTTGCATAGCATGTTTAAATTTATGTCACCACCTAAATGGTCTAGAGCTCAAAGACTTGCCCAAGTATCCAATGTAAAGTTTTAAGAAAATGTTGGTTTTTCAATGAAGCCATTTTGGCCTTGTGGTGATGATGATGGGCTTGGTGAGTTCATCTAATCACAAGTGCCCATAGCCATGTTTTGAAATTTTTCTAAGCTTAGGAGTACCTAAGGAGAATTATGAATGAGATTATATGTTTTAAATCTATTTTATGAGAAAATTAATTTAGCTACTGATCTTGCTTGGACTTTAATGATTTTAATAAGATAAATTGGTTTCTAAAAGAGTTTGAGTTCCTAAAATTGTTCCAAGAGAAAACTAGCAACTTGTATGCATTTTAATTCATGAGATTATGTGATTTTATGGGCTTATGATTTCGGTTCTGCCCTTCATGATTGGCTGCTGTACAAATGTTGTTCTAAGGTGTTAAAATGTGTAAAATTATGTTTGAGTGAAGGGAGGATCGATTTAGAGAAGTTAGAAAAGAATAAGTAACTTAAAAGGATCAAGAATGAGAATTCTAGAACACCTTAATGCACAAATTTGCAAAACTGTTCCAGCATAATTAATTCAAGTGTAAATGGTTCATAATCAGTAGGATATGCATAAAAACCTTTCATAAATGATTAGGTATTAATTACTAAGCTTAAGGTGATGATAAGGACTTAAAATAGGAATTCTAGCACACTTAGACATGGCAAAATGTGATTCTGTCCAGCAAAGCTAAATTGA
This sequence comes from Dalbergia oliveri, assembly GCA_030441495.1. NCBI lineage: Eukaryota > Viridiplantae > Streptophyta > Magnoliopsida > Fabales > Fabaceae > Dalbergia > Dalbergia oliveri. Next base: position 22,555,226 of record JAMLFY010000011.1, read on the forward strand.
GGAAAAGTAAGTTATAACTTAGTAAACATGCCTAGGAATCCCTCATAATTGGTTTAGGGATTGATTATGAAGCCTTAGGCGAAGACGGATCTTAAAAAGGGTCAAGAACGGAGATTTAGAGCCGTAAGTATATGATATTTTTCCGGCCCAAACTACATAATGCTGTTTGGAATTTTAAGTGTGCCTAAAACTTAGTGAGAATTTTAAGTAATGATCCCTTAGGTGTTATAAAAATCCTTAGTGAGGATTAGAATGACCGAAATGCAAGTTTAAAGCCCGTAAGGGTCAAAGCATAAGATACTATGAGATAGGTGGACGAGAGTATGATTATGATGATGAACCTCGTGCACACTTATGATGATGTGATTATGTTAAGTTCCTTGAGCATGAAACTTTATGTGCATAATTTGATTTGGTGATATGATGAAATGTTGTGTTTGAGATGCATAATGTTTCAAAGCTATGAATGAAATTGAGGAATATGCTCATGTGAACTAGAAAGTTATTGCAATGAGAAAGTTCCATGAAAATGATGCATGTGACTGAAATTATGTGGCATGACTCAAATTTGAGGAAATTCGAAGAGTAGCTGTTATGCCGCGAATTTCCGTCAAATTTGAGGGACAAAAGAAAGTTTTTGAGAAAAATGAAGTTTAAAGTTATATGCAGAGCGCATTTCTCCTACTAATGAGAAAAGTAAACTCGTGGGGGTATGGACGTCGAGCCATACCGAAGCGGACAAAGTCGCTGGTCTTAACCAGTCGATGCGTTTCGAAGAATGAAAGTATATGATGTTTAAGGTGACACACCGAGACGTACTTCTCCTGCTATGAGGAGAAGGTAAAACCGTGAGGGCATAGACATTAGCCTGCCAAAGCGGACAAAGTCGCTGGTCTTAACCAGTCGATGCGTTTCGAAGAAGGAAAAAGTCCCATGATGGGTGATCCTTAGGCCCCTACCCGTACTCTGGGAGTCGGGATTATGATGATTATGATTATGTTTATGATTCGCTTATCAAGAGGATAAGTAAGAACTAGTGACGACTAGTTAAGGTATGAGCTCATAGCCTAGTTTAAGGGGTGCGGTTACTATATTATTGGTGTCACAAGTATGAGAAAAGGAAAGATGTTCAAAGAAAAGTTTCATGCCACTCAAATGTTGTTTGAATTATTGTTTGATTTACCTAAAGTGCTGCCATGCATCCATGAAATATTATGTTGCATACATGCATTAAGAATCATTATAAAAGACATGGACCTTGGATAAATACCTTTGCGAAAACTCCATAATGAACTAATGCATGCTTAACCTTTTCATAATAAACCCAAGGTTCCTGGGACGTAAACGATGACACTAGGATAGAGGACTTCCTCCTGAGATTCTTTAGTAAGAATTCTCACCCTCTCTCTCTTCTTTCCGTTACGTCTTCAGATATCGATGGCGTCGTTCGTGATTTTCATTGACCCGCCTACATGGGAGGTGCACTATGACCCAGAGCATCAGTCCTACCACTTCAAGGGTCATTGCGAGGTGCGTTTTTGCATACGTGGGACGCCCTTTTGCTTTCCCCGTCTCCAGCTATCGTTTCGATCCGACTTCACCCTTTGGCGACGACCTGATCTTTGAGAGGACACGACCCGAGACGGGCAGGCCGTCGTGCCCATCCCTCCTCGTCGGAGGGCTCTTCCCCTTCGTTTCCTATGGGTCTCGGAGGAGGTGGCGAGGACACGGTCACCGCCGAGGCATGCGAGGCGCGTTCGCAAGCAGAGAGGCGACCACGACACGGAGGCCACACTGTTCCCTCGTTTGCTATGCCTAGATCCCCTCTTCGTTGGGCTACATCGAGGAGCTTGTCAGTTCGCGGGCTACATCTCCCAACCGAAGATCGGCATCGCAGGTAGGCTTGGAGAGAGAGGGTACGATAGTTAGGTGCTTATCTTTTGGGGTTGTTTCATGTATTTGTTATCATTTGATATCATTGTATTGCAAGCTCTCCCACTAGTATGGGTAAGACTTTATGTTCTGTTATATTTCTATTAGTATGTACTAAACTATATTAATGAATGTGATGAGGAATGTTTTCATGATGGATGTGTTCTTTAATGTTTATGTTCTGTATGTTTTATTTATTCTTCCGCTTCACGTTGTTTTATGTTACGCGCAAAGGCTCGCACTTTGTTTTATATAAATCATTTCAAAAAAAATTTACCTGTATTTCTTGCTAAGTATTTTATAAATGAATTTAAAGAGAAGTAATAACTAATAATTAGTCTTGATACGTCCTAGCGTATGAGGTTAAATATTAGGGTGTTACCATTATTTTTAGCATAATTGGACTTGGGAAAATGGTTTATAATTAGTGGATATGTGTAGGAATCCCTCATGATTAGTTTAGGAGTTAATTATAGAGCCTTAGGCAAAGACGGCTTAGAATGGGTCAAAAAGAAGATTCTCAGAACCGTAATCATAAGGCAAAATTCTGCCCAAAATAACTAGAGCTGTTTGGTTATGTTATAAATCATAAATATTAGGAAAATTATAGGTAATGATCCCTTAGGTGTTGTAAAAATCCATAATGAAGGATAGGATAATTGGAACACAAGTCTAAGACACTTAAGGGCCAAAGCATAAGACACATGAGAAGCAATTGTGATGTGAGCATGAGGCCGTGTGGGTATACTCCGATGATGTGAATATGTTAATATCATGAACTTGAGGCTATATGTGTATTTGTGGCATGTTGCTATGATGATGTGGTATGCTATGTTTACAATGCATGAGAATATATGATATGTCATATGAGGTTCTATGGTTGCATGCTCATGTTGCATTCATACAAGATACGATAAAGAGGAAATGATCCCATTATGACTTCCCGAGTTAAGGGTTGTACGGGGTGATCCAAGGAAAGAGATATGTTTCCCCTCTTTTACCCCGTATGAATCTAGCGACGGCTAGTTAGGATGAGCTCATTCCTAGGCGATGGGTGATTAGGAGTTTTGGTGACCATGTTAAAATCGCAGGCAAGCATGTTGGGTGAATTTTGGTGACCATGATGAGGGTGGTAAAAAGTTATGAAAGGAACTCACAGAGTTCAAGTATGAAAAAGTAAAGACACACATGCATATGTTTCATTGATGCTTTGATATGTGTTATCTACGTGAATAGTCATGCTCAAGCATTGCCATGCATACATAAAATTCTCCTGCATTCATACCATGAAGACTCATGCTAAAAGGAACCCACTTCGGATAATAGATTTGAGAAATTAAAATTGAACCTATGCATGTATACCTCTTTTATAATGAAACCCAAAGGGCTGGGGGCGATGACGATGACACTTGTGTTAAAGTCGGGGAGCCTCCTAGAATCTTGTATAAGTATTCTCACCCCTTTTGTCTTTCCTTCCCGTGTCGTCTCCAGGACGGGATTGATGCGGATGTTCGTGATTTTCCTTGAAGCGCGAGCGTGGGAGTTACGCACATCGGATTAGGGGGCGCAATGGAAGCTTGAAGACTAGTCTAGCCTAGTTATAATTATGTTTAGCGTTAGTTAACCTTGCTTGATGTATCTAGTATCTTGAGGTGTCCTTATATTTATAAGGGCATCGTTGTTTTTTATGATTATAATATAATACTACAAGTTATATTGTGTTTATTATTCTATGATTTATTTATGATTGTTATGGTGATGTATACCTGGTTGTTATGTTTCTTGTTTAGAAGTCGATCCCTATGCGCATGCGCGGCTCGCATTTTAAGTCTTTTCAAAAAGAAAAATTTAGTCATATTTTTAGTACTCGTATTTTAAAGAAAGCCAAATCAAGTTCTAAAACGAAACCGCTAATAACTAGCAGAATGCGACTCGAGCGTATTAGGTGAAAGTTAGGGTGTTACACAACGTATTACAAGTTGGAACATTAACTAACTATAGTAACCCCTCAATTCGAAGCATTCCAAGTCCTCGAGATTTCTTCACTCTGCAATGTTGAAAATCGATATGCTCCTTTTCCAATAGTTGATCGATTCATGTACGGGCCCTCCCAATTTGCTACAAGCTTTCCTTCGCCTGGGGGTTTATTTGTTGGATTGACTATCTTTCCATAAGATCTCCTTCTCTAACCTTTTCGTGGGATCATCCTGGAGTTGTACTTAATCACGTACAACTCGACACTTAGCCGCTTCATTTTGAACACCTGCAATTTCTCTAAGCTCTTGTAAAGGATCCAAATCAATCTCTATAGCCACCTAATTTGCTCCTTCATCAAAAAGTTCTCTCCAAGCTCAGCTCATAAACATCAACCAGCATCACTGCTTTAGAACCATAAGTCAATTAGAAAGGAGTTTCTTGAGTAAAAGTCTGAGAAGTCAAATGATAGTCCCAAAGTCCATAAGGAAGTTCTTCTGCCCACTTCTTTTATGAAATTTTCACTAACCTTCTTCAAAATTTAATAAAATTATATTGACCTTCCCAGTAGATATGATTCATTAATTGAAGTGACAAATAAAGATAAAATAAAACGTATATATTATTATTAATGATTAAATTATAATATTTTTACAATATCAATACATTAATTGAATAATATATTGTTTTTGTCCCATGCAAATAAAACATAAATAAGGAATATTTTAGTTTATATATATATATATATATATATATCAAATATTATTAAAATATTTTAAATTTGTCACCAATAATCATTTATATGTCATTATTTTGGTCGATCAAATGAACAATTATAGAAAATATCAATGTAATTTTATAAAATAAAAAAATATCAACTATAATTGCATTAAACTTCAAGGAATATAAATATAATTTAGTCCATTTTATAAGCAAATCATTAATTTCCTATAGTAGCGGTCCAGTTTAGACTAGATCAAATTCTATATTTAATTTGAAATCTGATCTTAACGCAACTATTAATTTCGTTTTGCATGTTCGGCTCTTTTAGTTAGATTGCTTCTGCTTCTGACACCCCATTGGAAAACAAGCTCATGCATGCATCAACGGTGAAGTGCAACTTTTTCGATTCACGCAGACATTTTTTTTGGATGCAGACAGTTCAAACCCACCAAATACCCAAAAAAAATTCAATAGCATGTTCATATTTCACAGACAATAACCATCATTTCTCGTTTCTAGGTTCTTTCACATCAACATCTGCACCAACACACTAGTACTAACACGAAGTTACTTCAGAACATCCATAATTATCTATGTTCGGTACTGTCAAAGAGAATCATTGCATTACAACAATGCCAAGGAAGGTTAACCTCCCATTACAATAATCTAAAAATTTTGTGATTAAAGACCTCCCATTAAAGTAAAATAAATAGTACTTTGTGATTTGCAATTGCAACTTGAACGCAAAATCAATTCAAGAAGGCACAAGAATGCTCAAGATGAATGATAGCAATCACTGCCGGTAATGCTGAGGAGGCACATTATTAAGGTTGTCCTGGTGGTGGTCTTGGTCTTGCATACTCTGCAAATATAACCCAACCATCCAGAAACTGCATTGCATGGGGAAATATCAGTTAGCATTTTTGGAATGGCCACAAAAGTTTGGCAAGAAAAGCCAAAGCAAAAAGCAAGCACTGCATCAACTTTGTAGAAGAAGAACAAAACTCGCTCAAATATATTAACAATTTAGTATGAGTATGAGCATAAGAAGTTCATTAAATCAACACAACCAAATGTTCATGGAAACTCATTTACAGTTGCTCTGCCAAACTATGAATATTTACACAAACTTTGCAAACCACAAATGATCTATGGGTTATGAACATTTATACAAGCTTAGCAATCCACACATAATTTATGGGCTCCAGAGATATTCTAAGAAAATTGGAAAGTTCAATCATTGAGATCCATGCAATGTTGGGGAAGACAACAAATTTTATGGAAATTTGTCTCCAGGAAAGCTGTTTACAAAACTGTGCTTCAAGAAACATTAATGCAAATATGCAGTGTCAATCAATAATATATTTGTTGTGCAAGCTTCTAAGGTGAGACGTATACATTAAAGTGTTGGTAGATTAACTATAAAGTTAAAAATCAGGGGATTTGTTCATATTCAAGTCTTATTTTGCACGAAAATACACATGCAGAGACAAATCTGAGACAACAATCTTCTTAAAGAATTAAATGTATCATTCTACCCAAAGAGGTGTAAGCATCAGGGCTTAATCCCGCTAACCTTGCCATCCATGCCTTCAATGCCCTTTGCAGCTTCTTCTATAGTAGCATACTTCACAAAACCAAACCCCTTAGAGTAACCTGATACTCGATCAGTTACTACTCTTGCTGAAAACAGCAAACAGGAAATCATTGTGGTTTTAGAGTAGACTTTCAAAAATAAATAGTTAAATTCTACAAAAGACTAATAGTTGAAAATGCATAACAAATTGAATGTTAAAATCTGCCTGGAAATGGACAACAAACCATGAACTACTTCACCAAACTTTGAAAATTCCTCCTCAGTCTTTCTGTTGTTGTGCGTTTGCTCAGCCCTAAAGAGATACATAAAAAAAAATAATTTAGTCAACAAAACATGCCAAGTGAAATAGGAGTAAGTCAGACTGATAAATATTGCTTGGAAAATTGCAATATACAATTGTAACATCTATGGTGTTTCTAGAAAAACTGAAGGGGCATTGAGTCCAGGGAATGGTGTCTTAATATCATTGCCATGATGGCTAAATGGTTCTGGTGCTTTTCTGAAGATTCTTTTTGGCATCACCTAGTAATTAAAAGCAAATGTGGTTTAGATCAAAATGGCATCGCATATCATAGCCATCAATCAATACAACATACTGACATAGTCTAATCCAGAAATATTGTTTCTTAGTGATATGTTGATTTTATAATTTAGACCACAAGTTCAGGTTTGGTGATGATACATGTATCAAAAGGCTTTCTCTAGGGTTCAATCGTGAATTATCTCTCAAATCACCAGTTTGGGTAAATTACAGTCCCTTTTGCTTTGATTTCTGTGCAAGTTCTGACAGAAGAGTCAGAAGCTTTAGTTCTTTATCACTGCTTCAGTTTTTTCACTCATTCTTACCACCAAAGTTCCTTTATCACAAACCAATTTGGAGGTTAAGGCTCCTTCTAAGGTCAAGTCATTACTTGATGCCAGTATTTAACAAGACAGTAAAACATTAATTTCCAGTTTCCACAACACACTTCCAACCAGCAGGTATCCTATCATATGTGTAATGATTAAGAATTCGATATTCAAAGTTAGGACTGAGGACTAGGATAAGCTCAAGCAACTAACTTAGAAGCATCAAGGAAAGAAAGAAGAAACACAACAACTTACGAAATTAGAACAACCCTAAACCTCAAAATCAGAGCTTACATATTCAACAACTTAGACAATCATTTCACTTCACAATTCACATTAACAAGTTATCTCTCATTAACTACGCGTTGCCACCCACGGTATATATTTTCGGGTCATCTAATAAACCCTATCATACCTGGACACAAATCACAACAACTATTAACCACACATAACCACAAATTCCAATTCAAATCTAACATGGTATATTCTATCGGGAAAATAATATAAACAATAAAACAACCATAGATCCAAAGTAACAGAGGGAGACAGACCAGAGACGAAGAGGTTGGTGTTGGGCTCTGCCATCTGTCGGGCTGGCGGGGACCCACGGCGGCGCTGGAATAAACGGGAAAGTCGAAGAAGAGGAGGTTGAATTTGTGCAGAACAACCGCCGCAAACCGCGGGCGCCGCCACCACTGCCGCCCTCATCGCCATGGCTGTGGGTTTAAGCTAAACCCTTAAATGAGAGAATTCAGAGAGTAGAGACAAAGAGAAGGGAGAGACTGAAGCGTTATTTCCGTAGGCCTTTTATAAACAAAACTGGAGACCAATTGATGGGTGAAATTTCCCATACGGGCCTTTTCTTTGTTGACTTTTTAGGGGTTTAGTTCAGCAAGTGTATAGGCCTTGTTCATCTAGAGGGGGGCCGAAGTCTTAACAAGGACCACTTTCTCCCTTTGAGTATAAATGATCAAAATGTTCCTAAGGTATTCACGGAACGACGAGTAAGTAGGAGATCAAGGGGATGTTTTCATGATAATAGGGGATTATATGTGTTGTGTGTGGTAATAGAGTAGAAGAATCTCATTTGAGTTTGGACGCGTGAAATTACCAAAACGCCCCTTGACTTTTGACCTCGTTTACGTGCCAGTCCCGATTTCACCAAAAGGTTTTAAATGATGTTTTCAAACTATGTTTAGTAACTGATTAAGCCCAGGTGGCCCCTGACTTTTGGAATTACCGTTTTACCCTAGCCTTGAGCGTTTTAAGCTTAATGACGGATTAGTGAAACCTAAGCAATATTAGGCTCTAATCAAAGATTAATTAATTTCGATAATTAATTTAGAGTCAAAATAATTTATTAAGGGTGATTGGAACCTAAGATTGCTTAGTTAAACTCTATTTTCATTCTTGGGTTCAAGATTCCTAATCATGGAATCTTAAATAGTGTTTTCTCCCTCAAATTCCTTAAATCAAGGAATTGTGTCTATGATTTAATTTAGTTTGAAAAAAGTTTTGATTTATTAATCTAACAAGAGCAACTCCTTAACCATGTCTTGATAGCCTTAATTACCCATTACCTCACTTAAACACCTTTTTACAAACCCTTAATCAAGGGCCTAATCAAAGACGCACCTAAACACACCTTTAAACCACAATTAGATGAAACAATTTCCTCCCCCTTGGGCTGATAATATTGGCCGAAAATCCTCCCCCATTTTCCTCACATGTTGATTTATTTTACACAAAAAAGAGCCATGCTTTCCACCATACCTTGCCCATACCCAACACCATGCCTTGACCAAGAGATATTTTCCCTTCTCTCCT